>JAMXBB010000002.1:50896217-51338152 GCA_024138015.1 Lumnitzera littorea
TCTTCCTGATGACCTTGGATGTTTTTCTGTTTCTACAGGTTGGCTCTGCCCTGAAGAAGTTATTTGATGAAGGTGTAGTGAAGCGAGAGGACCTTTGGGTCACTTCCAAGCTCTGGTCTGTTTTACTGTCTCTCTCTCTTTTCTTCTTTGATTCCTTTATGCTCCAATTACTGCTACTTTGATTGATCATTTGACATTCTTGTTAATACTAAACTTTTTGTATGAACTTCACGCCTAAATTGTTGTTATTCTGGGTAAATATAAATTTGCAGGTGTACTGATTTTGCACCTGAGGATGTGCCAGTGGCATTAGAGAACACTTTAAGCGACCTGCAACTTGAATATCTTGATCTTTACCTTGTAGGTATTGTAAAGATGGTCTTTGATTTCCATCTTCTCCTGTCTGCTGACAACATTATAGAACTTTACTTCTATGGGTGATAAGTGTCCAGAAGCAAGATCAATGTGCTCTTGGTTCTGATGTGGACTTTTTACTTAATGTTGTTAAATCTTTCCACAGATGCATTGGCCAGTTAGCATGAAAAAAGGATCAGTTGGCTTCAAACCAGAAAACCTCACAACTCCTGACTTACCTGGTACGTGGAAGGCAATGGAAGCACTCTATGACTCTGGTAAGGCTCGAGCCATTGGAGTGAGCAACTTCTCGATCAAGAAACTTGGAGATCTATTGGCTGTGGCATGCACTCCTCCTGCAGTCAACCAAGTGGAATGTCACCCTGCATGGCAGCAACCAAAGCTGCATGAGTACTGCAAATCAAAGGGGGTTCACTTATCAGTAAGTATCCTGTTCTTGTTGCTTCTAAGAAACCAATTTGCTAATAACTGCCTGCAAGAAGATAACTGAATGCAGGTTTTTGTTGGGTGAATAAATCCCTAATTGCCTTCGTTCATTTGTTATATGATTACATCCTTCAGTCGTGCTGTTTATATAGATGTTTCTGCATGTTTCAGGGTTATTCTCCATTGGGTTCTCCTGGCTCATCATTCATCAAGAGTAATGTCCTTAAGAATCCTACGCTTGTAATGGTCGCTCAAAAATTGGGAAAAACTCCTGCTCAAGTGGCTCTTCGTTGGGGTTTGCAAATGGGGCATAGTGTTCTCCCGAAGAGCACCACCGTGGCAAGGATCAAGGAAAACTTTGTTGTTTTCAATTGGTCCATTCCTGACGACTTGCTTAGCCAGTTTTCTGAGATCCCTCAGGCAAGCATTCTTCTCTTACAATTAATCTAAAGCATATTGGTTTTGAATTTTAGTTTACTCAGAACAGGCAAAGCATTCCCGGTCTGCATCACACTTAAACAGACTGTTACTCCTAGCACACTGGTAGTATTATATCTTCACAAATAATGGCATCTGTGTTGATTGTTTCGTAAATGCCAAATATATAATCAGGAATAAGCTGTCAAGTTACAAACTTTATCTTGATATTTCTATTGTTTTTGCAGGGGAGGCTTATTAGGGGTTCAGGATTTGTTCATGAGACCCTTGGTTATTACAAGACCACAGAAGAACTTTGGGATGGAGAGCTCTGAATGGAAAACACTGATATTTTTTGTCCAACTGCAGGAAGCTAAATCTATATGTATACTGTTGGATGTTTCTTATGAGGTCTTCTTTGATCTTGTTTTAAGTTCTTTAGGCCATCTGATGGGGAGATAAATAAATATTGATGAATTGCAGAATCATGTCAATACGAAAATACTTGGATTCTTCCTTTAGATTATCTTTATTCCTCATACGTACTGTCCTGTAGTTCCCTTTTTTTTTTTTTTATAAAATATTTAGTACTTACATTCTTTTTATTTTGAAAATCGAGTCAAATTTAAGTTTATATATCAATTTATTATTTAAAAAAAACTTAAGAAATCTAATTTTCCCAAAATTAAGGAAATCCTAACTATTTAAATCTTTTTTAAAATCTCAATCAAGATTTTTTATTTTTATAAAAAACACTACATGTCAAAAGATATCTTTTCTAAATATTAATTATAAGATATGTTAAAAATACGATCTTTGTATGTATCTTTTTTAAATCCTAATTGTAAGATACTTATCTTGATACATATCTTTTCCAAATCTCAACCGTAAGACATGTATCTTTTTCAAATCTTAACTATAACATATATTATATAGAAAAAAAATTCGAGATGAAAATAATTAAAAAAACTTGCACTTAAATAAAAAATAGGCTAGTAAAATAATTAGACTAATTAATAAAATAAATAAATAAAATAATTTTACCAATGCGTCGTATGTGATCATGTGTTATGATCGTCTGGGTGTCATGTTCGTGTTCCTCAACATGTATGCGGCTGCTGTGTTGTGACTATGTAAGGATTGTGCACATATTTGCAATGGGCTACTATGTGTGTTGTATTTGCTCGGTGAAGTGTGCATAGGTGCTTATGGAATGTGGATTGCTAGACGTCTAGCTTTGGATAGGGGATGCTACTGCTATTTGTCAAGGACATGCGTGGGAGGTCATCATGTGTAGAGATTGGAACGTGGCATGGTGTTTCTGGTAGGCATTCAGTCAGCAAAGGGGGCAACGTAGAATTGCAGCTTCGAGGGATGTGTTGGAGATTGGATTGTAAATTGGAGCATATGAGGGGATTGTGGAGTTTAAGGGGGTCGATCAGACAATTGAGCATGGATTGTGGATGGAGCTTAGGTTGAAGTCAAGGAGCTAGACTTCGACATACGGAAAATTAAGAATGTGAGAATTCAGATTGGCTATGGCGTGGACAGAGGACTTCGATCAGTGTGTTGTTGGTTCAAGCTTTGTGGATAGGGATCAGGTCTAGAGTTATTTTACTCGGCTGTTGTGAATTGAGGGCGTAATAGGGTGTTCGTTGGTTCGGTTGCTATGTTTAGGGTATTGGTTAGGGGATTTTCGCTTGTGTGAGTTTGAGGAATTATGTAATTAAAAAACATATTTAATCCCATCCGCTGACATATTATTTATAAACCCTCAATCGTATCTTTTGTATTGAAGATATGATTATGATCTTTCAAAAATTTAACCTAACTTTTAGAAATCCTACTCAATTCGGATTTTCACTTTCTCAAGGCTCGATCCGATCTAATCTGATATAACCTAATAACTTATCTAATAAATTATATGTTTATTCTGACTCAATATAAATTAAATAAAAATCTATTTTAAATCGAACTGTGCTAAAATTATTTTAATAAGTTCAATTCTTAAATAACTTAATGATTTACTAAATTGATCACATATCGTTATCCGATTTGATCTTAAATAATTCAACACAACTTGACTCAACTTGATTTGATATTATTAGACTTGACTTGATATAACACAACTCAACTCTCTTTTTTTTTTTATTATTTTTTTAATTTTCGTTTTTTATTATTTTTTCTTATTTCCTTATTTTTTGCTTTGTTTATTTTTAACCTGGCTCAATGAAAATAAAAAATGAAAAATGGCAAAAATAAAGTGTCTACAATTGTATATATCATAGATGGTGTTGGTGGTCTATCATGGGTGTGTGTAAGCCGTGGTAGCAACTTGTAGTTTCATAAACGATTGTGTTGGGGTGTATGTTTAATAGTGCCATCATTGTTGTGTATTGACAGTGGAAGCTAAGAGCTTATCAAGTCTAATGAAGAAGGATCTACTGTATGTGTTATTTTCATCTTTTTTTTTTCAACAAATTTATTTGTTTATTTTTAATTGCTTCTATGTGTGTGTAATTTTAGTATTTCAAATAGCTATTCTAATCTTATTCATGTAACAATTATGTGAAGTAAACAAAATAATACGAATTCTATTGAACCAAAATAGGCACTATCCCCTTATTTCATTCCTAATGAATCCTAATTCCATTCCTCTTTTATTACATTTAATGAACTAAACGAGTTGTAAGGGAATTGGCTTCATTCATCTCCATTGTACTTTTATAAATGAAATGGTTATTTTATACCACATATTTTTCTTTTGATAAAACAAATCAATTATAGTAGTTCCCCTTCTCCATAATACTTCTCTCTTACTCTTTGCTACCATGTTGTCTTCATTCTTTTTTTCCCCTTTCTAATATCAAAATGGTTGAACCCCTTCCCTTAAATGTGTCCATCAACATTTTCATCTCCTCTAAGTTTAGTTTGCTTTTAAATATACATCTATGTATAAATCTGTTCACTATAGGATTTACAAAAAAGTTCTCATTGTTCAATTTTTACTACAATGAGTTCAAATATTGTAGAGTAGGCTTTTTTTTTTTTTTGTTACGATAAAGCTTTCGTCCTTTCAATTTTTGTTGCAATTTTTTTCAAATTTTATGAGGTAGGTTTTTGTTTATTGTTTTTATGATAAATTAAGGATGGGTAATGATACGATGCTCTAAGAACAAATAAGGTCAAATATCACAGCGGGTCTAAGCTTATAGAAAACTTGAGAAACGAGGATAGGAATGTATAAAAACGAGAAAGTAAATAAGCAAACCTCAATCAACTCCAAGGATACAATACATCAGAGAATTATCAAGGACTTAAAGATAAACTCAATATGACATATAAGTCGAGAGTACTCGCCACTTGGCCTTACTTAAGAGATATAATAAGAGTGAAGTAAGCAAGCAAAATAGAGAGCAATAATCACGAAAGAGTGAAGTATATTCAATATCAAGTGGTGTCTATTGTGGCTGCCATTTACGAGAGGTGTTTGTACTAAAAATATTAGAGCAACTGCTATAAATAGGAAAGACTAAAAAAGGTAATGTCTAAAATAAGTATGATACAAGGAATGTTCAAAAGGTATAAGTGAAAAATTAGCAAAATCAGGCGTCACTTAGCAAAAGCAGACATCTCATACGAGAGATTTTATCATTTGGGATACTCAAACACATAGCAGATGATCAATGGTTATATGCCTAATAAAACAGACAAACTATACAGCTAGCTTAGTTATTGCTGAGTAATGATGCCAATCCAAGCTGACAATTCGGCATTGCTGAGCTAACTAGGTAACTCTTCTAAGGTGAATTTCACTCGAATGTACTTGGTATGGCTCAAATTCAGGTTAACTTGATAGAAGGTCAAGTAGGTCGAGCTATTGTTTAAGTATACCTCTAGTCGGTAGTTGGAGACTATTGATAAGTGCAAGAGAGTTCAACTCAGATAAGGTAGTAGGTTAATAGATTACAATAGCTCAGACTTTTCAGTTGTGGGGCATAAAGAAAGAACTCAACTTGCTATACTCTCTAGTCCTCAGGCTCAGGTTCGGCTCAACGATCTAATGGCCTAATTCCTATCAGATAATGTGAATGGAAGAGGAGATGGTGTTTGCTAAAGTAGGAGGAAGAGAAGAAGGAAGTGTTGGTCATGATAATAGAGCTCATAGAGGGGGTATGCAAGATAGGTACATTATCTACCACAACTTAAGTTGATGAATCAGTTTTCTTTATAGTATTAGATCTACTCAACCTCTCTAATCTTTACTCCTCATCTGATAATGAAAAATTAAACCTAATTCTCTTTATTAGCTTCAAGGCTCTTACTTTATCCGCATATGATTTTAGTATATAATTATGTGAATATCTTATATTCAATTTTAGTATTGAATTTTATATGATGTAACGTTTCAATCTTAGTTATTACATTTATGTATAAGAACAAATTGTAGTTCTAAATTAAGAAGAGGAAGAGAAGGAGATTGTAATGCTTTAAATTCAAGATGCTACAGACCGTTACATGTCTCTAGTCCTCTATTAACATGTTAGGCTATAAACTAATATTAAAAATCACCAATTGACAACTAAATAGTATCCTTTGACTTCATTATTTGCTAACTCCATATAATAAGTACACAATGACTCCATGTATAGGAATAGATTGCAGTTTTAAATTAAGAAGAGGAAGAGAAGGAGATTGTAATGCTTTAGATTCAAGATGCCACAAATTGTCATGTGTCTTTAGTCCTCTACTAACATGTTAGGATGTAAACTAATACTAAAAATCACCAATTCACAATTAAATAGTATCTACTGACTTCATTATTTCCTAACTCCATATAATAAGTACATAATGTCTCCATAATTACTTTATGTAAAAGAAATAAATTCAGCAGTGCCTAAAATCCTCTTTATCATATCATAAAGGAAATGACACAATATCTCTAAAACAATTACTGAAATGAAATCAAGTCTCTACTCCTAATATTGATAAGTCATCCTAATAATAATTCTCAGCATATGGGTCCTCCTAGTAATAGGTCTTTCCTTAATCCTCATAACCAAAATAACCTTCATAATTAGTTTGATAACCATAACTAGCAACATCTTTGAAACTATCATTCTGTCCTTTAAATGTAGGGAAAAAGAAGGGTAAGCTAAAGCCGTAACACACATACGCATGTACGTAACCAATCATACATAATAACATGCATTACATGCAAGCAAGTAAACTACATACAATAATTTATTTATCTTTATATTAGTTAATCACACATCATATAAAGAAGGTTCTCATAATCTCCATCACAATACAATTCAATTCATTATCTTAGTAGTTAGGCATACCTCTTCAGGCCCCTCTACAATCTTACATTTGGGTGTACTCCTTTAAGCCCTTTACAACAATCTAGATATTCCCTAAACCATTTCCATGCGAGGCTCTACTAGGGACAATGCATCACATAAATCATCAGGGTTACCTCTTAGAGATTTGCCACTCTAGGTCCCTAGGCCAAGTTACAGACAAGTAGCAAGCAAAGATAACTTAAGTCGAATATTCCATTAGTCATGTTAAGCATATATATACAAATATAAAATCTAGCCTAACAATCACAAGCAACATACAAGGATCACATACCTAGAGTCCACTGAAAGTATTTGATTGTAAAGCAACCTAGGAAAAGTAATATGTAAAGAGAAAAGAAATATAAGAATATCTTAACAAACTTTTACAACTTCTTATAAGCTTTTGAATCATAGATGAGAATCTTGGACTGAATAGAACTAAACATAGAAAGATAAAAGGAAGCAACTACAGAGTTCATAGTAGGGAATTGCATCTGTAATCCTTTACAAAAGGTGAAGCAATAAGTCCATGTTGTAGATCATGGACATGGAATTAGTTGTGTTTCACTAGGAATGATGACGCCTTGGATCATAGCCTAAACTTTGGTTGTGATCCTTTTAGCTTTAATTTTCTTTTGGAAGACTTCACACCTAACTCCTTAAAGAGTATTATGGTCAAGATCATGCCTATGATCTTTGATTGTGATCATGCTACTTTGAATTTCCTACTCCTTTTCCACCAAAAACATAACTACATACCCTAGATTCGAGATCCTAACCTCAATCTTACTCCAAATACATTGAAATCCCCATATTCTCAACCAATTTCACATCAAAACATCCATACAATGATCTTTAATCCAATAACTTTCATGAAAGATAAGGGATTGTAAAGGTAGGATTGTATTTCTATAGCAATTAGAGAATCCCTAATGTAACTCTTTTCATTCTTCTAATCCTACAATTGTTCTCAACCTTGGGAAATGGAAACACATTCTTTAGAATCAAGCCAATGCTTAACTCATAAACATTAAGACTCTTACCAACAATCTCTTCTAGGGTTTGCGATGAGTCTCACAAATTCTACCTTTCTCGTACCTTCTTCTTGCACTACAAGTAGATTGATTGTGATTTTCTAATAAATCCAACAAAATCTTGCAAAGTGAGGGTCTTACAGTCAAGGGTTCATTGAAGTCATTATTACCGAGTCCACTTTTGCTACATAAAGAAGTCTAAATGAGTCTAGTTAGGAAAGAGTGCTCTTATGTAGGGTTAAGACTTTTGGATACTTCTACTTTTGTCCCTTATTAACGCTTGCAATTTACTTTATTACCCTCACAATACATCCTTTTATTGACATATCCTTATTTATTTTTTGCATTTTCATTTTTTTTCTCGAGTGTTACAAAGATGATTAACATTAAGAAGTTGAAGGACTACATTAGGAATCCAAAGGGTAATCACATTCTAGCAACTTTGCCCATTTCTTTTATGAAGAAATTTATAATGCTAGTTGTGATTCTATATAAGGGAACCCTACCTAATTCACTAATTTATGGGAAGATACTAAAGTTTTGTATTTGAAAAATGTTTAAGTATCTTTGAAGTATAGAGTAGGAACAACAACTATGAAAATTATGCCCTCCATTTGTAAAATTTGATTTAATATAAAAGAAAGAAGAAAACCATTTGTATTTTTGTTTTTTAAGTATGTTGTGACAAATCGCAATAATGGAATATTGAAATATCAACACACATCGAGGGGGAGCAATTAGGATTTTTTTTCTTCAAGTGACCATTTCATAGGTTTTTTAATCCCCTAACTATACATATTGATCAAGATCATTATATTCTAGTAATATGAACATTGATCTTTTAAAAAGATTGACTAGGTCGAAATCCTCCTTAAGTTGTATATTGTTAGGGAGGGAGGGGGGGGATGGGGGGATGGGAAAATTGTGCTAATTGATTTTTTACTTCAAAGATGTGATAGGAAAAATAAGTAGTTGTAAATTGAAGGAATATTTACTTTTGGTTACACATTTTTCTAAAATGATATAAAGCATTAAGTAATACAATTTGACACTTTTTGAAGATTTACTTACATTTTAGCATATTGTATCTCCTCCTTTTTTCATGAACCACTTTTCTTATTGATTTTTGTTCTCTTAATAATTTTATAAACATGGGAACTGATTCCTTCTTCCTTTGAATTAGAGAAAATATTACTAATTTATAATTATAGACAAATCATATGTATAAAAAGAATATCAAAAGTTCACAAAGTATAATCTATAAGTGATGAAAAATTGAAGATAATGAAGGAAGATCTCAATGAATTGAAATAGATCATACTCTTTATATAGATAGGCTATTTTGGACCCAAACTCCCAAGGCCGAGCCCAAGCTCCTAAGGTCTAGTCCAAGCGTCCAAGGCTAAGTGCCCCGACTTACTTGAGTATCCTTGAGCAACTCTCCAAGATGAAAAGCTAGCTTCATACAACAAGTTTAAGCCTACCATGCACGAGTTGCTCGGGTTACCCCAAGCACGTTAGCATCATCGAACATCTTTCCTTCTCCCATATCACTCATAAGCTAATATGTTTTGCTTAAGCCACTTCAAGCACCTTGATCCCTAAGCACCTCGGCTTTCTCGAATGCCTTGGATTCCTTGGAGACCTTAGCCTGACTCCTTAGGTTGAGGTTGCCTCAGTTTTCTTGGGCATGTACAAGTTATCTAACATGTAGCTCAGTGCCAACATCACCCTTGCCTCCTTCCTTCTCTCTTCATTAATTGGCTTTTCACATTTATAGTACGACTAATATACCTAATAGCCTTAGGCATGTTAGTGTCCTAGGTTTTAGATATGGCTGGTAGCTTGTTTATAGCCAACCAAGTGACAAAGTCGCTTTGTCCCCTCTTGCAACGCACTTTTCTTATAGGTGATGCATACAACCGAACCCTAGGACAACACATTTCCTTGATAGGTAAGCTCCTTAGATAGGCGCAGGAGCCAAAAGCACAAGATCTCTCCTAACTCTCTTAATACTCTTTACCCTAAATGATGCATCTTTGGGGTCGTATATATGGGGAGGCACTATAATGGATGAGAGCTAAAAGAAAGTAAAATGGTTTAGCAAATCTAAGTAGCTACTAATATGATGCACCAATTGATCCTACTCGGCTTATAATTCATTAGATGTAACTTACCGGTCCAAACTATAGGGTCACTTGACACAACTCATTACTAAAAGGAATAGATAAAAGTTAAGATTGAATGAGAACACTTGGGTTACTCAAGAAAGAAATTGATAATATTCAATAATATGATGATGTATTTACATACAAGTAAATCGGGTTTATATACTAACCCCATTACGGTTACAAGGCTTATATGGAAAAGACAAAAGAGTAATTTACAAATAAAATACATTACATAGTAAAAAAGGTAAAAATGACAAAGAATATTTTATGTGAAAAGAGAAAGGAGTCCTTAGAATGACATGCTAGAAGATGTGTTAAGGGGTGGTTGGAGGCTTGTAGTGTGGTAGGTTAAGTTTCAATGAATAATGAAGTCGCTTTATGGTCGTAAGATCTTGTTCGAATGAAGTTAGAAGGGTGTCATTGATTAGAGTTGACTTGGTTGGGTTTAGGTTAAAGCTTAAGCTACGAGGAACACTTTGATCCTTTCTTACTCGGGTATCTTAGCAAGTTGGCTCAGATAGGTGTTTGATGCTGGTCTACTTAGGAGCTACCTAGATTATGGTATGAGCTCGACAATAGATGTAGCTAGTGGCATGCACACTAGATAGGTCGGCATGATTTCTTGGCAATTTAGAAACGTACTAAAGGTTATGAGAGCTCGATGCTCAGGTCAGTAGTAGTGTAAAAGATGGAGATTAGAATAGGAATCATCGTCCTAAATGGGGGTTTTGAGCTAATATTCTTCGTGTAAGTTCTTATAGTCTTCTAGCTTAGCTACATGTGATTGATTTAAGGAGTTAGTTCCTATCATTAAAGCTCCTTACGTACTCTTGAAACTATCTCAAACACTCTCACAAATACTAAAACGCTTGAACACTTATCCTTATTCTTTTTTCAATCTCTCCTTACTAACTTAAGTATCAAAGTGCCTTTGTGAACAAAACGACCAAAGGCTTCTTGTAGGTTATTTATTCAGTAAGGAGCATGCAATACTAGAAGCAACTCATACTTAACCAATCCTTTGTAGTTTTCACAACCAACACTTCATGTGTAGAATTGTATTATTAGAGAGGGAAGCTACCAACTCTTTTACTTTTATGATGTCATTTTATGAAACTTTGCTACAGTTTTCTTTGCTCATTTAGATGTACATTTGTGAAACTTTATTAGTCTTCATTACTGTCTTGACGTTTTATAAGCAAACTCTATTATATGAATATGATTTTCAGGATTTTTTACGGTAATGCTAGAAATATAGTGTTACTATAACTTTAACCAAGATAACCTACTGTAAATTATTAGTAAGTTATCTTTTCTCTCCCCCCCTTCCCATTTAATTAATTATTCATAAAACCTATCGATATATTGTTCAAGTAAAAGATTGGTATATTTTAATAGGATGGATGGTGTTGATTAAGTTTTACTAAATTAACGATTTGGATTGGTTAGTGTTATAATAACGCATTTTTGCTACCGTTAATTTTTAACTTAATCTTTTAATATAACTTTAATTTAAATAAGTACGCACTGAATCATTTTGAATGTATATAATTATGATTCCAACACTTAATGGAATAGATTAGGTCAAATCTCCCATCTCAAAAGTTATAATATAGATTGGGAAAAAAAAAAACCTAAGAATTGCATAACGGTGAAGATTCCATATTCATAAAAAAAAAAAAAAAGTAGTGACGAATCCATTTATAGCATTGATTATTTATCTATATCTTTTAATCTTATTTTAAGGCATTTTATACATTTTATAAGTAACATTACTTTTTAAGACATTTTACTTTAACATTTTGAAAACTCTTCTTTGCATAATATAAGAAAATAAAAGTAGGAATCCAAAATAATTCAAGCACAAAATAAATAAACTTCTAAAAGAGGGGGAGTGTGTATTATTTTATGAGAACTTAACATTTTCTTTTATTTTATAAATTAAAAGAAATGAAAGTATATTCCCGTATAAGGAATCATGAACATGAAAATTGTGTTAGTATATTAACATATGAAAAAATCTAATGACTCTTTGTGCATTTAGATGTAAAAGTTCTTAAGATAGAAATAATATATAATATTGGATTCCTACGATCTTTATTACTTTATAGATTTCCTTTATGGTTGGATATTCTATTAGAAAAGAAGATGTGTGTTTATTGAGTAAAATCAAAGAAGGAATAAACATCATATGTATTATGGAGGGAAAATTTAAACAAGCTATTTATATATAGGGAAAAATTTCTACACTGACGAATTATTGTATTAAGTATTGATTTTTTTTTTAAATAACATTACAATTTTTTGCTATTAGAATTTTATGCCACTAGAATACAACAATCTTAATTAATAAAATTTCAATTAGCAATTTATTGTAATTACAATAGAGTAATGAAGTGTCATTTAAATTGATGATTCTCAAATCGATCAATTTCTTTTTCCTGATCAAAGATTTGAAGAAGAAAATTCATAAAATCAATTCAAATTACAAATAAGTTGATGATTCTCAAATTGATGGAACTATTCTAAATTCATTATATTACTTTCTTTCAAAGTGTGAAACATTTTCTGGCCAAAAAACAAAAAAAAATTGGGGCGGTGTGGTGTGAAACCTTTTAATCTTTCAAATCAAATGAAAGACTCACGTATTAAACCGAATTTGTCCTACTAAATTATGCTCTCTAAGTTTATTTTTGATACACGCACATGAAATTGGACGAAATTAACTGAACAAACTTTTCACATTTCATTTAATTATTTATTTTCATAAAATGTCAAATTAATAAAAAAGAAAACACTACTGGCCAGTGTTCCGTGACTTCCGTCCTTATGGACATTCGTTTACGATAGAAAGAGAGTTGCATCGAGTTAAATATAGAACCCAACAGGAGTTTGTCAAGTCCTAGAAACTAGGAACCTAGGTTTGGGGAGGATCTCTGTCTTTGTCACTGTTTATGTTGTGTCTGTCATTAAGAAAAGGAAGAAAAAAAGAATGGCAGATGAAGTTCGGTTTTTCGAGTTAAACACCGGCGCCAAGATCCCTTCCGTTGGTTTAGGCACTTATAAGGCTGGCGCTGGTGATGTCGCTGATGCCGTCACCGTGGCTGTCAAGGTGGTACCCATTGTGGCCAAGGGCTCATCAATATTAATTATATCATATACATACATATATATCTCATTTTAGGAATGCTCTCTCTCTCTCTCTCTCTCTCTCTCTATATATATATATATATATATATTTTAGGAATGCGTGATGCACTATTTATATCTTGGTGATGGCAAACTTCATTAGTATTCTGCTTCGAGCTAGAAACTTGGATGGTCTATCTTATCTCGATAACAAGACGCTCTGTTTGCCTGGATTCTTCAGTTTCCCATGCCATAGCCTTAAAAATGGGGGAAATTCAACGGTCCGATGCGAGATGGTATGGAAAATTGAAGGGTCCGGGTAATAGAGACATAATGGATAGCTTAACTGAAAGGTAGTTCATGTGGATGCAGGCTGGATACAGGCATATTGACTGCGCGTCTCGATATGGGAATGAGAAGGAGGTAATGGTGTCTTTCAAGCCAATTGGGTGATTCTCTTTCTTGTTTAAAATTGTATCATAGCATGCGTTAGATATTCTTGAAGTTCAGATGTTCTAGGGGATTCAGTTAAGCTTTTAGATTAAAGTAGACAGTTAATGTGTTGCTCGATTGGATGAAAGACTTGAAATCGTGTTAGGAGATTACTATCACCTTAAGCAGGTGTTCAATAGGTGGCAAAGTCTTGATCTTGATTTGACGTCCCACCTCCTAGGACCCTAACCATTTATTGCTGTCAAGTTTTTTGCTTTCCTTCCACACCTGGCTATATATTGTTGGAATGTGAATTGAGTAAAAAGATATGCATGTTACATCTATTACACATTCTTGATTCTAGACATGGCACTACTACTGTCACAAAAGTAGTTGCCTGTATCATTACTTCAATCTTAAGAATGTATGCTGTGGATTAGGATCAAATGGTAAATTTCATGTTCTGCAGTGAAATGCCTATGCGAGTGATTATGTGCTTTTCTATGATAAAATAATCCTAGACAGAATCATCCAAATGCGTCCTTTCAAATAAAATTTTCTGTTGTGATTTGTTTTCTGTGTTGTGCTCAGTTTTGCTTTATCATACGAGGAAACATTGAAATTAGACATTCATGTATAAGTTGGCGTTTAGCAGCATAGCAGGCTAAATGCCCTCACTAATTGCTGCAGAATGAGAAGTTTGGTGGCTGCTTGTTGAGGCTTATATGTTGAACTTCCATAAATGCCCATAGCACCAGCATTTCCACTGTCAAAACCTCAGTTTACATAGTCATTGTGAATGATGTTGATGCAGCTTTGGGCTTAGTTTCAATTGATTTAGATATGGATGTGTGGAGTTGAGACAGATTTAATTAAATTGTCAAGTATTCCATAGATGATGAGTTTATTTTGATAACAATGAGATCAATGTTTGCAACGCAGTTTCTCATTTTTGTTGGTAATCATACTGATGCAAGTCTAATCCAAACATAATAAGTTGCAGTGTTAACTAGGGCATTGTTTGGTATACATCTACTAGCCACATGCAATTTCATTTGTGATATCATTGAAATTACTTCTTCCATGTTTGCGGTATTTACAATGTAACCAGAATTTATCCTCCCATTTGTCTGAGTAGACAGTCACTTGTGTGATTGTATACTTAGTCTGAACAATTGATAATTTCCTCTTGTCACATTATGGGTACTGGATACTGGATCCAGAAACACAAGTTGGACAATAAGGATGTTCATCTTCTACTTTCCAATTCAGATTCTTCTAATTCTACAGATTGGCTCCGCCCTCAAGAAGTTATTTGATGAAGGTGTTGTGAAACGTGAGGACCTATGGATCACCTCCAAGCTCTGGTCTGTATTACATCTCTCATTTATCCTGTGATTGTCTTATCATCTGATCGCTTTCCCTTAAATCATTTAGTTATGATTCTCAATTAAAGGTATCAGATATTGACATAAAGTTTGTGCCTGCATTGCTATTTCAATTAATGATTAGAAAAGCCAAATTCAAAATATGCAGGAACAGTGATCATTTACCAGAGGATGTCCACATGGCATTAGACAAAACTTTGAAGGACCTGCAACTTGAATATGTTGATCTTTACCTTGTATGTATCCATGACGGCAGACTCTCCTTTTCAACTTGTTCCTTGACTTTTGAATGAGAATGCTGTATCACAGTTCCACATTTGAGTTGAAAGTCAAAAAGCCATTTCCATGCCTCAGCTTTATACTTTGATCATCATGCTCACATAATGTGGTTAAATGCTTTCGTAGATGCATTGGCCAGTAAGTATGAAAAGAGGATCATCTGATATTAGGCCAGAGAATCTCAGCAAGCCTGACATACCCAATACATGGAAGGCAATGGAAGCACTCTATGATTCTGGTAAGGCTCAAGCTATTGGAGTGAGCAACTTCTCGACTAAGAAGCTTGGAGATCTACTGGCTATTGCGCGGGTGCCTCCAGCTGTCAACCAAGTGGAATGTCACCCTGCTTGGCAGCAACCAAAGCTGCATGGGTTCTGCAAATCAAAGGGAGTTCACGTATCAGTGAGTAATAAGTATCCTGGTCTTGTTGCTACTAATTCAGTGTGCTTGAAAAGGAGGTTGATAATCTGTCTGCATGGGCAAGACCGAATTACATTTATACCTTAAACTGGCTGATTTTGCCCTCTAATTTTACTGCTTAG
Source organism: Lumnitzera littorea (assembly GCA_024138015.1). Taxonomy (NCBI): domain Eukaryota; kingdom Viridiplantae; phylum Streptophyta; class Magnoliopsida; order Myrtales; family Combretaceae; genus Lumnitzera; species Lumnitzera littorea. The sequence continues at coordinate 50,911,756 of JAMXBB010000002.1, forward strand.
GTAGACCATTTCGTTATTGCAGGCTTATTCTCCATTGGGTCACTCTGGCTCACCATCTGTCAAGATTCAAGTCCTTAAGAATACAACTCTTAATATGGTTGCTGAAAAGTTGGGAAAAACCCCTGCTCAGGTGGCTCTCCGTTGGGGTTTGCAAATGGGGCATAGTGTACTTCCAAAGAGTACTACAGATGCCAGGATCAAGGAAAATTTTGATGTTTTTGGCTGGTCCATACCCGAAGACTTGCTTGCTGAGTTTCCCGTGATCCCGCAGGCAAATACTTCTCCTTTTATCCATTCATTAGTGCGACAGGATATTAATTTCCTCTTCTAGTTTCTTTAGCTGACAAGCAAAACTAGTCAAACAATTTTGTCCAGCTTTCATTAAACTGACTAGAACACATTTTTCATGGCACCATTTCAGAATGCTCTTTTGCTCATTTAATGACATCTAGGTTACTCTAAAATGAGTATAGAATCTGAGATGATCTCGTGAGTTATTGATCGACCATTTCATTGTTTTGCTCATGCAGGAGAGGCTCAGTAAAGGTACAGGGTTTGTCGATGAGACTCTTGGCTATTACAAAAACTTGGAAGAACTTTGGGATGGAGAGCAATGAACAAATGGTATCTTCACCAAAGGAAGGAACACTCCATATAGCTGAGCAGCTGTTGGATGTTTGCCTATTTGGATTCATGCTTCTAATCTAATTGCATGTACTCTATGACCAGTTAATAGGGAGATGATATCTTAATATCCAGTTTGGATGCCACAAAAGATCCATAATTTTACTTACTCTTCACCCTTTTATATATTTATTGATTCATTTATTTTTCAAGTGTTTAGCAAAATAAGATGCTGATAAGGATAAAAGAAAAAACAATAAATAACAAAAAACAAATAAGATGCAAATACGACAATCAAAATAAACTCACGAAAAAAAAAAAATACACATGTAAGACAAAATAATAAGCAATCTAAACAAAATCTAACAGGCACAAATCGCATGCAAATGCTACAGAGATAAGTTAGAAATGAGATTGCATGCGAGACACATAAATTTATGAGCTTGCAATGCATCACTAGAGATGATGAACTACAGATTAATGGTCCCATTACTCGCACATGGCTTCAGGGACTCTAATTTTTCACTCGATGAATTCTCTTTCGGTAACTTACTGATGATGAGAAAGTTTATATTGAAGGAATGTAGTTAAACTCTTTGAGCTCCTCAAATTGTCACATGTCGATCTCTATATTCGGTAGTAATGATGTCAACTATTCCCTTGTCGAGGGTCCTGTGCCAAGTTACCCAATCAATTGCTGTCGAGAAGTTTTTATCAGGTGACGAGAGATTTACTTAAACGACCAAATAGTTTTCTCTCGACACATTACCTTTTCTATTGTCTCAGCTTCTTTATTATCACAACATTTGACTCATCTCGCCTACTGTACTTAGAGAATATTTATACGGGACTAATGTTAAACTGTTGCACTGTCGTACCGTCACCAATTCACCTCATCTGACATTGTATTACTTTTCTATTTTTGGTCTTTTGTCCTTTTTATCTTTTTTTGTATGTACTAGGAATCCCCTTTTTGTAATTTCTTTATTTGTAATACTACTCTAAGGACTTACTATAAACAGTCATTTTCTTTTGTAAGCCGCATATAACTTACATTTTAGCACTAAATATTCTATTCTTATGAGACAATCTTCTCCAAGTTCATTTTTCATACACTCTTATTTGATTTTGCTGAGTAGCTTAAGATTAGCAGTGGGTGGACCTTAACATCAACTTGTGTATCATATCAATTGAGGTATCAAATCATATTGTATTTGTTGGTGAGTCACATTCTTCGAACAGCTTCACGTCAGTTACTCTTGTTCGTTTGTGGACCATTCTCTTCTGATTTTCTTTAATATTTCGAAAGACCCATTTCAATCAAATCTGCCATGGTAAGTCTTAGTGATAACTAAGTTCCTAGGCACACCATATATTCTTGGTATTAGAGATTGAGGTTGAAATCGAGATTGAGGTTGAAATCGAGATTGAGAGCTATGTAGTGATAGTCAGTTTATTGTTTGAGATACTTGTGTGTGTGTTGAAGCCATCCGTGTGAAGTGTAGTTACTGAAACTTTGTGTTGAGAATGTTGAACCCTAGTGTATAGAAAGAGAATCACGATGTCGACAGTGATGCTTATGATCATGGTCGAGTTACCCAACAAATACCACGTACTACTAATGAGCATATACAAGATCTTATTGCTATTGTGGCCAATTTAGTTGTTTCAGTAAACAAGGTCTTAGAGAATGGACCGCATGAGAAAGTTGCTGAGTAAGGCTGAGAAATGAGAGATAGGTTGAGGAGGTAGATAAATGAGCAAGCTTTGGAAGCCTTTCCAGTGAACCACGTACCACTTGATATGCTGATAGAGTCATGAGGAGAAGGTTAGAGTTAGACAAAGTGGAAGAGTACAAAGAAGAAGAAGACCAATATATTGGGATTGATGAGCGTGAGTTTAGAGTGCCAAGAGGTGTTGAACATCTTAAGGTATAGATTCCAAACTTCAATGGGTCTGGTAGTGCTGATGACTTAGATTGGGAAGAGAAGATCGAAAAGATATTCGACCTCTATGATTATGAAGATGCTATTTGCATTAGAGTAGCCGTATTAGAATTTTCTGGATATGCGATAATGTGATGGAAGAAGCTACAGAATGTTCACTTGAGGACCTGACATGAGGTCCGAACATGGAACGAGATGAAAAGAGTTCTAAGAAGTAGGTTTGTTCTCTAACACTATGAACAAGGTACTTTCCGATGACTCTAAGACTTAAGGCAAGGTAACAAGTACGCAGATGACTACATCCGAGAGTTTCAATTACTCATTATACGATGTGATATTGATGAGCCTTAGGCTCAAACTATAGCACAGTTCATTTCGTGACTCTGAGCTGAGATTGATTATGTTGTGGAACTACAGAGCCTCACAACTCTAGATGAAACCATCCATGCAGCCTAAAGAGTTGAAAGACAACAGCGGAACCAGGCTAATCGAATGCTAACTAATCAAACACTGATGTTGAATAGGAATGGCCTATCGCGTAGACCAGGGAATGATAGGGTTTCAAACAGCTCTAAGGTGGAATGCTAAGGTCACATGCCAAGCCAACCTGATGAGGGCCGAAGTAAGGGCAAAACCGAAGAGCTTAAGATTTGAAGAGACCAAGGTTAGAGTTCAGGGAGGAAAACCAAAGAAATCAAATGTTTTAAATGTCTTGGCTATGGACACGTAGCTAGTCAATGTTCGAACCATCGAGTCATAACTATAAAGGGAGATAAGCTGTAAACCCTACTTTTAGTGAGCCCATGATTTAACTAAGAGTACTTCCTAAACGTTCTCAAGGATAAACTAAACTAAACTAAGAACTCAAGTTTACAATAAAAGCGAAATTACTTTTCCAATTCAAAAGCCTATTGTCGTTAAAACTTGAACTTGAAAAATTGCGAACTCTAAAGTCACCTAAAACCTTAAATCATAAAACAATTAAGAACTTTTAACCCTAGGCGACTAATCAATAATTTAATTTGAATAATTTTATTCAACTCTAGAAAATTTAATAATTTTATAAGAATTAAATCATAATTTACAAAATAATTCAAGAAATAAATCTTAAAATAATTTCCTATAAAATAATTCCCTTATTTTCATGCCTAAGCCTTACATATGAATAAGTAAACCAACTAATCACTTTAAATGACTTATCAATTGAAAGTTGGAGACATTTATCAATCTATAATTTATCAAAATTTAGTAATAAGACATTTTTCTTATCACCCCTTCACTTATACTACATATGAACAAATTCTCACAAGATTTCACATGCTTAACTTTAATTAATGAGATAAGACAATTCCATGCTCAAAAGGACACCTAATGGCCGATTTTAAGATGGCTTTAAGGGGGGCATACTCTTGTCTCTCATCCATCAATTACTTTATCTTACACCTCACTATTCACCCCTTAATACTTACATCATCAAAAGTCACAATTGTTCACTTTTGTACATATTACAAGACAACAAAATCAAGCTTATTAAACACACTTCCCATCGCATTTCCAACTAGCCACCCTTTCCCCATTTGCTTTCACTTTCAATTTCATTTTTACTTCCTCTTCCCTCACTTTGAAAACAACACAAAAGAAGAAACAACCAAACCCCATAAAATCCTTCACTTGCCACCACATTCCAAGTACACACATACATAACACTTTCAACTGCTTCTTGTCTTGCTTTTGACAACATTCTAAGCCCCATTAGGATCCCTAGAACACTCCTTAAACCCTGCTTCCAAGGACCATAACTTAAGTTTCAGAAATGGGTGCAAGAAGGAGGAAGTAAGACAAAGAACATAAGAGGAACTTTAGTGGACAACCACCATATTTTTGCTTTAAGGACGAGTAAGTATATTTTGTGTTAGTTGGTTAGTATTTATGTTAGGAGACTATAATTTCTTGAAGATATGAGTATAATCATAAGTTAGTATAATGTCAAAAACCACCTTAAGAAGCAAACTCATGAAAACCTTACATGGAAGTTAAAATATGAACATGTAAAGTTAGTATTTTGTAAAGATACTTATTTAACACTTGGAATGGAAGATTTTAAATTCAGAAAATCTTGAAATGAGAACTTGAATGAAAGAGAAGCATGTTAGACATGAGAGTTCAGAAGTCATTTGGATGTTGTTTACACTTTCATTAAGTTAAACATGTTTAAATCTAGACTTAAGTAAAGGTAAAATCCATCACATAAAATTTTATGAGGAAACCAAATTTGTAGGACATGAACTATGATATGGGAGGTATGATAAAAGTGAGATCCTATATTTTCATGTAAAGTATGAGCCAAATAATCATCTCATGGAAAAGAAGTCAAGTTAAGGTTTGAATACAAGTAGCTTAAGTTAATGATTTAACACATAAACTTAAGGAAATGATAAAACAAGTTGGGAAACCAAGTTGAAAACCCTCATACTCAAACTGACCAGATCTGTAACATTCCTAAAAGGAACTTGAAAATATGATAAAAGTAAGTAAACAAAGTGAAAAGACTAACCAAGGCAAGTACGATAAGTATATTAAGCCTAAAACTTAAAACCGAGCTTAAAACTTCCAAAACAGGCCTTAAACATTAAGTTGAACCATCCTTAAGTTTTTGACCAGCAACTTGACACAACAATGGGGGTTGTTTTGAGACTCTTAAAAAGCCTGCAAGACACTCCCTAAGCCCAAGAAAGTGACCATCTTTGAATTGAATAAAAAATAAGCCTATTTGACAACTTATGCCTACTTAAGAGCCGAAGAAGTGGTTGATAGCCTTAGGAGTGTAAATCAAAGATGTAAATCTAACTTTAAGGAGTATTTTGAGCATAGAATGAAATCTTAAGCCCAAGCTCAAAGGAATTCCCAAGTTACTAAAAAGCTTATTAATCAAACAAAGCCTAAAAGCACTTCACATTATGAGGACCGCTACTGTTATGACCTATGGGAAAATTTACGTACCTCATCTCAAAAATCCAATCTCACCACATTAAAGTGCACTCAAAAATGATGAAGATTGACTATAAAACCATAAAAATTGGATTTAAAATGAAAAAGTTATACGCGATTGAACTTTTAAGTAAAATTGAGAAAAATACGAAAACTAGTTAAGAATATAACTTAAAGGGGTTTAGCTTAATTTTCTAAGTTTTATTTTAATCCCTTATAGTATTATGATTTTGATGACCAAGGGATCTCGCGTTTGGAGACGATTTGCCCTTAGACTACTTTGACTAACCCGCATGGTTAAGTGAGTAAATTCCTGATAACTCTTTACTTGATTTTGCTTGTAGAATAGATGCACCTAAATTTATATATATAAATTTGGATGCTTGTGGGATATGGGAAATGCATGTGTATGAATTTGTGAACTAAATACTATGACTTGTTAATTATATAATAATGGGAATTGTTTGTGATAATTTATACGTGCGATTGTATGGAATGAAATTGTTTAATCACCTTGAAAATTGCACTAACCACTTATAAGATTAAGAAATTAAATGGATCATGCCTTTCCCATAATTACATTCGGATAACACTGACTATCGCTTTACGTAGAAGATGAGAAGGGACTTACAGGAGGAGGGCCTCCTGTAGGATCGGCCACTAGTTATGTCATCATTTTATTGAGTCTCTATCTTAAACTGATAGACTTATTAGACGTCGGGAGACACCAATTGTCAACGAAGGGCTATGTCTTGTAACTTCTTCTTAGGGCATATATTTGTGGATTGTGGAGACCACTACACCGCTAGACTTGGGATTTTGAAAATATAATTTGTTGTTCAAGAAATAAAGTATACATATATATATGGTTTCTTTTTTACTTAAGCACAATAGTGCAAATGAAATAAAACCCAAGGTCTAGAAACTGGATTTTAGTTTAGGTCGATTAATTATCTCTAAACCCTGACTATAAGGAGCGTAATTTTGAGTCTTATGCAGTTCTTAGGCCACTGCATGCGTTGTTTGGCATACTAATTGTTTATGTATTCATATAATTGTGCATCTAATAAATTTTTTTGCCATGAGATATTGACAAGAGTATTTATCTCACTAAGCATAAGCTTACACCCTGATAGATTCCTTTTGTTGTAGGAAAACCTTTTCGTTTATTCGGGCTGAGGCATGCTTGAGGTGAGTCTCATTTGGGAGCGAACAGGGAGCGAAGAGGAGATTTTGTAATAGTTTTGTAGATTACCATTTACTTTCATATTTTTGTTTATATTATAGATTGAAGTTTCTAATACAGTTCCCTTTACGAACTATGTTTGTTTGTAATATTCTTTTGTTATGGAACTTATAAGTCTACACGTTTATTTAGTTAATTTACACCATAGAAGTTAATTTTAGTTAAACTACTCTATATTACTTATCTATGGGCCTGGTAGTAACGTGCAGTAGAAGGAGTCTTGTATGTCGTATGAAAGGCCTGCCATCAGCAAGGGAGTAGATAGTAGACCTTTGTACAATATACAGCGATCTATCACAACAACGATACTGTTGGGTCATGATACAACCCCCAATTTAAAGTAGCAAGTGTGAGTGAAGGAGAGGAAGAAGTGGTAACTAATCAAATACTGGAGAATTTGAGAAGATTGGGTGGCCAAGATACCCCTTGAGGGTAAAGCTGATTATTGCTTTGTTGTTTTGTGATCTCTTAATACTTTTGTAGCTAATGAGAATGAGCAAAGAGAGAACCTCTTTCATACGAATTATCGGGTGAATGGCAAGCTATGCATCGTGATCATTGACGAAGGGAGCTGTATTAACATCATCGTGCAAGGAGTAGTTAAGGCCATGAAATTTCCAACTCTTCCACACCCCAAGCCGTACAAGATTCATTGGCTGATGAAAAAGGAGGATTACACATTTCCGAGCAATTCAGAGTGCCGATTACTATTGGTGATAGGTATAAGGACAAGGTGTTGTGTGATGTCCTTCCCATATGTGCATCTTACATATTACTCGGCTAATCGTGGCTATTTCACTTGAGAGTGTTACACAATGGGTATTGAAACACCTACATGTTTCAAAAGGACGGGAAGAAAGTTATATTGACATCGGTGAGTTCCAAGGAAGTGCAAGAAGCCTAGGAACAGGTTGCTAGATCTTTGTAATAGAAGTCTTTGGTGATTTCTTGAGCTTAGTTTACATGAGAGGTCAAGGTTAAGGACTATGTACTTCTCTTGGTCAGGAGATTCTTAGAGGTTAAAGAGGCCGAGAACTTACCTACTGAAGTACAGTAACTACTTCAGGAATTTGTTGACCTTTTCTCTACCGAGATGCCAAAAGAATTACCTCCCTTAAAAGGAATTGAGCATTGCATCGATCTTCAACCAAAAGCAACCCTACCTCAATCCTGAATAGGTAGCCGAGCTAAAAAAGCAAGTTGATAGGTTAATAGATCGTAGATATATCCGTGAGAGCATGAGCCTATGTACCATCCTAGCCATGCTAGTAATAAAGAAAAATGGATCATGGAGGATGTGCATTGATAGCCATACCATCAATAAGATTACTATTAAGTATCGATATTCATCTCACGCTTGGATGACATGCTCTATGAGTTGCATGGTGCATGCATCTTTTCGAAGATAGATCTAAAGAGTGGCTATCATCAAATACGAATGAGACCGAGAGATGAATGGAAAACAGCCTTTAAGACTCGGGATGGTCTATTTGAGTGGCTGGTTATGTCGTTTGGTTTAACTAATGTGCCAAGTACATTCATGCGGCTCATGAATCATGTGCTCAAAACATTGATAGGCAAATGTGTTGTGGTTTATTTTGACGATATTCTAGTCTACAGTCCCAACATTCTTGTTCATGTTGAACATTTGAGATTGGTGTTTAACATACTCTGTATCGAGAAATTATTCAGCAACCTGAAGAAATGCGCGTTCTATCAAAGTGAGGTTATATTCCTCGGATATGTCGTTTCAGGGAGTGGAGTTCGAGTTGATGAGGAAAAGGTCAGAGCTATTAATGAGTAGCCAAGTCTGACTAGTTTTGTCGAGTTCAGGAGCTTCCATAGCATAGCCTTGTTGTATTGGAGATTTATCTGGAACTTTAGCTCCATAATTGCACTGTTGACTGAATTGACCAAGAATAATGTTGAGTTTAAATGGACAGAAAAGGGTCAGAGGAGTTTTGAAGATGTGAAGCGTAAGTTGACATCTATTCCAGTACTTACCTTACCAGATTTTGAGAAGGTTTTTGAGGTTGAATGTGATACGTTTAATGTTGGCATTGGTGTTTTCCTTATATAGGAGCATTGACCCATTGCTTACTTTAGTGCAAAACTCCGAGTTGCTGCCTTAAATTACTCAACCTATGACAAAGAGTTCTATGCCCTTATCTGTATACTCCAGAACTGGCATCATTATCTGTTGTTGAGAGAATTCATCATTTATTCGAATCATGAATCTCTCAAGCATCGTCACGGGCAACAAAAGCTTTCTCAGTATCACGCTAAGTGAGCCAAGTTCTTGGAGACTTTTTGCTATGTCATTAGGTATAAGAAAGGAAACACCAACACAGTGGTTAATGCACTTTCTCGCCGTCATACCCTCATTACGACGTTATAAGCTAAAGTGCTTAGATTTGGCACTTTACCTAATCAATATGAGCATGACCCATATTTTGGGCCTTTAGTAGTTGAGTACAGTCATAAAGGAGCTATAGACGGATTCTACTAGAGCGAGGGGTTCCTGATGAAGGGTAAACAGATTTGTGTACTGAGTGGTTTTGCAAGGGAGCTACTAGTTCGAGAAGCTCATGCTAAGGGTTTAGCTGGCCATTTTGGGGAAAAGAGGATGATTGAGCTATTAAAAGAGCACTTTTAATGACCTGGGATGATGAGGGATGTGCACCGAATACTTGAGAGGTACAAGGTGTATAAGTATGTAAAAAGGAGGAGAGAACCTTATGGAGAATATACACCTTTACCAATTCCCGAGGGCCGTGGACTAATCTAAGCATGGATTTTATGCTTGGCCTTCCCAACACGCTGAAAAGATATCATTCGATCGTGGTGGTAGTCGATTAGTTCAACAACATGGGCCACTTCATCCCTTGCTATAGAACTATTGATGCTTTATTCATCGCTAACCTCTTTTTATAAGAAATTATGTGACTGTATGGAGTGCTAAAGAGTATTGTGTCCAACCGTGATTCCAAATTCACGAGCTTCTTTTGGAAGACTTTATGGAGGAAACTCAACACTAAGCTTCTATTCAATACCTCTTGCCACCCCTAGACAGATGGCTAAACTAAATTAGTTAACAAAACCATTGGTAATCTCCTACGCGCCACTGTTGGAAAGAACTCTCATGATTGGGATTTATGCTTGCCCATCATTAAATTTGCTTATAATCGCTCAACTCATAGCTTCACTGGAACATCACCATTTGAGGTTGTTTATGGACTTACCCTGAACTAAGGGGAGAGTCAATCCGGCATGCAGTGTACCGTGGAATTTCATAGGTTGCATCAAAGGATTGCCAAGCAATTAGCCAAACTGTGGCCCAATAGAAGGAAATGGGAAGCCGCGGAAGGAAACGAATCATTTATGCCCTTGGGGACCTTGTTTAGATCCATCTTAGCAAGGAATGCTTCCCTAGCAATAGGACGAACAAACTATCTCCCAGAGTAGATGGACTCTATAGGATCTTGAGGCGTATTAATGATAATTCCTACAAGATTAAACTAGCTGAAGGTTTTGGCATATCTACCACATTCAACATTGTCGACTTAACTCCATATGTGCTTGAAGATGACAAAGACCAAGATTTAAGGGAAAATCTTCAACAATCCTGAGGAACTGATGAACTACCGATCAACGGTCCCATTACTCATGTACAGCTTCGAAGACTTTAAGGACTCCAATCCCTCACCCGACGAATTCTCTCTCAGTAACCTATTGATGACGAGAAAGTTTATGCTGAAGGAATGTGACTGAACTCCTTGAGCTCTCTGAATTGTTATTCATTGATCTACACACTTAGTAGTGATGATGCTGGCCACTCCCTTACCGAGGGTCCTGTGCCGAGTAACCCAACCAACTGCTGCCGAGAAGTTCTTGTCGAGTGACGAGAGACTCACTTAAACAACCAAATAGTTTTCTCTCAGTATGCCACCCTCTCTCTTGTCTCAACCCTTTTATTGCCACAACGTTTTAACCCCTCTCGCCTGTTATGCTTAGAGAATATTCGGACAAGACCAATGTTACACCGCCACCTATCTACCTTGTCTAACATTGTACTACTTTTCTATTTTTGGTCTTTTGTCCTTTTTACCCTTTTTCGTATGTACTAAGAATCTCTTTTTTGTATATGCTTTCTTGTAATTTCTTTATTTGCAATATTGCCCTAGGGACTTACTACAAATAGTTCTTTTCTCTTGTGAGCCACATGTAACTTACATTTTAGCACTGAATATTCTCTTCTTGTAAGACAACCCTCTCTAAGTCTATTTTTCATACACTCTTATCTGATCTTGCTAAGTAGTTTAGGATTAGTGGCGGATAGATCTTGACATCAACTTATACATCATATTAAGTGAGGTATTACGTCGTGCTGTGTTCGTTGGTGAGTCACATCCTCTAAATAGCTTTACATCAGCTACTCTTGTTCATTTGTGGACCATTCCCCTCTAATTTTCTTCGATATTTTAAAAGACCCATTTCGGTCAGATTTGCCACGATAAGTCCTAGTGATAACTGAACTCCTAAGTACACCAAAAGGAAAGGGAAAAAGAGAGAAAAGGTGTTATAATACATATTTACTTATGTGCTCTATATAGTTATAATTTGTTGTTTAGTTGTATTAAGCTATAAATAACTTTGTAAGTGATAGTTAGGACGAGACTAACATATTCTTTCATTTCCTCTTGTATGAACTCTAGTTTTCTCTATCTTACTACGTGAGTTCATTACTAGCATGGAGCATTTTCTTGGTTCTTAGCGATTTCATGTAGTATCAAAGCTAATGTGGTAAGATTTACAACATTTTAGCATCGAATTCAAGTTTTGAATGATAATCCTATCAAATTTGCATATCCTTCTTGAATTGTGTTCTTGAGAATGAGTATCCAAAATAATCTATTGAATGTCTTTATATCTATTGGGGTCAGATAACCCTAAAATGGTAGTAAGGAACATTGTTTTTAATTAAATCACTTGTCATGGAGTAAATCAATACAACGAGTTTAGGTGCTAAGATTAAGATAAGGTCCATTGATGGAACCATAGTAAAGTAAATCTAAACTCACATGATCTAGTGAAATGGAAAAATGCAATTATATGGTTTGATGTTGGGTCCTTAACTGAATGTTGAGTGATATAGCATATAATTTCTTATATACTCAATCGATTTGTGATCTTTGAAATCAAAATTTTGAGCATTATGGATAAAGCAATAGGCCTCTAATTTTTCAACTTCAACATGAGATTAGTAATCTTAAACAAATGAATTAGTTAGTGGGAGTGTATTTAACAAATTGAAAAATGTTAGGAGCACTTCATGCGTATCAAACTTATACTTATGGTAGATTAGAGTATTGTACATGTTAGTTACAAGAAAGAATAATTGAATTTGAATCTGAAACAAGGTTGATTTAGTTTCTCATAGGATTGAATGAGGCTTACGAAAAGGTTTGAAATCAGATATATCCACGAAGCCATTACCTAATGTAAATAGGGCATATTATTTAGTTCAACAAATTAAAAAGTAAAGGCAAATTACTTATTTAGGATTTATTGAGTTGGAAGATTTTTTGCACCAAACTTTTAAGCTTAATGGGATTTCAAGTAATAAGAGTCTAACTTATAAGGGGAAAGCTAGACTAGTAGCTAAGGACTATACTCAAGTTAAAGGGATAGATTATCATGACACATTTTCTCTCATAGGTAATGATAAGTCGTATCAAAAGCAGACAAGAGCAACTGTATTGGGATAGATCTAAGCTTGTAGAAAGCTTAAAAATGAGGGTGGAAACGTATGAAAACAAAGAAGTAAACAAGTAGAACCTATGAACACTTTCCAAGGATATGAAGCATCGAGGAAAACTCCATGGACTCACAAAACTACCTCGATATGATGCACAGACAACTTGGTAAGGTCACTCGCCACCTAACCTTGTTTAAGGGTTAAGATAAAAGTATGGGAAAGAAGTAAGCACACTAGCTCACAAACGGAATAGATAAGTGTATTCAATATCAGATATATTATTATGACTACATTTATAAGGGTATTTATACTTGAAAAGTTAAGGCATCCTATCTAAAATGGAAAAGATAGAAAAGGGTATTGTATAAAAGAAGTAATGTACAAGGAATAATAAAGGTTACAAATGACAAATAAAAGAAATTAGTAATTAGTGTAGCACATCCTTTCATGTGGGGGTTGGACACATGCAATAAGTCGTTGGGGCACTTCTAATGGAACTAGACAAAGTTGTACGGTTAAGTTGGAAGTTGCCGAGAATAGGTGTTGAGCATACTGAGATTTTTTCCGAAGAGATGTTGCTTAGACATGTTCTAGGGTTCTCAGTATAAGTATTGCCAAGCCAGTGATCGGCATAGGCAAAGCAGAGCAAACAGTAGGGCTAGTCGAGTAGTTAGGAGAATATAAATTAGGTTGGCACACAATAGTTGACATAACTGAAATAGCTTAGCTTAGTAAATGAAGTTATTAGGTAGTGAGGATTAACTCAACCTTAGCTAGAGTTGGCTCGAATAAGAGAATCCGCTTCATCAATCCTTTAAGCCCTTGAGCTTAGGCTTGGGTCAAAGGTCTAGTTGTTTAATTCCCATCATCTCCTGCAAGTTGATTTGGATTTGGGATTGAATCTAGTTAATCTTTGTTTAATTCTCCTTTAGGCTGATAGGGGTTAGGGTCAGTAACATTGAAAGTATTAGAAACTCTATAATCTTTTAGCAATTCTATTTGATAGGCATTATCATTGATCCTCCGTAGTAATCTGAAAGGTCCTTCAACTCGAGCAGACAATTTAGTTTTTCTCTTGTTTGGAAAACTATCCTTGCTCAATTATAGCCATATTAATTCATCGGGTTGAAACTATATTGTCTTTCTTCCTTTACTCTTCTCTCTCAATTTATTGGCAGCTTGGTTAATCTACCAAGCAACTTTCTAATAGATCTACTGAATAGACTATGCTCAAGCTTTTGCTTGAGGGTCTTTGTTACGCCCCAAAGCAATAGAGTCGTAACAGCCCCACCGTGTAAACCATCTTAAGATAGAAGTTGGCCTTACAACCGCTATCTTAGACCTGATCTACACAAGGCGTCAACGACTAACCCGCTTTGAAGTAAACAATTTGTAATTTAAATAAATCATTTATCTAAGAAAGTGAGGAAATATATATATATATATATATTATAATACAGTTATTGCAATTAAGGTTTACAATATTTCTCCGTAATATATTTCCTAGTTATTACATTATTCAAAAATGAAAAGTTCTAAAGTAAAAGCTTAGACCTTAAAAATATATGTTTGTTCTTCAAATGTTTTTCCTCACTCCCTAGGATTCAGCAGTTGCTAGCTTCAAAGTAGTTGTTTGCCGCTTCTTAGCCAGCACCTGCACGATGTCTATAGGGATGTGAGCAACCACAGCTCAGTAAGTTAGGACGGAGGACTTAAAACTATACTAGAAACACAACAAGGTTTTCAATCACTTGTTAGGTGCAATGCATGTGCAAGCAAATGCCATCGCATGACGTTGTCCGGTCGGTCGTGAGATTAGAGAAATTGCGCCCGCTCTAATCTGGGTTGAGGAGTTGCCATTAATGCAACAGCAGTTCACGACCAAACCCAAGCTTGTGCTATGAAGATCTTGCTCCTCCCGCAACTACCTTCGAACCACTGACTTCACCCTCGTCGCGACCTCCTCTCCTGTCACTTAGTTCGACTGAGGATGAAGAAGGGACCATTATGTAATCCTGTGCTATCCCTTTCGAAGGGGTCAGTATTTGGCCGGAGAGTCTAAGTTCCCCTAACGGGTTGCCATGCATGCACGATTATGATTACTGGTCGTATATTTGATTAAGTCCAGTTTAGGGTGATCAATCATTACATACAAATCATACAATATATGCCAGAACAACAAACGGAATCATAGCATCACCCATAATCAAGCACATGCACACATTCAACTATCTATCAAGCACAATCAAGCATAATCTTAAGCCTCCAAAATACAGCATCGTATTAATCCCAACTTACCTTGACTCCTCGCTCACTCACTCGAGGTCCGATTTGCTCAAGCCATCGCTGATCATCCCTATAACACAAACGTGGTTTCAGCTTTTTATATAACTATTATAGGTTCGTTTTATCCTATAACGTTTATTGTTAGGTTTTGTTTAAGGTTTAATATGCCTAATTATCTAGGTATTAAGTCATTTACAATTATTCTAAGTTTGGGGTTAGGTTCAGGTTCGGTTTTCGCATTGATTTCTAAATTAGGTTTTAGTTCAATTTTTAAGTAATGTTTTAGATTCCAACCCTAGAAATTCGTTTCAACCCATAATGTGAAATTAATCACATTACTTCCCGATCTTCTAAATACCATCATTACCCTTAGTCAGTATTTATTTTACCCAGTACACTTAAATCCATATTAGTATACCGAATTCACTCCTAATATGAGAAACTTTTACATTTCTCATATAATTAAATAAATTCAAGTTTCCTATCAGATTTATTGTACATTTTTATTATTCTCAAAATATCAATTTTTATTATAATATTTTCTATTTATTATATTTTTAAAAATTACATATTATGCATTATTGCTTATTATGTACATAATGCATTTCTAATATTTCTATCACTTTAATTACCATCCCTAAACATCAATTATCATTTCAAAATATCTAAATTCATCCTAAATTAGATTTTACTCTTAATTTCCCTAATTTACAAAATTAACTTAAAGTTAACTATTTTTCCTTATTAATCATTTACTACATAATTAACCTAACAATTACATCTAACACCCTAAATGCTACAAGTATCATACTCTATCAGATTTCAACATCTTAAAACATATAATTATTCACTAAATCAGTAATTAATTGTTTAATTACTTAATTAACTATAAATTACCCATTTTATGCCTCATTTTAGGGCCTAAAAATTATCTAAAAATTTTGAAAATTAATTTTTGAAAACGGGCTTCATAGCACTATTCTATATCATCTAAGTAATCTACACAAAAATTTTGGGCTTGAAACTACACTCCTAAGGTTATTTATTTCTAAATCGAAACATGCTCGGTTTTGCATGATTTCTTAAGAACCTTATATCACGAGACATATTTTCATCAAAATAATATTTTTCCTACAAACTACATACAAAAATATTCTAGAATAACAAAATTCATAATTTTCTAAGAATATTTACTATTTTTACAAAATTACATAAGAATCGGGCTAGAAATTGGACTCACTGATTTGGGTGGCTTCGGTCACCGTCGGTTGCCGTGGCCTTGTTAGCCGGCCTGGGTGCTACCACCACCGTGTGGTGGTGGTGGCCGTCCACTCCCAGCTGCTCGTCTGTGTGGGTTCCCTTGAAAGCCCTAATTGCATAGTTTTTTCTAATTTTTTTCTAAACCGAATTTTTCTCTCAATTTTCACCTCTCTCTAATTTTTTCTGATTTGTATCTGTCCAAATGAGCTTCTAAATTTTTCTTGCTATTTATAGACTATTTTTGTAATTATTATGCATTAATTTGATAAGACTTTGCCCATTATCCTTGATTTTTGGCTTTTATGTTGTCTAATTTTTATTGGTTGATTTTTATTTTGCACATCCTGACATGCCACGACCTGATTTGGATCATCTTATCCTCTTCTAATTTTTTTCTGATTTTTCCATAATTAATTTATAATTTTCTATAATTAATTTATAATTTTCTTTAATTATTTGCTTAGTTTTTGGCCAATTTAGGTAATTTCGCGTATTTTTATTTACACATAAATACATGTGGGGTACATGTGAACATTCCTAATTATTATTTTAGTCATTCTAAAATTTTTAGTATACATAAAATCTATCTCTAGTAATTTATTAGTTATTAGATTACACTTTTCGCCTTTTCGGTAATTAGCAATTATTATGCTTAAAATTTGACAATTTTATAATCTCTTATTTTACTACTTATTTTCTTAAATTCACATTTACGGGGTCATTTTTACTAATATTTCTCTCAATAGTTTATAATTTGGGGTTTGATCAGATTCCTTAACCGACCATCCAAAACCTTATGTTCTAAGTTCAATCCTATGGTCAATTGGCTTAACTTTGGGGCTTACAGTTTTCTCGCTCAGGCATGGGTGTTGGAGTGTGATTAAGGGGTAGCTTTAGATTGAAGCCATAGATGACTTTAAAGGGTATTTGTTTAGTGGTGTTGTATACCATGCGATTGTAAGCAAATTCTACCATAGGTAAATAGATATCCCAATTAGTTAAGTTCTTCCCCTCTGCAGCTTGGAGTAATGATCCTAAAGTGCGGTTGACTGCCTCTATTTGGCCATCAGTTTGGGGATGACAAAAAGTGTTGAAGAGTAGTTTAGTCCTCATACAACACCAAAGAGTTCTCTAAATATGGCTTAAAAACTTTAGATCTTTATCCGATACCATACTTCTCAACATGCTGTGCAAATGAATAATTTCTTATAAAAAGAGAAAAGCAATAGCCGAAGCATCATTATTTTTTGAATAGGGAACAAAGTACACCATTTTGCTAAATCTATCCACGATGACCATTACTGCACTTTGCTTCGAGTAGTTCATGGTAATATAAGAACAAAGTCCATGCTTAACTCAAACTAAGGCTTGGTCAGAACAGGTAAAGGCATTACTTTCCCTTACTTGACTTGGCATGGCATTTAGCCCTCTTATAGGTAACATGATTCTCAACAACCCAATACACATCTTGTCTCATTTTAGGCCAAAAGAATCTCCCATTTTGTAACTCATACATCCTCTTCTCTCCAAAATATCTAAAGAACCCACCAAAATGAGCTTCTCTTACTAGTAACTCCATCAAAGAATAGGTCGGCATGCATAATTTACCTCCTTGAAACAAGTATCTATCCTCCATATGATAGTCATCTACTGTTCTTCCCTCTATACATTGTCTAAATATAGGATCAAAATGGAGGTCTTAAGGATATTTCTTTTTAATGCTCACAAATCTCAAGAGTCACATCTATAGCTCAATAAGAAGAAAATGTCGCCTTAATAAGGCATTAGCAACCACATTGCCCTTGCCTTGTTTATACTTAATTATAAAGTTGAATCCTTGGCACTTGCCTCTTTGATAACTTAGTCTAATTTCTGAGGTGACTCAAGGACTCACAATCTGTATAAATGACAAACTCCCTCAATAATAGATAATGTTACCATACTTAGAGTTCTTAGATAAAGGCTAGAAGTTTTTTGTCATATATAAAGTAGTTCAATTGAGGTTCTCTCTACTTCTCACTATGGTAAGCAATAGGTTTGCCTTCTTGCATTAAGATATCACCTATGCCAACATCAGATGCATCACACTTAAGCTCAAAAACCTTCTTAAAGTTAAGCAAAGCTAATATAGGTGTAAAGGTTAATCTTTCTTTAATCTTAGTAAAGCTTCTCTCTCCTCTCTCCCTGCCTAAAATTTATGTTCTTCTTTATCATCTTAGTAAGGGATGTAACAGTAGTACTGAAACCTTTGATGAATTGTTAATAGAAGGATGCCAATCCATAGAAACTTTTGACCTCGGCACAAGTGGTTGGGGTCAGCTACTCGACAATTGCTTTGATCTTTTCATTATCGACTCACAAGCCTTCTCCATGAACTACATATCCTAAAAAAATTACTTCTTCCTAGAAAAAACAATACTTCTTCACATTACCAAACAATCTTTCTGCTTACAGAACATCAAAGACTGCTCAAAGATGTTCAATATGGTTAGGCAGGTTAGCACTGTATACAAGAATGTCATCAAAGTAGACAACAACAAACTTTCTGATTAGATTTCTTAGAACATAATTCATCAATCTCATAAAAGTGATCGAGGCATTTGATAATCCAAAGGGCATGACCATCCACTCATATAGGCTATGTCAAGTCTTAAAAGCAGTTTTCTATTCATTCCCTTATCTCATTTGAATCTAGTGGTATCTTGACTTTAGGTCAATTTTACTAAACACTTTTGCACCACTTAGTTCATCCAACATGTCATCTAACTTTGGAATGGAGGTACCTATAATTGATTGTGATCTTATTCACAGCTCTACTATCTACACATATTCACTAAGTACCATCCTTCTTCAACACAAGTAATGTAGGTATGGTACATGGGCTAAGACTCTCTCTTACATACCCTTTTTCCAATAGCTCATTGACTTGTCTTTAAAGCTTAGTAGCTTGTTTGGGATTCATTTGATAAACTGGCTTGCTCGGCAGTACAGTACCAGGTATAAAGTCAATGTAGTGCTCTATGACTCAAAAAGGGGGTTACCTTTCTGCAACTGTTCTGGAAATAAGTCGACATATTCATCCAATAGTTCTTAAACTTCCTTAGGTAGCACAATTTGTTCCTTTAACTCCAATAGCCTCTTTACCAATAGATAGGTTGGCACGTCAGACTTGATGGCTTCTCAAAGGTTGGCTCTACTCAAAATCAAAGCCTTCTTTGATCCTCAAGCTAATTTGGCTTATAACTTGCTTACTTGACTTAAGGACATAGGGCATGTAATTTGGCTTTGTAACATATACGTGTTTCAAAATCCATCATGAATGACTCTTCAATCAAATAACCATGGTTGGCCTAGCAACACAGGGGATGCACACATAAGTAGCATATCATAGAGAATTTCGTCAAAATAATTTCCAATTAAGATAGGTAGCAACACTTACTAAGTGAGATGGAGTGCTCCCTTCTTATTTAGCCAATGCAGCTTATATGGCTTTGGATGTGAAATGGTCGGTAGTTTAAGCTTCTTAACTAATTTGGTAGACGCTATGTTAGTGCAACTCCCACTTTCTATGATGAGTGCACATACTTGTTCATTCAACTTTCATGCGATGTGGAATAGGTTCTCTTTCTGCTCCTCCTTGGTAAATGGCTTAATAGTTATTGTACGTCGGACAACTAAAGTTAACTTATTCAAATCCTTAACAAACACATCTTTCTCGACCAGCTTGTCATGAACCTTAGCTTCTTCCTTTAACTTTATTTTCTCTTCTGGTTCCTCATTTGTGCTATTTGCTTTAAACTTCAGGACGTCCCCCTTAATGATTATAGTCCATTTGTTTGGGTATTGGGCAACTATGTGCCTAAATCCTTGGCACTTGAAGCATTTGATCTAGCTCATCTTTCTCCTAGATCCTTGTTCCTTCTCATAAGTTCCCTTCAACAATTCTTGGTTAGTAGGGTGACCCTTTAATTTAGTTGTTACGTCAGCTCTTCTATTAGAGTTGTTGCTCTAGGGAGCTTAGCAATTGTTCTAAGCAAGTCGATGAGATTGGACAGGTCAGCTCATTGGGGTCAGCTTAGCCTGTTCCTCTGTTGTTTGTTTACTCACTGGTTAATCTTAATGGCCCTATCTAATGTTGTAAGATGTTAGAATTTTACTATGTCTCGAATATCATATCTCAATCTGATAAGGAATTTGGAAACTATTCAAGTTGAAGGCTCATCAACTTCACATCTAATCATTAGCATCTAAAACTCTCAAACATACTCATAAATGATTTGACTCCCTTGCCTTAACTCTTGAAGTCGAGCAAAAGTATCCCACAAATAAGTGTTTGGCATAAATTTAACTTTAAGGATTTTCTTCATCTCAAGCTAAGTACTTACCTCTCTGTATCCTTCCCTCCTTCTCATGGTTTAGAAGTTTCTCCACCACATCACATCATATCTTAAGAACTCAAAACCATTGAAGCTTGAGATTTGAAGCTTCATAAGGTTAGTAGCTCAGTGTACTCAAGCTCGTTCTTCTACTTCAACATACTCTTCTTCTTCTTCATCTTCATTTACTTCACCCAAGTTAATCCTCCTCTGCACATGTTCTCTCACTCTTCCACCTCAATTTTATCAAGTTAAGATTTGTCTTCTTACGTATTAAGCAACTTAGGGGTGTTCTAAGCAACATCAGTAGGCTGAAAGGCTAATGAGTGACCAACTTTGGTTAGGTTGGCTATCAAATTAGCCATTTCATCAAACCGCTCGTCAGTGCTTCTAGGAGTATTTTAGGGTTG
Source organism: Lumnitzera littorea (assembly GCA_024138015.1). NCBI lineage: Eukaryota > Viridiplantae > Streptophyta > Magnoliopsida > Myrtales > Combretaceae > Lumnitzera > Lumnitzera littorea. Next base: position 50,932,650 of record JAMXBB010000002.1, read on the forward strand.
TTGACCATTATGGACAATGGGCACTATTATCATCTCTAGTACCAGCGTTTACACTCGAATCAATCATCCTTTACTCAACACTAATGCTCCTTACAGAACAACATATGTACGGTTTCTAAACACTTAACTTGTTACTTTATAGTAAACATACAAATACTACTTGCTTTGTTTTCACAACTCAAAATAAAAGTAAAATAGGGTACATGCAACAGTAAACTACTATGCCTTCTACTAACTCAAACACTTATAGTTAACTTTATCACAATCATAGCACACTCTATTACAACCAGTATTATGCACTATACAGTAATAATCACATTTGGATAACAACTTACCTACAATGAACCTTCGCTGTAATACCAAGATGATAAGCCATGCTAAGAGTAGACAAGGTTGACCGTATCGAGGTGGGTCCAAGCTTATTGAAAGCTTGAAAACGAGGGTAGAAATGTACCAAAACAATGAAGTGAATAAGCAGAACTCACAAACACCTTCTAAGGATAGAGCGCATCTATGAAAACTCTGTAAATTCACAAAATTAGCTCGATATGGTGTACGAACAGCTCGATGAGGTCACTCGTTACCTAACCTTACTTAAGGGTTAGGACTAAAGGAGCTAGCATGACAAATCCATCTATTTCAACCAACCCCTACCGAGGTCGAGTACTTACTTGCCAAGTCACTTTTAATGCGGTACCGTATGGCCACCCATTTTTCTATAGTATGCCAAGTTAATAATTACTCTTTAGTGTTGAGTCGACAAATTACAAGACATCTTTCTTGTCGATAAGTTGAGAGAGAGAGTTCAGACTGACTAAGCCTTCCCTACTCGAACAAGCTTACCTGTTTGTACTTTTTGTCCACATCTCCTAACAACCTCGCCTATGCAGCATTCCTACGTATGCTATATCGTATGTAGAATCTGCAGCACTAATGATTGTTTTCTTTACATATTCATTTTTACCTTTTTGTATCATATACATTACATCTTTAGGAGATGTCCTTTTTGTCTTTTCCCTTTTTAGGCAAGTTGCCCTAACTTACGAGTATAAATATTCTTATACTTGTAGCTATAATGAGTAGATTATCTTCAATACACTTTTGAGTACTTTCTTCCTTGTGTAAACACTGTTGTTTACTCTCGGTATCACTTTTACCCTTTTCCTTAAGTAAGGTTAGGTGGTGAGTAACCTCATTGGACCAATTCATGCATCATATCGAATTATACCATAAGTCTTCGCAAGTTCCATTAGTGCATCATATCATGTAAAGCTGTTTGTGGGTTTTTTGTTTACTATTTCATTCGACATTTCTGCCCCCCTTTTGTACCTTTCCCTATTAACCCTTTCCGAGCCTTCTACAAGCTTGGACCTATCCAACAACCGGCCTTGTTTGCTCTTGGTCACGGTTCGCAACATCTTAGTATCAAAGCGGACGTTTTGTGTAAACTACAGTAGTTATTCTTGAAGTTCTATTATACTATGTTTTGCGTGTGTGAAACAAAGTAAGTTACTATGTTCATTTGACTATTGTGTTGTTAACTGCTTGCTTTTTGCAGTATTTGCTGAGCTTTGAATCTGTGAAGAAAAATGAAAGACCCAAGTATGAATGTTAGTACTGGTGATGACAGTGGAGTTGTTCACCATAGACAAAAATCTTAGGGAACTCCAAGAAGCACTGACAAAAGGCTTGATGAGGTAGCTAACCTCTTACATGCGCTGTCTTGCTAATCCACTGAGGCCACGCAAAACACCCCATAAGCTGCTCAACTTGTTAGAAGTCAAAACCTAGCCCGACTTGTTCAAGGTAGAAGGGTTAGCAGATGAGTAAGTTAAAGGATAAACCTGAGAGAGCTTGACGAAAAGGAAGAGGAGTATTTTAAAGAGGAGTGTATATGAATCCCTAAAGCATGTAACCATGTGAAGCTTCTGATTACAAGTTTTAATGGATTAAGGAATGTTGATGAGTATTTGGATTGAGAAGAGAAGGTGGAACGTGTATTTGATTACTATCAATATGAGGATTATGAGAAAGTGAGAACTGCTGTTGTTGAGTTCTTTAAATATACTGCTATATGGTGGAAGAATTTTCAGGCCATGAGAAAGCGAGAGGGGTATCGAGAGATTAACACTGGGCCCAAGATGAAGAGGGTACTCAGAAATAGATTTGTGTTGGAAACATACCTCTAAGATACGTTTACTCGGCTTTAGGAGCTGAGATAAGGAGGCCGAACTATTGACAAGTATGTTCAAGAGTTTCAAGTGCTTATGATGCGTTGCAAAGTATAAGAACTACCAGCTTGAACAGTCTCAAGATTTGTTACTGGGTTGAGAGGAGACATTCGGGATATTGTAGAGCTCTAACGATTTGATACGATGGATAAGGTTGTTAGGATTATCAAGCGAGTAGAGAGGTAAAGAAGGAGCCGAGTATCGGCGAAGATGTTGACTAGTCGACTTAGATAGGTAAGTTACTAAGCTTAGTCAATTATAGAGCTGAGCAGAAAGGTAGACCCAAAGATGTAGTACTAACCTGAATGTATGAGAAGGGGTAACGGTCTAGTAGGAAGACCAGCCAGATCAAGTGCTTTAAGTACCAGGGGTTTAGACATATGGTTGCTTAATGCCCGAACTGAACAATGATGGTCATTAAGGGAGATATCCCGAAGTTAGAAGTAGAGAGTGCGAATGAGGAACCCGAGGAGGAGGAGGTTCATATCAAGAAAGAAAATGCCAAGAAAGAACTGATTGAGAAAGATGTGTTTCGCAAGAATTTAGACCAGTTACTCATGGTTGTCCGACGCACTATAAGTGTAGAACCCTTACAAAAGGAGGAGCCGAGAGAGAATTTATATCATACTACTTGTAAGGTAAATGATCAGATGTGTGCCCTCATTATGGATAGTGGAAGTTGTACCAATGTAGCATTGGCCAATGTTGTTTCAAAACTGAAGCTATCGATTATTGCACATCCCAAGCTATACAAGTTGCACTAGTTGAGTGAGAAAGGAGTATTAAATGTTACTCGACAAATACTGCTACCGATCACTATAGGGAATTACTCTGACTAGATCCTCTGCGATGTGCTGCCTATGTATGCTTCCCACGTGTTGTTGGGTAGGCCGTGGTTGTTTAATAGGAGAGTTATATGTGACGGCTACAGAAACACATACATGTTTGAGAAGGATGACTGGAAGATCACACTGAATCCAATGCTGTCGAGAGAAGTTCACAAGTTATAGATGAAACTCGCTCGCGGATCAAAGAAAGCTCTGGTGATGAGTAGAGCTAAGCTTCGAGAGGCCGTCAATGCTAATGGGTTGACCCTATTGTTGGTCAAGAGACTATTGGAAATGAAGGAGCGGGGTGAGCTTCCCTAGGAAATTAAGGAGTTGCTAGATGAATATGCCGACTTGTTCCCAGAATAGTTACTTAAGGGGTTGTCCCCAACTCGAAGCATAGAGCACTGTATTGACTTAGTACCCAGTGCTGCACTGCCGAATTAGTCAACTTATCAGATGAATCCCAAGTAAGCTTCTAAACTCTAACGAAAAGTCAATGAATTGCTGGAGAGAAGCTATGTAAAAAAGAGTCACAGCCCTTGTACCATGCCTGCACTTCTATTGTTGAAGAAGGATGGAACCTAGTAGATGTATGTAGATAGTTGAGCCGTGAACAAAATCAAGATTAAATATAAGTATCCGATCTCGAGGCTAGAAGACATATTGGACGAACTGAGTGGAGCCAAGATTTTTAACAAGATTGATCTTAAATCTGGCTAACATCAAATCCGCATAAGGCCAGACAATGAATGGAAGACTGCATTCAAAACTCAACATAGACTTTTCAAGTGGATAGTCATGCCCTTCGACTTGTCAAATGCCCCAAGCACTCTCATCGAAAAGTGTGTCGTGGTGTACTTTGACGACATCCTGGTTTACAGTGCTGACATGCCAAGTTATTGTGAACATCTCAAAGTAGTCCTAGATATCCTTCATGCCGAGAAACTATTTGAAAATCTAAAGAAATGTTGCTTTTGCCAAAAGGAAGTGATATTCTTGGGCTATGTAATCAGTGGAGGAGGCTTACGAGTTGATGATGAGAAGATTCAAGCAATTGTCGATTAGCTGACTCCTACTACTTATGCCAACGTAAGAAGTTTCTACGGACTGGCTTCGTTTTACAGAAGATTCATCTGGAATTTTGGCATCCTTGCTGCACCACTTATTGAATTAACGAAGAAAAACACCGATTTCTGATAAGGAGAAAGAGAGGAGAGGAGCTTTGCCGAGGTAAAAGAACAGCTGACCTCCACCACGGTATTAATACTACTTAACTTCAACAAAATTTTTGAACTGGAATGCGACGCATCGGGCATTGGAATAGGTGTTATCCTAATACAAGAAAGTCGACCAATTGCCTTCTACAATGAAAAACTCCAAGGATCGCAATTGAACAACTCTGTGTATGGTGAGGAACTTTTGGCACTGATCCAAATGATGCAAGTATGGCAACATTATTTACTGTTGAGAGAATTTGTCATATATACTGACCATGAATCACTGAGGTACCTCCAAAGCCAAACTAAGTTGTCGAAGTGGTAGGCGAGATGGGTTAAATTCTTTGAGGGATTCAATTTTGTAATAAATACAAGTTGTGAAAGAGCAACGTAGTTATAGATGCTCTTTTGAGGAGACATGCGCTTTTATCAAAACTGCAGACCAGGCTGTTTGGGTTTGAAAGTATCAAAGAGTAGTACTCCAAGGATCTACACTTTGGATTAATAATTTCTTAATGCATGGATGGGAGGACAGTAGACGAGTATTATGTAGAAGATGGCTACCTATTCCAAGTGGGGAAACTGTGTGTGTCAACTTGTTCTCTACGGGAATTATTAATTATAGAAGCCTACAGCGGAGGACTCTGTGAACACTTTAGGGAGAGGAGGACTTATGAACTATTGAATGGCTGATTCTTTTAGCTAAGAATGTAGAGAAATGTGCATCGAGTTGTCAAAAGCTATGCCTTATATAAAAAGGCCAAGAGTCGAACCGAGCCGAATAAGGGAAAGCAATTCCCCTACCTGTTTTGATGAGGTCGTGGACTGAATTGAGCATGATCTTTGTTTTTGGATTGCTGCGAACTGCCCGAGGCAAAGATTCTATAATGGTCATCAGAGATCAATTCAATAAGATGGCATACTTCGTGTCCTATACCAAAACTAATGGTGCTTCGGCTATTACTTCTCTTTTTTTTTTTTACAGGAGATTGTGCGGATACACGGTATGTCGAGAAGTGTAGTCTCTGATAGAGACCAGAAGTTTTTGAGCCATTTTTGGAAAACCCTGTCGCGTTAGTTAGGAACCAAATTACTCTTCAGTACCTCGTGTCACTCCCAAACTGATGGCCAAACAGAGGTGGTTAATTGTACTTTAGGGTCACTACTCTAAGTTGTAGTAGGCAAGAACTTGATTGATTGGGATGTCTACTTACCAATGGTTGAGTTCGCCTATAAACGAACTGTACATGGTACCACTAAGCAGACTTCCTTCGAGGTGGTCTATAGATTTAATCTTAAGTTGCCCTTCGACTACGCCCTTATACTAGCACTTGCACAAGAGGACCTTAACGCCTCGGCTAGAGCATAATCCCTTCAGCACATTATGACAAGGTCATTTAACACATCAATTAAGCTACTAGAAGAATGAGAGAAATGACCAAGGGTAGGTCAATTAAATAATTTCAATCGGGAGACTTAGTAAGGCTGTACCTCAACAAGGAAAGGTTTCCGAACAAGAGGAAGAACAAATTATCTGCAAGAGTGGAAGGACCTTTCAAAATCCTCTAGAAAATCAATGACAATGCCTACAAGTTGGAATTGCTTGAGAATAATGGAGTTTTTTATGCCTTCAACATTACTGACCTCAGTTCGTATCACCCTAACGGAGAATTGGGCGAATACCATTCAAATTTGATCCTATTAAAATAACTTGGAGGGAATGATGAGAGTCAGGCTATTAGACCTCTAACTCACAGCCAAGCCTGAGGACTAGAGGGGTTAACACGATGAATCTTTCTATTCTGACCAACCCTTGCCAAGGCCGAGTACTTCCTTGCCCAGTCACCTTTAATATCGTACCGTATGGCCACCCAATTTTTTGTAGTATGCCGAGTTAATGATTACTCTTTAGCATTGAGTCGACCAATTACTCGGCATCTTCCTTACCGAAAAGTTGAGAGAGAGAGTCTGGATTGACTAAGCCATCCTTGCTCAAACAAGCCCACCTGTTCGTACTTTTTTTCTGCATCTCCTAACAACCTTAGCAATGCAGCATTGCCACGTATACTATATCGTATGTAAAATCCGTAACACCAATGATTATTTTCCTTGTGTATTCATTTTTACCCTTTTGTATCGTATACATTACTTTTTTAGGAAATGACCTTTTTATCTTTTCCCTTTTTGGATAAGTTGCCCTAATTTACGGGTATAGATACCCTTGTATTTGTAGCTGTAATAAGTAAATTATCTTCAATACACTTTTGAGTACTTTCTTCCTTATGTAAACACTGTTGTTTACTCTCAGCATCACTCTTACCCTTTCTCTTAAATAAGGTTAAGTAGCAAGTAACCTTATTGGACCAATTCATGCATCATAATGAATTGTGATGTGACTTATTTGGTTGTAAACTAGAAAAATTTTAGATGAAGATAAAAATAAATAAAAAATAGAATAAAAAGAAAATTCATTAATTTTCTAGATATGTAAGAGATGAACTATTGTTAATATCTCTACAACTGAGTTAAAGTATAATAGTATTGCTACCACTTACAAAGAGTTGCTTTAGTTGTCGTATATCATTCAAGATTTGTGCATTCCTTCTTCTACTCCTGCTCCTTTAAATTGTTATAATAAATCAACCATGACAATTGCTACAAATCCGTGCCTTCATGATTGTACATAACATATTGATATTAACATTAATTTTGTGTGAGATCATATTGTGCATGGTTTTCTCAAATTAGTTCATGTCTTATCTACTAATCAACTTGCTTACCTATTGACAAAAGTACCTACTCATGCACATCTTCTTCATATCTTGTTCAAGTTGGGCCTTCGTATGGCTCCACCTTGAGAGGGGATGTTAGCATAGATATATTTTTGCTTACATATGTTTGTTTGTCCATATGGTTTTATTTCATTAGTCCATGTGTTCTATGTAGTTATAGTTTGTTGTTTAGTTGTTTAGCTGTATTAAGCTATAAAAAGCTCTAAAATGACAGTTAGAATAAGATTGATAGATATTTCATTTCCTCTTGAATATACTTTGGTTTTCTTTGTTTTATTGCGTGAGTTGATTACTAGCATTGGGGATTTTCTTAATTCTTCTAGATTCCACAAAATGAATGACATAAGTTATACAACATAGTTCAAGTCCAAAACATAAAGTTGTAGTAATAATTGATAAATTTAAAGGCCCCTTTTAACTTATTTATGAAACTTCTATACTTTTTTTTCTTAATTTATTTTTTACCATCGTTTTATAAGTGTTGCATCACAGCTATGGGATACTTGATAATTTAAAATAAATCCAAGAATCTACTCATTTTAAGCTGGTTGTTGATTTATTATCATAACTACATAATTTTTAAAATCAAAATTTATGTTTTCCTCAATTTAAGTGCTATTTTTAGGAATAAATTAGTATTATTTTGCTCATATTAAGAAAATAGAGGCATTTTGAAATAAAAAATGAATTTTTGCTAAAAATAGTTTTCTATCCAAATTAGAGTAATTATAAGTAGGTTTTTAGGGAAAAATTCAAAAATTCAAAACTAAAGATATTTTTCAAGAACAAGAATAATTTTTAAATAAAAAAAGATGAAGAAAGAAAATAGAAGTGCAAATAAGGAATTTTAAAAAAGTAGAAAGGCAAACCATTTACAGTCTTTTCATAGTTATTTTTTTTTTTTAAGACGAAAGAACTACAAATTTTGATCCTTCGATGTATTTAAGCATCTATAAGGAGTAGTGGTGCAAAAAAAAAAAAAGAAAATCAATTTGTTTTTTTCAATTTTGTGCATTTATATTATCATTATAAAAATAGACTTCCTTTCTTAAAATTCTTATTTTGTTAGCTTATTTTTTAAGTTTTAAATTCTACAAGTCCTTAAATCCACGAACCTCATATTTATCAAAATGATTAGTGTCATATGTTAAAGTTAACCTACCTAATTAACTCTAATATTTCTTTTTTTTAGATATGTGACTCATGACACTTCATTTTTAAGAGTTCTTAACAAAAATATGTTTTCTTTAACTTTTGCTAAGCAATTTGTTATAAGTGGGTTGTCTCAATCATAAACTCAAATTAAAAGGAAGAAATTGATGGATGAAGAAAAAAAAAAAAGGCTTGCTACATGGGAACTACCTCAATTGTTTCCCTTTATTGCTAGCTAACAATGTTAGATTACATGTTTTTAGCAACTCTTGATATCAGAATCTTCTTAGAGTTTGCTGTGAAGAGTCAAGTTTAACTCCTCTTCACCCTTAAATCAAGATTATTAATAGCTTCTTGAGAAATGAATAAATGTGAAGCTCTCATATCTACCATTTTATTCATCTTTTACCTAACCACTTTGACTTCTACATATATTAAAGCTTATACTTAGTGTCTTAGGATTTTATATCATCAAGGAGACATAGTATGTAGAGTTGACAATTTTCATCTAACTTATTTTCTATCATTATAGTAGTAAGACTTCTTTCTTTTGATACTCTTTAATATATTGTGGCGCATGATAGAAGAAACATTTCAATTCTTTAATAGTCCTCTTTTTAGTAACATTTTCTTTCATCTTACTATTTCTCTTTGGTGGATTCAAGGACCTAACTATTACTTTCTATCTTCTAGTCCTCCTCCTTACTATTAATGAAAGTAACATTTCAATTCTCTATAATTCCTCTTTTCAATCACATTCTTTTTCATCTTACCCTTTGCCTTTGATAGACACAAGGACCTAACTATTACTTTTTGTCTTCTCTTCCTCCTCACTATTAATGGAAGATCTCATATATTACATTTGAAACTCCATTAGCCATTTAGCAATGGGTATTGTGTTTAAGATACTTTTAACCCTCATCATTTGAACTCTAACTTGACCTAAGGTTTTATTGCATTTGGAAATATGACTAGAGCATCGTTTAAACTAAGATCCAATAGCTCCAGCATAAGTTCTAAGAATTTTTACACGTATTGCTTTACAATGTTCTTTTGAGTAAGGTCTTGAAGTTTGATCTTAGCCTTATTTTTTGGCATTTTGGAGAGAGAATTGATCTTTTTATTCTTACACAAGCTCTAGCCAAGATGTAATCTCATTGGATCTTCTCATATACTAAACTAAAGCTGAATTTCTTACGTATAGTGATGTAATCCATACTTTACTTGCTCCATCCACAAGCCTAATAGCCTTAAAGTTTAATGAGAAATTGTCAACTTTCCTTACAAAACATGTTTCCCTAAAGCACTCTAGCTTTAATATACCCGCTCCTATGACTAGTTGACCATATAAGCGCCAACAAGGTTTTGGAATCCTCTCTCTCTCTTTCCTTAGAGCTACTAGCTACATTTGTTGTTCTTTCACATACCTCTCTTAGCTTCCATATCATTTATCCTGATTTCCAAGTCACTTAGCATTACTTTGATGGTATAGTCCCATTCTACTAACCTTTCCATAGTGTAGTTTGGAGCTTCATACAACTCCCGTAAAGGTACTTTTCTATCTTCCCTTTATGGGTCTAAGATTCCTTAAACCCCTTATATACCATGATGATATACAATTTTACCTTGTTAAGTTTAGTATTGAGTGCCATCGACATATCCTTGAATTGAGCATTCTACCCAATAATAGGGTACTCGTCACAATAGTTTTCTCTTTACAATCAATGTAGATATTTTTCACACCGAAAGACATTCTCACTTTTTACTCTTCAATCTCAAGCTTTTAATATGCTTACCATAGCAGTTTTGCTTAATGGCATTATCATGTAGCAATTAGCTACTCCAAAGGCTATTGAGAGTAGTAAGTCAACCTAATACTAAATGGACATCAAGATTAAAAAGAAAGAAAGTAGAGAGAGGTATTCTCAAGGAATATAAATATATTGTTAAATGGATGAATCATGATTAAGAGAAGAACCTTATATACTCATAAAGTCCACTTAAACAAAAGGTTTAGGATAGTGTTTGATTGTAAGGATTAGATTAGACAAGACAAAAAGAAGTAAATAGTACAATATAAATATAAAAAGGACTAAATAGTATAAGTTTATTATATTATTTTTTACTCGTATAGTATTAGATAAAAAATTTGTGCTATTCTTTATTTGATATAGCTAGTATTAGATTCATTATTATATTTTGATATTTATACCCTCAACATTATCTAATATGTATTTTAATTATATTTTTATATTATTTGAAATATGATTTAAATGGATTATTGAATTTATATAATTACAAAAATTATATACAATATTAAATAAAAGCTATAGATTTGCTAGCTATTAAAAAATTAATAATTATATGATAAAAAAATTGATTATTTATACTAAATAAAAAACGATGTATATATGATGAATTTAGAGGGATATTTTTGAGAATACAAAATACATTTGTTTTTATCTTATGAATTTCATTTTTGTACCATGATATAGATAAAATAAAATCTAGATATTTTTTTTAGTTTATCTACCCAATTTTTTATCAAGTTACTAAATAAAGTTATAAATCAAATATGAAATAAATTTTTTTTTCAATTCAGTATTATAAAAATTTGCACAACCAAACCCCTCCTAGATTTATTTAATATAATGGATTCTAATGACTTTCACCCACCACTATAAGAAATTTCTTTTATTGACTCTCACTTAGTAAGACAATTACACAAGTATGATTTCTTGGTGGATCCCAATTTTTCATCATAATTGCACATTCTGATTGGCCCCAAAATGGGCTATAATTCAGGGCTTTTAGTGAATTGTATATACCTCCTTATGCCCTTACTGTATGTTGAACTCAAATAAAATGTTTAGGAAAATTTTTTATTGTCATCTACTTAAAAATTACCTAAATTACATAGATAATTAAAACTGCTAAAGTTATATAAATGCTCTAAATTATATATTAATATGTGAAAATTTTTTCCTTTTACGCAATACTAAGTCAGTTTTTTAGGTAAATTTACATTTATAAATTATGATAATATTATATCCAGCTTAATTGAAATCCATATTTTTATGGTTCTCCATTATTTTCCAGCAAAGTTGGAAAGTGGGAATTATTTTTCCATTTCTTTTATTAAGGCTTTTCCCTTACCCAAAACCGAAACATGAATGGAAGAAAGATACACAGTAAAGGACAATCCAGGCATCCCCGTCGATCATCCGAGGAAAGATTTAAAACGCAGCCAATCTAGTTCTTTATGTTTATCTCTTCTGGGTTTTTGCATCTTCCCGGCCTGCATTCTCTGCATATCCTTTTTCTTCTCTCCTTCTAAGCAAACACTTCTTACACTACGAACTGCACGGGCACACAATACGCAGAAAGGTTTGTTGGTCTGTGAGTGTAAAATGGCAGAGGAAATCTCATACTTTGAGTTGAACACAGGTGCTAAGATGCCCTCAGTTGGTTTAGGCACTTGGCAGTCTGATCCTGGTGTCGTTGCTGATGCTGTTACCACTGCCATTAAGGTCGATTTTTTTTCGTACTTCCCTTCCTTCTTGATTTCTTGTCTGATCATGTTTCGTACTTTCCAAGGCAGCCGGTCCTCTCTGAAATTCAGAGCCTTGTTCCGCTCCCCAGGAGAATGAACATGAACTCGAGAAATCCGGCCAATGCTAGCCATCTTTTCTTTTTTAGTACCCATTACTCTAAAGTAATTGTCGGTTGCACAGTGAAATTCGATTTGTGGGTATCGAACAAGTTTTGATGGCTTTGGAAATGTTTCCTTGATGGCTTTCTTTGATAATTTCAATTTTTCAAAACGAAAAACCATCATTATAAGTTATCGACTTGAACTTTTTAATGACTTACTGCAATGGGATTTGTCTGATTGTAGGCAGGATACAGACACATAGACTGCGCTCGTGCTTACGGAAATGAGAAGGAGGTTGTTAAGTTTTCAACTGGAATAAGGACTCTGATTCTATTCTTTGTTAGGCTTTTCATGGTCTTGATTGTGCTGATTTTGTGGAGTTCTGCAATTTAGCTTCTGCTATGAAGCAATACACTCATGAACGAACCTGACCTCAAAATGTGTATTTAAGTTGTAGGTCACCCGGTACCAATTATTTAGGTCTTCACTTCACAACTCAGTGCCTCAATTGTGTTCTTCACGCGCAAACTTTTCTCCTTGCAAATTTAGTAGAAAAAAGGTTACCTTTGGAGTAGAAGGAATGCTAAAAAATTGAACCTTTTTCTCCATGGAACGTTCTAGACATATAATTCATTAGAAATATGTGTTAAAAATTTTATTTTGGGGTTTCTTTTTTGAAAGTATGCATATAATCATGTGTCTTCTTTACTTTCTATTTATGATGGTGTTAGTCTGCATGAGTTGCTTGCTAATTTATAGAATTAAAGGCTAGAGTACCAATTTCTGGGGCAGAAGAAGTATGTTTAGCTAGTTGAAACATATTGTCAAACCCTAAAATTATTAAGAGTCTACAATATGAGCATTATAAATTTAATGAAAATTCAGTTTCAATACGGTCACTTATTTCAGTAAACTACATGTAGCTATTAGGAAATCGTTTTTCATCTGATTCGGATCTACACGAATATGGTAAAAAGGCAAGTAAGATCTCATATAATTTATCATCGTGATGCTTGATTTTGTTTGATGATAGTGATACTAATATTGTCAGATGTATATGTCAACATATTGTTATGTTGGAGACAATGATTTAAGTCCATTCTAGCTACTAAATAATCAAGTATGAGTGGAGCGGTAAGAACAAAAGCATTTGCGTTACATTTCTTCTCCTTCTTTTCTGGAGGTATCTCAATGTTTTCAACCTTTACCTCTGTTAATTCTCCATCATATGTGTGACTATGAGTATTATATGCAATGCATTCGGATTTATATTTGCTTCTACTGATCTACTCTTTGAAAACCTTGAGCTGCTTTTGTTTCCAGGGAGTTGAAGCATTTCAGTACTTACTGAGAAAGAATTAAGGTATTTGCTATAGAAACATATTTCATTAATCTTTGTTAAAATCCAGATTGGTGCTGCCCTCAAGAAGTTATTTGATGATGGTGTCGTGAAGCGTGAGGATTTATGGATCACCTCCAAGCTTAGGTTCGCTTTGGAACTGCAATATATCTTTTGCTTTTCTTATGATACAATTCTTTTCCTGACTTGATCTACAAATGTATCCATTAAAAAATACTGTTTTGAAACAACATGCAACTGCCATATGTTATCAACTTTACATCTGGTTATGCTGAGTAAATATGAAATTGCAGGAACACTGACCAAGCACCTGAAGATGTACCTCTGGCATTAGACAATACCTTGCAGGACTTGCAACTTGATTATCTTGATCTCTACCTTGTATGTACTTGAGAATCCAAACTTTCTTTCTGGGCTTGATTGATTCTATGAGAAAGAATTCCACCACATCCATATGCTTTCGATTTCTAAAAGAAGTTTGGCAAGAATGTAATTTGAGAATGAAAAAATTTTGACCCATAGTTTCCAATTACTTAGATTCCTATCATCCAGTAGGAGAGAGGAATCAAATTTTAAGGAATTGGGAGGTTTAGAACCATTTCTTTTCATCCCTGGTCTTACATCAGCATCAATTAACATAGACATTTTTTTTTAGTAAATATCAGTAAATTGGATTACAGAATTATTCCATGGAATTTACCAACCATAGCCTGAAAAATATCCTGGATACATCTAGCCAGCAGTAGTTTAGAAAACCTATAATTACTGTGCTCTTGCCTTCATAATTGATCTTCAAACATCATATGATTAGTCACTCTTTGCAGGTACATTGGCCTGTTAGAATGAAAAAGGGATCGGTTGGCTTTAGCCCAGAAAACCTTGCAATGCCAGACATACCTGGTACATGGAAGGCAATGGAATCACTCTATGATTCTGGCAAGGCTCGAGCTATTGGAGTGAGCAACTTCTCCATCAAGAAACTTGGAGATCTATTAGCAGTTGCTTGCGTGCCCCCAGCAGTCAACCAAGTGGAATGTCACCCAGTCTGGCAACAATCGAAGATGCACGAATTCTGCAAATTAAAAGGGGTGCATGTATCTGTAAGTGCTATACCCTTGTCTTCTGATCCCCATGTTTTCCAACAATATAATAAGAGCCATTGTAAGTGCTCTTGTTATGGGGGAGCTATCCGATTAATTTTTCCTCGGACATGTTCTTTTGACTTTTTCGCTTAGACTTATGTTTTTCTGTTTCTCCTTTCATTAGGGCTATTCTCCTTTAGGTTCACCTGGTTCATCATGGATCAAGCATCAAGTGCTTAAGAATCCAACCCTTCATATGGTTGCAGAAAGGTTGGGAAAAACTCCAGCACAGGTGGCTCTTCGTTGGGGTTTGCAAGCAGGGCACAGTGTACTTCCCAAGAGTGTAACTGAAGCAAGGATCAAGGAAAATTTTGATCTTTTTAACTGGTCCATACCTAAGGACTTGTTTGAGAAGTTTGTTGAGGTCCCTCAGGTGGGCAATCTTTATTGATTTCCATCCGTTTCTGTTTTTTATCACTCTTCATTTTATGTGGTGGAGAAGTTGTGGGTGAGACTCCTACCACCAAAAACTATTCATGGGAAACCTTTTAAGATTCCCCCAGGAAACATTAACATAACTATACTTATAAATCTGAGAAATGCTAGTTACAATTTTTTTATTCTGACAGGAGAGGCTCATCAAGGGCACAGGTTTCGTACATGAGACGCTTGGCTATTACAAGACCTTGGAAGAGCTTTGGGATGGAGAGCTATGAGCAAACACCCAGATTTCTCTTCCATTGCAGGAAGCTAGAGACCTATCATATATTGGAGTTCATGTAGCTGAATTAGTATGAAAGTTAAAATCATGTTTTGTCTTTCTATCTCATTTGGCTCATTACCAGTTTGCTGTGGCAACTGGATCCAGTAAATGGTAATTCAATTAAACAGAAATTAGTGAGAGCTGCATGTTAATAGGAAGACAGTGGCTTCAGTGCGGGTTTCATTTTCTGCTAGTTCAACTCTCTCCGGTAACCTGCTATGGCATGTAAACAAGTTCTAAAGACTGAAGATGGACCTGGAGTCGGTTCCGTTTATGGTGCATTAGTATTACTTTAAATGTCCTTGAATACTTCCAAGTTTTAGTTATCTTAAATGTTATGTCTTTCTAGTCTTGTATATGTCAATCTAATCGGACTTTGGATGGGTAATTTGAAGTTCAGTTTGTCTCCATTGTTACCTGTATTGACACCATTAATAATGTGGCAACACGAACCAAATAAACTCTCTAGCGTCTACGCATGATAAAATGAGGAAAAAGAGAAAAAAAAAAAAAGGTTATATTTAAAGATTGCGTGGCAGGGTTTTGAGAGGCAATAAGGAGAAGCAGATTTTTGCTTTTGGGAAATTTCTAGGTAAGAAGATTACAGTTGTCTACGGAGTTGATTTTGATCTTATTGTGTTTGCAAATGGTTTTCTGGGACATGGATATAAAGTAGGATTCCTCGTGCTCCCTAGCTTGTCATTGGTTTAAAAATTGATCCGATCAATTGAGCATGCGGTATACACTACGACATTCAATGGTCAACTCCGTATGGATGATCATTTTGTCCTTTCGTACTTCGAGAAGTGAATGCAGTTGCAGATTTTCCAGAGATTAAAGCGTGCTTTTTAAAAGATTCTTTTTTTATATTTCGGATCCTTTATGTAGGGATTTAAAAAATTTAGATAGGATCAGTTTTCAGCAATCAATCAGATGTAATCCGCTATCAAACACAACCACAAGAAGAGTTAACCGGTCTTTGTTTTAGAATATACATGTATGCTTATGCTTTTCTCAACTTCTCTTTTGAATATACAGGTATATATATTTTTGTACCTCTTTTCCATGCAAGAAAACCTAATGATGAAAATTTCTTGTCAAGCCGTGTTAAAATTTTTATCTTGTATCGCCACATTATGTTCACATACCAAGACTAGAGGCACGCTATTTTTCATATACATGTGGTCCAGGTATGCCCATTTACCTCCCCATCAAAGAATGTTATCTTTTTTCTGTTATTATCTATCTACAATTTACGGTTTTGCCGGCTTTCAAACTATTAGGATAGGATATGAAATAGGATCACATATTAGCTTTGTTGGGAAAAAAAACAAAATTTGCTAGTTCTTTTTCTTTTTTGGGTAATATTAATATTTTTAGATATATAAAAGGAAAGTTCTTAGCTCCTTATAGAGCTAGACAACAAAAGTTTAGAGCTTGAAGCTCCATGGTCCCTATATAAAGAGTTCATAACAATCGTAAGGGTAGCAACAACATCAATGAGAGTCCTCTCTTTATACAAACGAAAAGAGGTTGTCATTTTTCAACAAAAATAAACAAAAAACTAGAGGTAGATGAAATTCAACTTGGTTGTGGTCATCTTTTTGCATCTAAATAGCAAGTGCATCAGCAATAGATTTTAACTCCCTAAGAATGGCTTCAAGGCTACAATTCCAGAATCGAAAGAGCTTTTCCCTGTAAGCAAAGATAACATAGTGATGGGCTAGTTTATAATCAGCATTGAATTACATTGGATGATGAACAACTAGTGAATCCAATTTTATTTTAGCATTCGAATGCCTTTGGCTAATGCAATAGTGTAATCCCCACTAAAGTCTCCAAAGTTCAATTGTTAGAATATCTAAGTGTCCTAACTTCTTTGCAAAACCAAAAATCCATTTTCTTTTAGAGTCTCTCATGACCCCTCTAATAATTGTTGCATTTGTAGTAGTATTAACTAAGCTATTGGTCTTCAAGTTTATCCACCCAGTTTTGGTGGAGACCATCTTAAGTTAACTTGTTTAATTTTAAACACTTTCCTTGAATGTTTTAGATGAGCTCACTATTGATTTGCTAAGGCTCTAATGGAATGAATGGAATTTTCCAGATTTTCTTCATAATCGAACAATTTCTTATTCCTGAAATGCCACAACCTTTAGAGCATGATAGCAAAGGAGAAGGTTGGGGGAGGATGTGGCTGAGATATGTCCTTCTTTTTGAGCATGCAATTTAGTTTTATCCAATTGAGAAAAAAATACTTTTAGCCAGCTGTTGGCATAACGACTACTTTAGATGACAATCGTTGATTGATTTCAGAAGGGTTGCTTATGAAAAGAGTTCAACACTATGCTCATTTTGTCATGCTTAGAGGAAGAATTTTGACAAGGATGTGTTTGCCATAGTTGCCCAATGCTCAATATATGAGGGTAAGAGAGAAGGGTACGAATTATTGTCTTAGTGCCCCCATTTCTAGGGCAGGACGATGATCTTTGAACTTTCCTATTAGTAAGGTTGCTAGCAGTTGGCAGGGAGTGATGGAAAAGTCTTTAGAGAAATAGTTTTACCTTAGGTAGGATTGGACTTCTCCAAGTCGAATCTTAATTCGCTCTAAGTAAAGGCAAAGGAAGAAGGGCTAAGTGTATATCTTAGATAGAAGGACTCATTTAGCAAGAGCTATCAACCACCCTTTGATTAGTAACATTTCTATGCAAAAGAAAGGGTCCTATGTGGTTTTATAGGTAGCTTAAGAAGCTATAACCAATTTTTGATTCATTCCAGGTGGAGATAGATGTCCAATAGTAAAAAATGGTAAGGTTTTCACTTGGTTGGGATAGGGGGCCTTGGAATCTTAGTCTTAAGGTACCAAGCTTACTCCAAGAATCAAACCAAAAGCTTATGTTATATTCCTCCCATTACCAATTAGCATATGGGAAGAGACTTGGATCAAGGACTTGAATTCTTTAATTTCTTTGGTAGTAAAGGAAAGAGAATGGAAACTTTAGGGAAGATTATGCTCGATAAGTTTCATGTATTTTACTTTCATCAATTTAGTCTAGCAAACCTTCCTAGAGTGTAATTCAAAATATCTTTTAACTATATAAGCTTTGTTTCTTACTTGTAAATTCAAGAGATCCTAACCCCCTCTTTTGTTGGCTTAGTAATTTTGTCCCAACTAGCCCAATGAATCTTTTTCTTTAAGGAGGTCCCTGACTAAAGGAAATTACTTATTATCTATATAAGCTTGTTAATAGTGGTATTAGAAAGTTACCACATTTACATGTAGTAAATTCGAAGAGATTGCAATACAGTTTTTGCTAGGACAATTCTTTCAACCATGCTAAGAGCTTTAGCTTTTCATCCATTTAGTTTTTGCTGAATTTTTTTGATAATGAAGTTAAATTGTGTTACTTTAGATGTATCTAGAGGGTAACCTAGATAATTTCCAAATGAAGTGAGGACTTTCATTCCCATTAGATCATAAACTTTTTACTTGATAGTAAAGGGAGTGTTTCTATAGAAAAGGATACTTGACTTGGTTTTGTTAACTGGAGTCCAGATATGCTTGGAAACCAATTTGAGACTTTAAAAATTGCCTTTGCATTAGTTTTATTAGCTCTGGTGCATAAAACTACATCATTTGCAAAGGTTATGGGAGGATATGGTCATTTGATCCCCTAATTTTGAAAAGAGTCTAATCCCCCTTACCAAATTTCCTTTTCAGTTGCTCTACTTAATATGTCCAAACTTAAAGTGAAAATGTAAGGGGACAATGGATCTCCTTGTCTTATTCTCCTAAATGGATGAAATTTTGACAATGTTATAAGGCATCTCAAAATTAGTCTTATCTAGTAATTAGGGAATTTGAAGGCATGCAGGGTCTAGTATATAAAGTCCCGTTCAAGGAAGTCAAAAGCTTTGATTAGGTCAAATTTAATATCCATCTAACCTTTCTTCCCTTTTCTCTTATGACTAGAATGGAGAGCTTCGTTCATGAGCAAAATGTTATTCAAGGCCTTTCTCCTTGGAATAAAGTTTGCTAGCATTGGATGAACAAGGCTATTTAAGAGAGGCCTTAATCTTCTAACTAAGACTTCTGTAATAATTTTGTATAATGTTGAGTAAAGACTGATGGACCTAAAATTAGAAAATTTAAAAGCTTGCACATGTTTACAGATCAAGTGGATTTAAGTTTGATTGATTTCTAAAGGTATAGAGCATGAAGAAAAGATTTGCAAGATGAGCTTTGTCACTGAATTTCCTACTAAGTTCTAGCAATTCTTGAGAAAATAGGCATCCATATCATCTTTTCTTAGGAATTTCCATGAGCAAATGATTTGCAGTGCCTCAAAGATTTCTATTAATGACACAAGCATTTCTAAGGAAGATTTCTACTCTAAAGATGAGCTTTCTAAAAGGTCAAGAGAAATGGGATAGGCTAGATGATTAGTGTCATGCCTCAAAAAAGTGAAGTCGTGCCAATCCCGCCATGTGAACTATTTTAAGATAGAAACTATCACCACAACTACTATCATAGATCTAATTCACACTAGGCGTACTCTATTATACCCCTTTAAAGCATCCAATTTGATACCTGTTTGATATAAATCTATAAAGTAATCCTTTGAAATAATTTGTAATAATAAACTTGTAAATTTAGCCTTATAAAAGAGTAACAGTAAATCCTACAAGTATCTGTTATTTTACATATAGACAAAAAAATTGAAAGCTACCAAGCCCTTTTAGGAGTCTTGTGTAGTTTTTCTTAAAAGCTAAAATGTTAATACTAAAGGTAATAACCAACCATTTCTTGTTGCATCTCACCCCCTATCCTAGTTTACTAGTGTTTTGGTGTTGAGTAGACACTTGTAATCTATTTGGAATCTATAAAACAACTATAGGATGAGCGACAACTTGCTCAGTAAATGGGGTAGAGACAGAAGTATGCATTCAATACATCACAAGTAGAGTTTTCAACCAAGTTGGTTAAATGTAATACATGTACAGGCAAATACCATCGCATGACGTTATCTGGTTCATCTTAAAATTAGAGAAATTTCACTTGCTCTAATCCGGGTTGAGGAGATTAATGTTGTGCACTCACTAATTGAGACTAAACTGAAGCTTGTACAATGGAGATCACCCTTCTCTCATGACCACCTTTAAACCACGACTCTTAACCTTACCGCGACCTCCTCTCTTGTCACTTTGTTCGGCTAAGGGTAGGGAAAAGATCATTTGAGTTATCCTTATCAAAGGGAGTCCGTATTTGGCTCGAGAATCCTAGTTGTTACTTCTAGTGGGTTGCGATGTGTATCGAGTTAGGTATTAAGCTGAGTTTAAGTTAGTTCATTTTTTTAGGGTGACTAACTAAGCTCAAATAATTCAAGCATAATGACATTCATAGAACAACCATAACATAGAGCTTAACTCCCATTGTGACAAATTGAAACTCAATCACAAGTGTTGTATACGTACAGACAGCTAACTATAATCACAAGTCAATATATACCAAAGTCTCTAGATATTCTAAAATGATATCTTAAAATGCTATGAAGCATTGATTCCACTTACCTGTCCTGATACTCATTTCGGAAAACTTATATCATTAACGGTTTGATTACTAGGAGGCCTTATATATACAAAACTTAAATTTAGTTTTCGTAATAGCTACGAAAATATTAGGATTTTATCTAAAACAGTTATATATATATATAAAGTATATTATCATAATAATGCATAGTTTTATTATATTATATATATATATCAAGTTAAGTTATTAATTATTAATAATATATATATAATTATACTATTACGTATAATATATTGTTTTGATTTTATCAAAATATACTTTTAATTGGTGAAATCATGTTTTAATTCTTGTAGGGTTATTGTAATATGTACATTCTAGTAATATTATAAAGTTATAGGTTATATTACTTAAGATTATCCAATTTTGGTAAAAATATTACCGTTGGGTTCATACAAACCTAATGACAAGTATTACGAGTCCTATTTTTAGATATGATTTTTAACAGTTAATTTGAGTTTTTAATACAGTTATACGTATCTAATCAAATATTATTGTACTATACATAATTTATCTTACTAAACCATATTTTACCTAATTTGTCAATATAATTTATAATATAGATATTATTTAATCCTAATTTCCCTATAACGTATCTTGGTTATTAAAATATCATTAAATATATTAAAAATATGGTTTTTATCCAATCTAACTAATATATATATAGGTAGTTTTTATTTAACTATTTATCATATTTTAACTTATTATTACTAGAATTGGGTATTGGTTTGTTATTTAAGCTATTTTACTATATAAATTCGTAATAAATAACTTGGGTTACCAAATAATTTCTCAAAAATTTTTATAGACTCTTAAAAATATGGGGAATTCAATCATCGGTTAGTTGCATGTTATCAATTCATTGCTTATATATTCGAAATTACGATTTTACCCCTAAATTACACTTAATAACTATAATATGATTCTTTTTACATAAAATTATTTTCAACTTATCCTAACATCATTATACTTCATTAGAAATCAGTATAGGTCAATTTCACCATTTAATTTGATAAATCCAATTTAATTCATGTTTTCAACCTAATTTCGAGTTATTTTTAGGTTGAAAAATATAATAAATATTAAAAATACTTAAATAAAAAATCAAGCTATGTTGCAATTATCTATATATCATAAGCATCTTATGAAAAAATTTTGAGTTAAAAACTACATCATTTAGTGTATTTATTTTGAATTTCAAATTTCGGATGAATAGTACATTTGTTAAGCAAGTATATTAAATATTTCTAATTTTGTAAAAATAAATTTATGAAATGAAAGTATATCTAAAATAACCTAAGAATTAATTTTTTTATATTTTTTCTAATTAATTTAATAATTTTTCAAAAATAGAGAAAAATAAGGCAGAAACTCAGAATCTGAGTTCATCGGAGCTTCGGCCACTGTTTGCCAGAGAAGGGTTGTTGGTCAGCCCAGTCGGTGGTGGCTTTATTAGGTGGTGGTGGGGCTTCACGTTAGGTCATCAAATGGTTGGGGAACTGTCCTAACTTGGTCCTTGTTTTGTTTTTGTTATATTTTTTTTATTTTCCTTTGATTTTTTTTTTTTATGATTTTTCCTTGCTATAATTTGGGTTCCTAAACATGTATCTATTGCAGGGGAGTCTTATTTATAGTAATTAGGGTCGGTTATAATTTTTCCTTAATTATTAAGTAATTTATTTTAATATTTTTCTTGAATAATGCACAGTAGGAGGTGTCAATTTTTTGTAAATTTACTTTTGATGTGGTTGCTTATACTTTTTAAGCTACTCCATATTTAATCCAATCATATTTCAAGTCGTTTCTTTTTTTTTTTATAATTTTTTATAATATTTAGGGTATTTTGGTATTTTATAATAGTGTTTAATGATTTTGTTAATATACATATATATATCCTATATATATCATACACGTAATGAGTAATTATATACGTGTAATTATGTTTCTAGCATATCTTTTATTTTTAAGATACTTTTCCTATTTAATTTTGCAATTTTTATTGCTTATTGTGCATAATTATATAATTTTAGGTTAATTTACGAATATATTTATTATATATACTGGATATACCTATAAAAATACGTGTATACTCATATAGCATATTATGCTATATTATTTTTTTTTATTGCCTAATTAACTTATCTTTAAGTTTTCATTATATTCTGAGCTCGATTTTAGGAGTGCTGATAATTTTTATATTTTATTGAATAATTACATTTCTAAGGCTAAATTTAGGATTTTTGGTCATTATTTTTAAATCTAATCTTACTGGGTCATTTCAACTAACTTTTCTAACTTAGTTGTAAAATTTGGACTTACTCGGATATGTTTTCTTGAAAGTCCTAAATTTAGGTATGGTTACCCTAAATTTAACTTTAAAGTCTTATATAGAATAATTTCTCATTATTTTGATTGTATTCTTAATATTCTTATTATATTATGGACTTCCAAATGTACAGGAATTCCTTAATTAGGCTTATCATGTTTCTTAAATGTTTCTAGTTTAATCCGTTTACTTTCCCAAATGCTTTAGATTTACTATTGACCTTAATCCTACAAAAATAAGGCTTTGTCTTAATACTTAGATATTTATGTTTTGATTGTTGATTTATTGGGTATTACAATTAGATAACTTAGATGAAGAAAAAAAAAATTTGAGAAGTGCCTATTTATAATTGAATGAATACGTTATGAAGTTGGAAATATAAAAAAGTTAGCTATCATTAGGATTACTGACCATAATATAGCATCCCAATAAGGATTTTTGTGTATATCTATATATACGTATTTTTTTCTTTTTATGTTGTTATGGAACTCTATCTAGCAAGATGATGACATAGCTTTGCTAATGAACAAAGCGGCTAATACTAACAAGGAAATAGATGTTAGAGATAAGGAAGTCTAAGGTGGCAATAAAGATGCCGTTGTGGCAATTAGAGGAGGTGACTAAGGCAATCTTGTACAAACCCCCTAACTCATTCACTTGATAGAGTTGGTGAACAAAGTGATAACCTATAAGGATGAACTTTGGACCTTGAATGTTTAAGTGATTGAATAGAATGAGCTAATCAAGGAGTAGAATGAGGTGTTTAGGGTGCAATTGTATGAATGTAGATTCCAATGCCAAAGATCCCATACTTCCTAAGAAGACAATAAAGGCTTTAGTAACTTTTGCTCTTAAGGCTCAATATTGATCGCTAAGCTCGTAACCAGCAAAGGAGCTACTCTAAATAAGAAAAAAACCTTACACGAGTCATAAGTCGACTTGAGTGATCTGTTGACAGTTATGATAGGGGTCAAAATTCAAAAAGCCTTGTTTGTAGATTGCAACTAGAGGAGAAGGGAAAAACTCTGTAGGTAGATGAGTTAGTTGAAGGTGTTAACTATAATTGATTAGTAGACTTAGTTACTAAAAGGATGTCCAATACCTATAAGAGTGAAAAGACGAAGGTTGTAGCTTCCAGCACTAGTAGTAGAACTCTGTTCTCTAGTGAAATGAGTGCAAGTGCTCCTTATAAGCAAGAAACTCTTAACATTCGAGATGTACGATGGGACTATAAGTTTAGAGGACCATTTGATGCACTTTAGAACTTTAACATACTTGTAGAGCCTTAGTGATTGGGTGAGATGTAAAGCCTCCTTAGGTACCTTTTAGAAGGTTGTATGCACATGGTTCAACCACTTACCAAAGAATTTGATCTCTAATTTTTATGAGCTTGCTATAAAGCTCGTCCTCTACTTCTATGTGAGTAAACCTACACCAAAGGATAACTTTTCTTTGCATCTCATCCAACAAAGGAATGGAGAGTTCCTCCAGTTATTGATAAATAAGTTTAATAAGGTGGTAATAGAAATATTGTAGTTGAATGAGAGGGTTGCAGCACATGTCGCTATTGTTGGGGTAGACCCCATCAGGGAATTTTTCAAGTTGTTGTCAAAAAGTAAGCCAACTACCTTAGTCAATTTCTAGAGAAAATGCCTAGAGGTATATTGACTAAGAAGATAACATCTGTGGCCAACATGAGGTCAATTGTGAAAGATCGAACAAAGGGAAAAAAAAAAAAGAGGAGGTCTTAGTAAAGGATCGTCTAGGTCCCATATTTGATGATTAGGGCTCAAAAGGCCAAAAATGATCCCATCCAATATTGAGGTATGATTAGCATATCCCCTTGACCAAATTGATAGGGGATATCTTTATGAATGTTTGTAATCTTAGGTTGCTAATGAAACTCAAGAGGATGAAGATCACATCCATATGCTATGATAACAATAAGTATTGTCAGTTTTATAGTGGCATTGGGCATAACACGAATAAGTGTTATCAATTGAATAATACGTTGGAGCACGCCATCCAAGTTAGATTCTTGCATGAGTTTGTCACTAAATTGGTAAACAAAGGTAAATGACCATCTTGAAGGAAAAGAATGGAGGAAGATTGTGAAGAGGAAGAAGGTCAAAATGATTGACGTTGCAACTAAGCCCACAATGGTGTCACTAATACCATAATAAGACGTCTACAACCTAGGAGCAGATCAAATTCCTCACTCTTAGGGTTCATCTAGTGTGTCAAACAAGTTTATGAGGTGAAGGGAAAGAGGTAAAAGATTGACACCTCTATCTCTTTCACAAAGGATGACCTTTAGGGGATTAAAACCCCATACTAGGATAACTTGGTGATTCATACTCACATTGCAGGTTTTGAAGTTCAGAAGATGATGGTAGATACCAAAAGCTAGGTAGACATCATCTTTAAGCATACCTATGATTGGATGAGAGAAAAACTCCTGACCTAAGTGAAGCCTTATCATCACGTTCCCATTAGCTTCAACAATTAAGCAGTAAACCTTAAAGGCATAATTGCTCTCAATATGGAGCTTGGGAATGATGATAATGCGGTTGTCTACATGGTTGAATATGAGTGGCGATTGCAACTCCCCTTTCAATGAAATCCTCAAGCAATCGAGCATGAATGCCTTCAAGATGATTGTGTCTTTTGAAGGTGAAATTCTTGAATCCCATAGGAGTTAAGATATGCTACGATGATCAAATGATATTTCGAGGGCTTTACACTAAAGCCTTCGAAGGGGATAGTGTCTTATTCCTATAAACTAAGTTATGGTAGAAGCTAGATAAGAAGAGGCCATGTCTAAGTGAAGACATCGAAGAGATCTAGCTCGAAGCAAACATCGAGTAGATGACTCACATTAGCAAGGACTTACTAGAGGATTTGAAGTAGAAGCTCATTAACATCCTCTAAGCCAAATTGGACAGATTGTACAGTTACTGTTCGATATGTCAGGAATTGACTCAACAATTATGAAATATGAACTCAAGATCAATCCATAAGTCAAACTAGTTAAGCAAAAGAAAAGACATTTTTCCCTCAAGAGATAGGCGGCGATAGAAGAAGAGATATAGAAGTTATTAAAAGCCAAGTTCATTGGGGAGGAGAAATACTTGACTTAACTAGCCATTATAGTTCTTATGAAGAAGGCTAGTTTGAAGTAGTGGATATGTGTCGGTGAAGTGGCGGATATGTGTTGATACCTCAACAATGGCTGCCCAAAGGATTGCTTTTGACTCTCGATGATCGACTAATTGGTCGACTCTACCTTGAGATATACCCTCTTAAGCTTTATGGATGCTTTCTCTAGTTATAACTAGATTATTATGGCGTTGGAAGATAGAGTACAAACATCCTTGATCACAGAATCCTTTGTTAATGACTTTGGCACTTATTATTGCAAGGCAATGTCCTTTAGACTTAAGAATGTTGGGGCTACCTATTAAAGGATGGCAACCGAGCTCTTCAAGTCTCAACTTAAGTGAAATATGGAAGTCTACCTAGATGATATGATCATTAAGGACAAGAATCCTGAGGATCATCTTCGAAGCTTACAAGAGGCCTTCGACTAGATTACGAAGCACAAAATGAAGCTGAACCCCTAGAAGGGTGTCTTTAAGATGTATTTGAAAAATTCTTTAACTTAGTAGAGTGTCGAGGCTAACCTAGAGAAGCTTAAAGCCATAGTTGATATGAAAGCCTTAACTAGTGTTAAAGAAGTGCAGAAGTTGATAAGGCAAGATGCTACACTTAATAGTTTTATGTCCCTAAGTGCAGATTAGTGCAATGAGTTTTTCAAAATTTTGAAGAATTCCCAAGGGTTAGAACGGACACTGATGTACGGGGAAGCTTTCAAGCAGCTAAAGAATTCCCCACCTCTCCACCAGTTCTCTCAAATCCAATACTTAGTGAAGATTTATTCTTATATCTAATTGTAAGTGATCGAACTCTTTCCTTTGTATTAGTCCACACAGAAGGGAGGGACCATAAGTCGGTTTATTATGTCAACCATGTACTCTATAAGAAAAACTCCAGTATTCTAAGATTGAGAAATTTGCTCTTATGCTAGTTGTTGATTGTCAAATTTCATCATAATGAATGAACACCTACAAAAGGAGAAAATGGTTACGGGGGGCATTGGAGGGTGCTTTGATGCAGCCACTTTGATGCCTAAGTCAGCCCTTTTGAGATGAGAATGAAGTTGTTTAGTAATGAGAAAGGTAAGAGAATGAAAGAGGGTCTTATTACTTGAGGGTTTTTTATGGTATTTATAACGGGTGAGTCGATACTTATACTTAGATGGACCATAGGAGTTTGGCTTAAGCCATAATGTTACTGATTTAGGCCATTAGCTTATTTTACTAAAAAATGCTATCAATAGTAGTTATCTCAACCAAGTTGCTCTGACCATACTTTGAACACATCAAATTATTGACTTGATCGACTAGCCTTTATGCTCCATACTCCAAAAGCCAGATACCTTGGAGTAAATGGTGGAAGTACACACTTGAACTTGGTGTATATGGAAATCTAATATAAACCCCATGAAGCTTATAGACCTAAGTCTTAGTTGACTTTATGGCCAAGTGCACCGGAGAAGAGCCCTTAGAATAAGAAAGTTAGAAGCCTACATGGACCATCCAATGGATAGGTCCACTAATTGAGAAGGTTAAAGGGTAGGGCTAGTACTTTAAGGCCTCTATGGCATAGAGATCTATTATGCCTTCAAATTCAGGTTTAATGCCAGCAAAAACAAGGCTAAATATGAAGACCTGATTGTAGGATTGAAGTTGGAAAAGAGGTTGGAGCTGAAAAGTTAGATACTTTTTTATATTTAATGCTTGTAATGTAACAGGTTAAGGGTGAATATGAAGCTTAGGGGGAAGGGCCGGTTATGTACCTAGAGTTGATCAGGTCCTTAATCGTAGAGTTCATTTCATAGACAATAACACGAATTCCCTATCTTAAAAATTCTAAAGTTGATAGTTTATCTAGATATGTGGCCACTAGTGTCCTAAAGCTTGTAGATAAAAACAAGAAGATTTTTGTGAACTACCTACTAAAGAGGAGCATAGACCAACCACTAAAACAAACTCTAATGGTAGATGTTAATTCACCCGAACCATGTCAAATGGACCCTATCATTTAGTTCCTAAAGCATGGTGTCATACCAACAGATCTTAAGGAAGCTTGGAAGCTACAATATAAGGTAGCCAATTATACTTTACAAGACAAAGCCTTGTATTGCCGATGCCTTAGTCTCCCCTAACTTCAATGTCTTTGGTCTTTTCTTAGAAGAACTACATACAAGAGTGTACAGTAACCATATCAAAGCTTAGGCCCTTTACGTTCAAGCCTTGAGTCTTGGATACTATTGGCCAACAATGAAGCAAGACATAAAGCAGATGGTACAATGGTTCATGTAGTTCTAGAAGCATACGCTCATCATCCATTCTCTTAGTAATACCTTGCAGCCACTTACAAACCTGTGTCCCTTCGCATAGTATGGCCTTGACATCCTTGGTCCCTTCTTAAAGGTTAGGAAATATATCATAGTTATTGTAGACTACTTTATTAAGTGGGTAAAAGTAGATGTTGTGGCAAAGATTATTGAGAAGAACATGGAGACCTTCATCACAAACTCCATATTAACTAGATTCAACACCCCATATGTGATCATCATGGATAATGGGTATCAATTTGACAACCCGAAGTTCTATGCCTTAGAAGCATCACATCAATCTCCACTATACCTTGGTGGCTCATCCATAGCCTAACAGTTAAGTTGAGGCAACAAACAAGACTGTTCTCAAAGGCTTCAAGAAGAGAGTTGATTGAGCTAATGGTACGTAAGCAGATGAACTCCCCCTTATCCTATAGGGTTACCGAAGAACCCATAGACCCATAGGGATGGTGACTAGAGAAAGCCCCTTTCACTTAACCTTTGGCACCGAAGTCATATTACTGGTTGAGCTTGAATTTTTGAGCATCCATTCCTTGAGGATTTGATACAGTAGTTGACTAAGTTAGTGTAATCATTGACCTTGATACCATTGAAGAAGTTCGAGACATAGCTAGTTAACTTATGGTTACCTATCAGTATAAGGCAGCAAGGTACTATGATAAGAAAGTTAGGTACAAGGTATTTAAGCCTAACAACCTAATATCCTAAAAGCCTAAAGCACTAGAGCACGGGAAGGCCAGGATAACCTAACACTAAACTAGGAAGATCTCGTTAAGGTGAATGAAGACTTAGGGAATAAGCCTTATAAGTTAAAAAGATTAGATGGGACCTTCTTAAAATGCCAACAACTTGTGGCTCTACTTTGATTGAGATGTACTCTATTATGTTCCTTATTCATCAATCGAATAATATTTCCTTATTTGCACATTATATGTTTTCAACTCCTTAACCCAAATAATTCCACCCAAATTATCATTTTTATTTGATTAGAAATTGGACAACCTAGGCACTAAGGAAATTCTTAGGTAGTGAAGCCCGGGATGATCCTTAGGTCCCCAAGCCTAGCTAAAAAAAGTTTAGAAGCTTATAATCAACAAGCTCGTATTCTAGGTGTTGATGAAAATCCAAGGCAATAAAGCTTGGGACATTCCTTAGAGGCTAGATCTCTAAGCTCGACTTAAGAAAATAATTAATAAAATGAACATTTAGAATCTAAAGAAATCTTAAGGCAATGAAGCTTAGGATGATCCCTGAGGGCTGGGTCCTTAAGCTCGACTTAGGAATGCCTAGCCACCTATAATCAACAAAAATGAGATTACAAAGCCCGATGATCGAAAACCCTAAGGCCATGAAGTTTGTATAGTTTAAAATAAACTTAAGGCTAAAAAGCCTCAAATCATGAAAATATAAGGCTAAAAAGCCTAGCAGCTATTAAATGATCAAAAAGTCAAAAAGTCTGAATACCATGAGGATCAACTCTCACACAACCAAAAAGCCTTATAAGGACCAATGGGTTTAAAGCAGTGAAACTCGAACATCTACTACATCTGAACTTACATGCTTTAGCCTAAGAGAGTAACTTTATGGACTTAATTCACTAGATAACTCTTATACCTGTACAAACATGAGTACTTAGGTTAGGGAACTTCCGAGTCACTAATGCTGGGGAAATCCTTTGGTTAAGGCACCCAAGCTTAAACTAACTAAGCTTAGCAATTGAATTTTTAAATACTAATGTTGCAGGGAAATTGAAAACTGCATTCAAACAGTGCAAAAGAGATCGGAAGGAGGAAATCAATATCTTCATTAATAATTGAATGATTACAGTTACAATTCTCAAGTAAATAAACTAAAAGGTACAACAAAAACGAAAATTACTGCTAGTTCGGCTCAAGATGCTTCTAAAGATCCTTTAAAATGAAATTACTTTGAGAGCTTGAGCTGGACTATCCAAATAGATCATAAGAAGAAGTAGTAGTGGGAGCTGAGAGAGTAGTTGGAGGAGCACCTTCTTAGTTAGCATGTATAGGCTCTTAGGGACTAATAGGTGCAAGTTCTCTCGAGACCTCCTAGGCATCTTTCTTAGCTTCATCTTCGGCGTCCTCCTCTGACTCTAGTTTAGGCAGTGTAGGATTAAGGAAGGAGAGGCACATCGAGTCAATGTTGGAATGGGCTTGCAACACGATCTTTGATACTTGCTCCATCTTCTTAATTGATTGTTTCTTCTAAAATTTCCCCCATCGCAACTCGATGGTGATGGAGTCAAAGATCTTTTGCCATGATATGGGAGTGAAGTCATCCTTGACCTCTAAGGTAGCTATGCACTCATGGATGTAAGACCCATAATCAGCTACCCAAATTTTGACTCGTAAAATTTAGGATGATCGGTTAAAGGATCTGATCGAACCTAAATTATTAAATAAAGTTAGGAATATTAGTAAAAGTGATCTCGTAAGGTCGAATTTAAAAAAAAAATCAATAAAATAAAATAATATAAAATTTCCGAATTTTAAGTATATAACTCGTTATTTATCGAAAATGCATAAAATGCGTAAAATGCATTCTGATAACTAACGAATCGCTAGAGATAAATTATATGTACATTAAAAATTATAGAATGACCTAAATAATATTTAAGAATATTTATTTATACTATATATGAATTTACATGTAGGTAGAAATACGCATAATTACTTAAAATAAGCGAAATATGTTAAAATAATACTAAATAATTAAAGAAAATCCATAATTAATTAAGGAAAAATAGAGAAAAATTAGAAAAAATAAGGAATGATCTAGATTTGGGTTGTGGCAGCTAGGGAAAATAAAAAAAAAATTAACCAATTAAATTAGAACAACACAAAAGGCAAATTGAAAGAAGATAAAGCAATTGTCTAATCAAATTAATGTACAATAATTTCCTAAGATCTCTATAAATACTCCAAATTTTTCAGAAGCTCATTTTGGATGTCAGGAAGCTTAGAAAATTAAAGAGAGAGAGGTGAAATTGAGAGTAAATTAGGGTTTTACAAAAATTTAACAAAAATCTGTGCAATTTGGGCTTTTAAAAAGAACCTAGACCCGATGAATAGCTAGGAGTGAATGGCCACCACCATCACATGGTAGTGGTAGCGATAGCGCCCGGGTGGGCCGACACACCCATAGCCACCGACAGTAGTTGGAGCCACCTAAATTAATGAGTTCGATTTCTAACCTGATTTTGTGTAATTTTATAAAAATAGCAAATATTTTTAGAAAATTATGAATTTCATTATTTTAGAATATTTTAGTATGTAGTTTTTAGAAAAAATATTATTTTGATGAAAATATGTCTCGTGATATATGATACTTAAGAAATCATGCAAAACCGAGCATGTTTCAATTTAGAAATAAATGATCTTAGGAGTGTAGTTTTGAGCCTAAAATTTTTTTGTAAACTACTTAGGTGATATAGAACAGTTCCACAAAGCCCTTTTTTAAAAATGAATTTTCAAAAATTTTAAATAATTTTTAGGCCTTAAAATGAAGCATAAAATGGGTAATTTTTGATTAATTAGGTAATTAAATAGATAATTATTGATTTATAAATCATTATATATTTTAAGATGTTGAAATCTGATAAAGTGTGATACTTGTAGCTTTTAGGGTATTAGATGTAATTATAAGGTTAATTATGTAGTAAATAAGTAATAGGAAAAAATAGTAAATTTTAAGTTAATTTTGTAAATTAGGGTAATTAGGTGTAAAATCTAATTTGGGATGAATTTAAAAATTTTGAAATGTTAATTGATGTTGGGAGATGGTAATTAAAATGATAGAAATATTAGATGTGTATTATGTATATAATAGGTGATAATACATAATATGTAATTATTGAAAATATAATAAATAGAAGGCATTAGGATAAAAATTGATATTATATAAATAATAAAAATATATAATAAGTTTGATAGAAAACTTAAATTTATGTAATTATATGAAAAATATAAAAATTTCTCACCTCAAGAGTAAATTCAATACATTAATAAAGATTTAAGTGTATTGAGTGGAATAAAATACTGATTAAAGATAATTATGGTATTTAGGATATTTGAAAGTAATGTGATTAATTTCATATTATGAGTTAAAATGAGTTTCTAGGGTTCGGGTATAAAACAGTACTTAGAAATCGAACTAGAACTTGATTTAGAAATCGATACGGAAATTGAACCCGAACCTATCCCCATACCCAAAATAATTGTAAAAGATTTGAGAACCTAGATAACTAGACATATTAAACCCTAAACAAAAGATAACAATATGCGTTATAAGATAAAACCAACCTATAATAGTTATATGAAAAACTGAAACCACGTTTGTGTTATAGGGATGATCAGTGATGGCCTGAGTGAGTCGGACCTTGAGTGAGTGGGAGAGGAGTCAATGTAAGTTGGGATTAATATAGTATTGTATTTTGGAGGCTTGAAATTGTACTTGATTGTGCTTGTTTTAAGTTGATAATATGGTTTTTTATTTGCTGCTTAGCTTGTACTGTATAATTTGTATGAAATGATTGATCACCTTAAACTGAACTTAATCAAATATACAACTTATAATCATAATCGGACCTGCATGGTAACCCATTAGGGGAAACCTAGGATTCTCTAGCCAAATACCGACCCCTTCGAAAGGGATAGCGCTGGATAGCATAGGATAGCATAATGGGCCCCTTTTTCATCCTTAATCGAACTAAGTGATAGGTAAGGAGGTCACGGTAAGGGTGAAGTCAATGGTTTAAAGGTAGCCGCCAGAGGAACAGTGCCTCCATTGCACAAACCTGGGTTTGGTCGTAAGCTGTTGTATTAACGGCAACTCCTCAACCCAGATTAGAGCGAACACAATTTCTCTAATCTCACGATGGGCCAAACAACGTCATGCGATGGTATTTGCTTGAATATACATTGCACCTAATAAGTTGATTGATAACTTTGTCTGTGTTTGTTATATAGTTTTAAGCCCTCCATCTTAACTTACTGAGTTGTGGTTATTCACATTCCTATAGACATCATCGTAGGTGCTGGCCAAGAAGTGGCTTACAACTACTTTGAAGCTAGTAACTGCTAGATCTTAGGGAGTGAGGAAAAACATTTGAAGAATAGACATATATTTTTAAGGTCTAAGCTCTTATCTTATAATTTTTCATTTTTGAATAATGTATTAACTAAGAAATAGATTATGGTGAAATGTTGTAAACGTTAATTGTAATAACTAAATTCTAGTGTGTGTGTGTGTGTGTGTGTGTATATATATATATATTGTTACTTTCTTAGGTAAATGATTTAGTTAAATTACGAACTATTTACTTCAAAGTGGGTTAGTCGTGGACGCCTTGTGTAGATCAAGTCTAGAATAGCAGTTGTAAGGTCAACTTCTATCTTAGAATGGTTTACACGGTGATGCTGTTACGACTCTGCCATTTCAGGATATATATATATATTCTTACTTTCTTAGGTAAATAATTTATTTAAATTACGAATTATTTACTTCATAGCGGGTTAGTCGTGAACGCCTTGTATAGATTAGGTCTAGAATAGCGGTTGTAAGGCCAACTTCTATCTTAGAATGATTTATACGGTGGGGTTATTACGACTCTAAAGTTTTAGGGCGTGACAATAGAGATGGATGATCTCCTTAAGATCAATCCTTTCTTTCTCGGTAATTGACTCTTCAGCTATCTAAGACTTCTTCTCCTCTTCCTCTAATTCCTTGGTCAAGTAGGCAACCTTGGTGTTGAGCTGATTATTGTTCTCCTTGATCTTCTTCATCTTAATCTAGATGTCTTCCACCTCCTTAGAGGACACAACATCCTTATCTTTCAGCTCTCAAACCTTAGCCTTGGTACACCAGAGCATTTTCTATGCTTCTACTTAGTGTGCACTTGGCTCGAACCACCTCCTCCTCAGCCTTCTTGGACCTTTGTAATAGGCACAACATGTCTATAATGCATAAGTTAGACAATTGAATAGAGCTTGAAGTTTGGTGGCAAATCTAACTACCCTTTCTCTTTGGGATCTTCAGCAATCTAAAATCTTTGACATGAAGAATTTTTCTTGCATAGATAGTAGATAAATTAACTATCGACCCATAAAAGATTAGAGAAACCTTGCATAAGCATGTAACTCAACTCTTGAAGTTTAGTGAAGCCTAGATGCTTTACTTCCTTATTAGACATCCAATCGAGTAGATCTCTAAAGCGATACGATTCCTATGCAATAGAGTACCCCATACCAGCTCCTTGAAGGTATTCCCATTGTTCAGGTTTAAGTTGTCAATATATACTGGCCAATTAGGCTAGTAGACATAGCTTGTGGACACCTTAGTTGGTAGCAGTGAGGATGGCATGGTAGGCACCTTCTAAGACCCAGACCCTTGTTACTTAGGGTATTAAATGCTGGGACATAGTCCTTTACATCTAGAATATTAATTAAGGGGAGGGGGAGGGGGAGAAGCTACACTTGCTCTGTGATGGTTGGACCTGGATCCCCTTAACCCATCGTCCTTGCCCTTAGCAAGGACAATTCTTCTAAATATCCCTTCCGGCTTGACTATCATGGTGATATGATTGCTGTTAATGCCTTCAGGGCGCCTTTGATTCCTTAGGAACCTAACTTCATGAACCTTCCTTTAGCATCACATTGAAGGAAAGCTTTCTCATCCTTCTCAACCTTCTCAAGGGATCTTTTTCTCTTCCCCATAGCCTTTTTGAACTTAGCATCCTTGGTTGCCTCTTGGCTACCATCTTCTTGGCCTTTTTCTCAACCTTTTAAGCAGCCTACTCCTTCCTTAAGAGCTTTGCCTTGGCCATTTGCTCTTCCACAATGTTAGTGGCACCACAGGTTAAGAGTTTGAGACTTGCAAAATAGAGAAACATGGTTAGTGGATGGACAAAAGAACCTAAAAATAACTTAAGAGTATAAATGTGCTAAGCATGGACTTAGGCTCTAAGAAGCTCCTCTTGATATTGACAAGTGACAACCGCAGCTCCATGTTCACCTCTATATGACACTAAGGAGGAAAGAACCTTGATTTCCCCTATTACTTCCAACCTCTACCTCATCATCTAGAAGAATTGATTTGCCTTGTTGAGGTCGATCCACTAAGGTCTTGTTATCTTAAGGGACTTTGTTTCGATGATGGAAGTGATAGAGGATACAATTGGTTGCTTAGGTATCTTAGACCCTCAAGACCCTGATCTTGCTAGTCTAGACTGTAACCACCTACTTTGTCCAAAAGTCTAGCTTTTCATCAACTTGGATAAGCATAAAAACTTCTTCTAGTCTTAGATAAAAGACTCTAAGCCCTTTAGAATCTTCTTACTAAAGTGGGCTGAGATGTAATACCATATGTTCCTTTTCTTTCACAAGTTGAAGAAGGATTAGTAAAGGGTTGGTATTACCCTTACCTCAAGTTAAGTGCATACAGCTCCAAAGGCCACCAAAATTCTAATATTATTCAAGACCACTTGTGCCAGAGAGACATGGTGATTGTTGAAAAACCTTATCTAGTAGTCTAGAAATGAGAACTAGAGTCCTATGCTTAAGTTGGTCCTAGTAAAGGTTGAATCCTTTTGTGTAGATTAATGTGACTTTATCCTCCTCCTTAAGTAGGTATGCATGAATGCTTAGTAATTGATCCTTAAAGTACATTATGAGTATATGGCTTGCTTTTACCTTGGAGATCTCATTATCTTAGCCATAAGAGTAAGATCCATGTTAGTAATTAGTCATAGATGGGTACGATCAACTCCTCGGTGTCATCATCCCCATCTAAAAACTCGTCAGGGGATGCATGGCAATCTACATTTGCTTTCACTTATGTGTGCTCAACCTCCTTAAGCCATTGTTGCTTTCTCCTTTATACTTAGTTGTTGCTACCTCTATTAAAGAAAGAGTAACTCTTTTTACTACACTATCATTGACATCACATTCTATGATGCCAGTAGTGAAGGAGCCATAAGATTTTGATCTCGAATCTTCACCTAGATCAGTCATTTCTTGAGTTGTGAAGAAAGAGACGGATTCCTTGAAACAAGTCAAGAGAGAAAGCTTGATTGCAGAAGGAAGCTAATGAAGTCATAGGAAGATTGCACAAAAGGTATGAATTTCATAGTTCAAAAGCCTCCTATAAGCGTGACATTAGGATCTAGGGTTCTAGCGGTTATAAGAAGTTTTGGAGACACGACATGTTCGTCCCTTAGAATCACCCGATGTAACCTATGATCACATCAAATGGTCAAAGTTTTTCAAATGTGAAAGGAAAGGTATAGGGTCCAACTAATCATAACTTGCCACTTGTCCTATGTATTAAATGTGAGAAAATAATCATGCTACAAAATTGAAAATTGAAAGTATCATCCTTAGGAAGCTATAATGTCTCGGATAAGCACAATACAGGATCTTGAGGACTCTATCGAATGGAAGAACAGACAACGCTAGTAAAATCCTTGACTTAAATATGAACCTCAGCCTTGGAATAAGCCTTATGTCGGTTAAATGTGGGGATTTATAGCATAACATGAATGACATAAGTCCATTCATTAGGGCACCTAAGTAAACCTACTAATCCTTGGGAAAGTGCTACGATAACTATGCAAAAGCCACTCCATGGTAGACATGAGAAGTTCGTTTAACAATTGAAACACAATGATGGTTAGCTTAGAGAATGCCTTAATAGCCCGTCCTTATGTCTAATCTCCTTATCAATGCATCAACAATGAGACTTTAGGGGGGGTGGAGAAACGGGAGGCAAGTGTTGATGGGAAATTTTGGACTATGGGTTCCCAAGGCCTATTCCAACCTGCATGGATCATGGGCAATCTTATCTTAGCTTATGGCTAGTCCGTAGCAGTCCAAATCCTAAGCTTAGAGGACCATCCATCTTATGTCCAACCTTTTTCGTTTATGGACCCTATACTTAGTTGGGCCTATAGCATCTATGTTATAGGGACCTCAAACCTTGACAATCTATTTAAGAAGCTTAGATCTTAGATAATGAAGAACATCATAGAAGCACCGGTTCGTGATAATAACTTAGGTACCATATCACCACCTAAAATCCAAATATGTATTTATTTAAGAGATATACTTTCCTTATTAGGCAAGATACAAATCTATCTAGATTCCCTCCTTTAAATCTATAAATAGGGATCAACCTTTGTAATTGAGATGCTTTATGCATACTACACGGGCCCTCTTACTCTCTTATTTTCTCTAATCTCAAAGAAACTAACTTAAGTATCAAAGTAACTGAGCTGAACAACCCCCCAAAACCCACTAACTGTATCCTTTTTTTGCAAATTCAAGCTTTCCCTCAAGGCCCAAAGTACACAATCTCTATCGACTAAATTCATGTGACAACAAAACCCCTTTTAAGCACTGTCTTCTACTCTAGAAGCAATTTAAATTAGCTTCATTTCTTTTACCATCTTTTATGGTTCTATTTGATATATCTTACCTTTGTGTGTGAAAATTAAATTTTGACATCTTAACTTGTTTATTATCTACTCCTATTGATAAAGCACTTATCTATTTTTCTACTCACTCATTTAGACAAGATACTATTTATCCAAAGGTATAAAGACTAGCTTTTTGAGGGTTAGATTGATTGATGACAATAAATTATAATAAGAAAGTCTAAATAAAATAGAGATATAAATGGATTGGGGACTTCCACATTAAGTAACACTTCTTTTTGTATTTAGCATAATGGTATAGTTATGTTAAAAAAGGTTTGGTTCCATTTTTATAGAGTGAACAAATAAAGCTCACTCAAATTGAACAAGAAGTTGGATATCATTGAAAAAAAAAAAAATCACATATGTTGTTCAGGTAGGTTTGCTGGTTAGTGATTAGTTGTATCATCTCTTATCTGTTTTATCTATATGAGAGTAGCTTTTACATTTTACTAGCACTCTCTTACAATCTTATAGTAGACAATGTAATTGTTACCTATCTAAGGAATAATGGTAATATTTACGGTATGTTTAGTTCATTAAATAAAATGGAATTACAATTACTTGGGATTGGAATAGAGGCATAATAAGTAGAGAATGGATAATATGGTGTTTAGTTGAATGTAATTGAATCGATATTATTTACTTCGTAAAACTTAATAGGAAATAAGACACGAATAGACTAAGAAATACCTAAACTACCCTTACTTAGGTTAATAATAGAATATGAACAACAAATTGAAAAAACAAAAAAATTGAAACATTGGACATAGGTTTCCTCATTGTCATTTCCTCAAAGTGAAACCCCAACCCCAATCCTACAATACTTCCCCATTCGGTACCCTAACCTTAAACTTCTAATAGATTGGTGGAACACAATATGAAGATCAACAAGCTGGTAGCATCATGTGAAGAAATCGAGAAAAGAACTCTAAGAAGTGGGATGATGTACCCTAAGGATTCTCTCGAACAAACCATGAGAGAAGAAATTAATTCAACACATTGTGTCTTCTCTAGGTTAGATGTTACAAATTGATGGAGAGTGATCTACATAGTTTAAATTCTTAGTGCTTTTCTGCCATCTTTATTAGCATCACATGTGCAATTTGGAAAAGGGGATGGAGTAGTCATTTTGAATTTTATTTATTTATTTATTTACTTTTTTTAGGGGGTAGGTTGGTAAGTATATAATTGTAATTTATGTAACTCCCATATGCATCTATCAAAGATGATGCGAAACAGTATTGAATGTTGGATCATGATTTTGACATATGGTTAGATTTGCAAGTTTATGAAGTAGTTATAACCGATTTTTTTCCTCTTTTAATTGAAAGGAAGGATAAATGCACATTTTATTTTGTGTTTGTGTATTACTTTTGTAATTTGCACATCTTTGAATTGAAAGGGGCATGGGATTGTCAACTTATTTGCTATTGTCATGGGATCATGTGAGTGTAAGGATGTAAATTTGGATTCTTTTTTTTTCCCAATTCTTGCAATTTCCAATCCTTGTTGATGTTACTTTGTATCCGTCTTTGATGTAAAAATTTTGAGTTATGTCAATAGATAATCCCTCAACATACTGCCCATATAAACACAAATTACACCACTAATGAAAATAACTATGTTGTTTACTTATAATGATGTTTATTTGTTTGTTTTGTAGTTAACAATCATGTCCAATAGTTTGGATTCAATCATATCTTTCAATACAAGGGAGAAAATCACATGTTGTTTATGTGGAGAACAATCTGTAGTTGCATCATTCTAGAAGGTACTATCGTTTGGAAGAAGATTTTGTGGGTATCCTAAGTATCATGCATAGGCCTTTTTCTACTAAATGTTATAGTACAGATTTTTTTTCCTTTTCATTTCCAAATAACCCCAACATAATTGTATCATGTAGATAGGTGAAGGATGTGATT
The DNA here is from genome assembly GCA_024138015.1 of Lumnitzera littorea. Taxonomy (NCBI): domain Eukaryota; kingdom Viridiplantae; phylum Streptophyta; class Magnoliopsida; order Myrtales; family Combretaceae; genus Lumnitzera; species Lumnitzera littorea. Next base: position 50,972,542 of record JAMXBB010000002.1, read on the forward strand.
TCTTCCAATGGATAGATCCTCCAATGTATTGTTACGAGGTAGCATTCGAAAAAAAGGCTATAAGTTGATTGGAGAAGCTTGATCATGAACTGAAAACGTTTGAAGCAAAACATAAGGACATAATTAATAAACTAGAGAATCATCTTCAATTAGCATGGAACAAGAACATGTACTAAGCTCCATGAGTGAAGGCTTAAAATGCAAGGACAAATTGTTACAAATAGTGGTGTTTGTTGTCCCTTGCTATGATCGTAAAGGTCATATGTTATATGGTATATGATAGAAGCGACAAGCACAATGTATATTAACTATGCCTAGCATAAAACTTCTCTTGGTAGTTGTGGGTGTTAGGAAAAAGTTGGAAAAAACATTGTAGAAGCAATTTGTCTAGGGTCTGCACAAAGATGATGCTGTCAATGTTGCGGTAATGTGAAGCCCTTCATTATTACTGACTTCATTCTATTTGCTTAAGTAGATTTTGTAGATTGTTGTGATGAGATCTTTATTACTACTGTAAATATTGTCCAACATGTTTTAGTAGCCATTCGAATATTGTCTATTCTGTAGCCCTTTTTTAAATAAAAATATTGGCTATTATGAACGGGTGAAGGCTGAAATATCCATACTTTTCCAACTGAGTAGATTGTCCATGCTATCAGTAACATGAACTACTTTGACTTAACTAATTTATCCTAAGTTGATGTTAATTTTAGAATTTATGTTGCAGTATTTTCTCCTTTATAAATTGAAAATGCTCTTTAAAGAAAAAAAGCTTTTTAATTGACAAAATGAATTCGGTAACTTATAGCTCTATTTAGACGGCTCTTTAAAGAGAAGGAGCTTTAAATGGATAAAATTAAATTAGTAGTTTTGACTCTATAAATTAAGAATGCTCTTTAAAGAGAAACGGCTTTTTATATACAAAATCAAATTGGTAGTTTTTTTTTTTTTTTCCTTTTAGGTGAGACTTAAATGGGTAGTTTTTAGCTGTATATATTAAGAATTCTCTTTAAATGGACAAAATCTTTAGACTTCAATTTAGAAAGTGATGAAAGGAGAGATTAATCTTTGCACTTTTCTCCTTTAAGAAATTCGTTCAAGGACTAGAGGAGTTTATTAAGGAGAATGAACTCTGGAAAGATAGAACAAAAATTAGTATGATCAAGGAAATATAAAAAAGTGAAACATTAACCGATATGCAACCCTATACTAGTCCAACCATAAAGCTAACACAAAGCAAGCAAGTTTATTTTTCCTCCTCAACTCAATTTCATAGACTGTCATGTGATCCACTACTGAAATACAAGAAAAAAATTGTAACACATTAATAAACGAAAACAAGCTAAATATAATGCCATAACTGGAAATACTTGAAATGCATTCTCTCATACACGGCGAAGGAAACATGGTAATATACCCTACAAAAATAAACATTCCATAATGAAAACTATTGATATGTGAGCCTCGACTACACAAACATGTCTTTGAATTAGATTTACAAAATATTAGTTACAATGTATAATGAAATGGTAAAGTAGACAGTTTGTTTTGGAGGATATATTACTATAGCCATTCACATTGACGTCTCAAGAGTGAAGACAAATATACCGACCAACTGCAACTAATATGGCACCCTTTAATTAAAGGACACTACACTGTGCACTAGTAGACATATTCATGAATCTAAAAAGTGTGAAAGACCCTATAATTTCATGTGAGTGTACCAGCTATACAACTGACTTCTCAATATCTCCAAAAGCACGTTAGATTGCTTAGAGAAAACCAATCTTCAGATGTGAATCGAAACAAGGTAAACATATCCAAGCTTTATCATAATGTATTGAGAAATTTACCATATGACATTGGTCTTGCAAAGTCAAATGAAATGGAAAATAATACCCTAACTTCAAATCGTACAAAACAGGTCAATTCTAACACTTGAACAATAGCACATCAATAGAAAAATCCTATAGCATTTGTACAACTAATAAAAACAACACAAAAAAAATCAAGACAGCAGGAAAGTTTTGGCTTTACAAAAAATCTTCAGTACTCGTACAGACAAAAGCGAAAAACACTGAAGAATTACTTTTTGCTGATAACTCGACAAGCAGAAGAGAAGATGTTAGCTGGCTCGGCTTCTCCCTTCGATACCTGCAAACAAGCTTAAAACTTTCATCAATGTCATTACAAAAAAGCTCAAAACTTTAATAACAAGGTCAGGATTTTACACACTAGAAGTCAAGGAACAACCACCGACGAGGATGATAGCACAAGCCCTAGAGTGGAAATACAAAAACCCAAGATAAAAAAATTACACTCCCCAACCAAGCTCTTCGATCCAACCCCCCAAACCATAGCAAATTTGTGTGCGATGAAAAGATCGGACGCAATTGTGAATGAAATAGAAGACGAGGGAGAGAGACAAAGCCAAGTTAGGGTTTTTTCTGCATGGCGATTCGTGGGTTTGGGATGGCAGAGGTCGGATGCGATGAGGGTTGAGGGAAGAGCTCAACGCGATTTTCCTACCTTCTGATGGAAGATTGGGTTTGATTATTTTCAGGGGCAATTGTGGTTCTGTAGGGGTTTGTTTAGGGGTAAGGTTGGAAGAAATCATACGCTTTGGGTGGGGAATCCCAATTCATACCTTATTTTAAAGAATGCCCATTCCTTGTTTTAGTTGGATCCCAATTTAGTCGGAATTTCAACAGCATATGGGATATGCCAACTGAAAAATGTAAACAAGTGGACATAGGGGATAAGAGGGTACGATAATTCAATTCCCCAAAAGTAAACATGCGTGATATTTTTTATTGAATTTGATATTAATTATACTTTGTTTAATTTTGTCGTGTATAACACGTTATACATAATTTAGCAATTTTATTGGTTTCTTGGCAAATCATATATGTCCTAAAAATGATCCATAATTTGTCTAAAAGACAAGATGGATCATGATAATTTAACTTGTATGGATCATGGAATAGGGATAAGGATTATTCCCATACACATCTAACTATAAGGGCATAAATTAGATAAGCTTATTTACAAATTACTTATAATTTAGCTTGATATTTATCTAAATTTGATTTGACCATAGTCGACTTGAGCCAAATTAACTTGAGTTACTCGAATAGTTTATTAAGTTAAGCTCAAGCTTTATAATGCTCGATTCGATAGCTAAAAAGCTTAATCAATATTCGAGTTGAATTAAAATATTAATTAAGTTTGACTCGGGGTTAGATATTAGTATTACTTTAATGAAATTAATAATATTTTTTTAAAGATTATTAAGTTAGAGATAAGTTTAAAGTGAATGAAGTAGGAGCTTATAGAGTACCATCGTAGGTCAAGTTCAAGCTCCATTTTGAAGTTTCATGTTAAGCTTAGTATTGTGTTATTTCAACTTTGACTTACTTACAGCCTTATTCAAATCATCTCATCCCATTTACTAATTTAACCTTCCAAAGAAAGAGAAAAAAATATTGTAATACTTTGATTTTCTTTTTTCTTTTCCTTCTAGTTTTCTTGTGTTTAATTTCAAAATTAGAAGAGGTTATGAACATGTGAAATAAATATAAAGGGATGTATTTTTAATTATTTTTTTAAAGAAAAAAGCCCATAAAATTTTATTCTATCGGCAATTTTGGTAATGAATTCAAGTTTTTAGTACAATGCTACTAAATCTCTTTACTTTCTACGTTTATTCAAATCTAACACACGAACTTTTAAGTCTAATAAATTGAAGAATTTTACTAATGGTATCTCTAGTTGAGCTCACTTGACTTCAATTTTTTTTAGTAAGGAAGCTCCAACGGAAAAATGAAAAAAAAGAAAAAAGAAAAAAGAAAAATTATCAGTTAACCATTTTCGAACTAGTCAATTGTAGGGGCAAAATCCTTCATATTTATTTGATCAGGGGCATCTTTTATTTTCTGGTATCACGCTAAAATCAAAACTCAACTTGTGACGGTATTAGCTAAATCATAGTTATTCACTTCATTGAAATTAATTAATATGATATAATAATAAGAATGTAGAAAAAGCGAACCAACCAATGATAATTTACAGTAAAGTTTTCTCACCTAAAATCTTTAGGTGGAGGGATATAATATGGAAAAAAAAAAAAGGATTCAATGGTGCTGTAACATGATCAACTAAAGAAATAAATATCAACTTGATAAACTAAAGTATGAATGGAGTAAGATATGTGTCTTCATTCCCATAAAATTAGCACCCACTGGAGCCCCCACTACCACCACCATCACCTCCACCTCCACTGCTGCAGTCACCTCCACCTCCAAAATCACCCCCGCCGCCTCCAACTCCACCACCAAAATCGTCACCTCCACCATAGAAATCACCCCCACCACCTCCAGCTCCACCTTCAATATCACCACCTGCATGGTTTTTGTGGTGGTTGTCTCCTCCACCTCCATCATCCATTCTAACTTTGTAACGCCATTGGCAGAGTAATATTGCAACGAAAACGACGACATCAACAGTACAAAATATGACTAGTATTTGCCACGCCTCCACCATATCTAAATTCTTCTACTTGATCAAATGCGGTATGTGATTCTTTAAACCTCCTTTAATTTATCTATAAAGAGATATCCTTAATAGTTAATATTGACAAGTTATGGCCCAATAAGAAACAAGATTTGAAGAGTTTAAGGTAGAGAAGGCTTTTGTACCAAGTAGTAAGGCAGCTAATTGTTAAAAAAATCTGCGTTGAATTTTCTTACAATAGATCATTTCAACCATGGCTTGTAATACAATTAACAATGGTCTAAAACTGAAATTGGATTTTCGAACTCTGACACATTCTTTGGGTTGCATCCAGGATATGATGTTGAACGGGTCATTTACATTGGTCCTGATGGTTTCACCGTGCTGTATAAGTTGTCTTTTTTTAATCGCAACCCCACCCAGGGGCCTTGCGAATACTTAAATTTATGTGTCTTATTATTATTATTATTTTAAAATGATTGTATCATATTCGTTACAAGTCACCGACGGTCATATTACATGTTGATACAAAAACAAAGGAATTAGAATAAAAAACATATAAAGTCAGTAGCTTAAGGATGCTCAATGGGATGTTTAACCACCAATTCATTTCACTTATCTACTTTTATAAAATTAGCTATCCAATTCACGGATACATCAGCATTTCTAGAGATATGTCAAGGTCTAATACTATTGGTCTTACTCAAAGAAATTGATATGTTTGATGTGTAATCTTTTTAACGTTGCTTTTACATGTCAACCTCCTACCATCTCTTGACTAGCTCATATATATGAGAGCAGCTTTTAGCTTTTAAATTTGATTTGTTTACATTTTAGTAGAACTCTCTTAAAAAGTTAACTAAAATAAACGATGGCAGAATATTCAATCTTGCAAGTTGCATTATAATTAGGCTCGATAGGGTTATAAATGAGTCAAATGACTCATAAATTATTTGACTCAACTTACTTTATACTTAATTAAACTCGAGTTCAATTAGTAATAGGTCAAACTTAAACTTAAAATAAAAATTACTCATATAAATAACATTGGATACTTCGTATTGTTAACAAGCTAACTTGTGTGTGAATAGTGTAGCGGGCTCATAACTTTATAATATAGCATAAGATAATATAATATTTTGATTTGTAAGTAGGTTTGTAAACTTATGCTCATATAGGTTTAATAATGCAAATAAGCTGTTGAGCTAAGTTCAACCTTCTAATTGAGCTTGACTCTGTACTTTTGAAACTGATAAAAACTTGACTTGAGTTAGGCTTAATAATTATTTTTTAAACAAGTTAAATTTGAACCATAAAAATTTGATTCAATTAAGCTTGACTCGGCAACTCTAGGAATAATGACATAGTCATCTGGTCATTTTTCATTGAATGGGATGAATTATTATATTTTATTTTGTTGGGTCATATGTAGTTCTTTAGATAAAATTTTATAATTTCATATGTTGTGTCTTACGCGTCATATAGAGGGTCATGTGAATGGCGACAAAATTTGGATGCGGATTACTCCATGCTCATCCAACCCATCCTATACCATTGATACGGAAATGTAATTATGGTACATAGATTTGGTTTTTTTTTTTTTTTTCTATGCTTAATTATAAAATTAGAGGAGGGCAAGAATCGGGTTTAGATTTGGATATGTACCGGAACCGTTTGGTTGGAGCCGGATCAAGGCTCGACCTTTGTGGCCGGTTCCTAACCTAAGCAGAGATAAGCCGACTACATAAATCGCAAGCCATTCCACTTTACAAAGCCGCAGACTCAGAAGGTTCCGATCACTAGTATTATAACTTTATTTGGGTAAAGTTGTATATAAATAAAAACAAATTCTCTAAACTTATATCGGGAATGGGCTAAAAACTATATAAATTTTGGATACAAAGTTTCCTTTTTATTTTAAAAACTTAATTAAACTTAAGTGGATTAAAATAATAATAAAAAAAAAGATTACCTCCAATAGTTCACGGGTTTAAGACATAGAATCGGAAATATTAACTTCAAGAATCGATTTAAAAACTAGCCTTCGCTCGGTTGGTCCCGATTTCACAATTTTCGGAATTGAGACCTGTTGATTCAGGCCAGATTTCAGGCCGATCTTGATCCAAACTGGGTTCTAGGCCATGCACATATAAAATAAATATAAGAAAAATGTGTTTATAATATAAAAAAAAAATAGAACCATTCTATTTTGCAAATGTTATCGTGAATTTAAGTTGTATGCAAGTAAATACCTTTTAACTTTCAACAATTATTCAAATTAGCACCCGTGCTTTTAAATTAACTGAAGAATTTTATTAACGGTATCTTTAGTGGAGGTTTCTTTTCTTTTTTCTTTAAAAACTTCAAAAAAATGAAAAAAAAAAAAAAGAAACGACTTATTAAATAACCACCAAAGCGGATTCCTCTATTTGTTCCCTACATATAGGGTATATGGGGTCATATTACTGCATGTTTATTTAATAACTAAGGGCTTATTTTATTTTCTCGAATCTATTTATCCGCTAAAATCACTACTCAATTTGTGAAGTGGCCAGCAAAATCCTTCCACAAGAATTCATGTCTATAAAACTGAACTAATATCAAAATACAGAGATATGATATGATAAATGATAAATCGGGAAACAAAAATTATCTAACTGACAAATAGAACTTTAAATTAATCTATCTATGGTATGAAGCTAGCAAAATATTTATCTTCATTCCCAAAGAATTAACATGCAGTGGTGCCTCCACCTCCACCGCCGAAATCAGCCCCCCCACCGCCATCTCCACCTCCACCGTCGAAAGCAGCCCCGCCACCGCCATCTCCACCTCCAATAGCACCACCTGCATGGTGTCTATGACCATGATGTAATCCTCCACCTCCACCTCCACCTCCACCTCCACCTCCACCTCCATCACCAATTCTATCGATGTAACCTCCCCTGCAGAGTAAAGCCAACGCTACGGATAAGACGAGAAATACAACCCAAACTATGATTATTATATGCCACGTCTCCGCCATATTAAAATTGTTCTGCTTGATCAAATGCTATGTATGATTCTCTCCACCTCCTTAATCTATAAAAGAGACATCCTTAAAACAAGATGTGAACTTGTAAAGCGTAAGGTGAATAAGGCTTTTTATAGCAAGTAATATGGCAAATAGTTACTAAAAGTCTCTGTGTTGAATTTTCTATATGATAAAGATCTTTTCAACCATAATCGTGTACCTTGTAATATAAGGAAATAAGAATTGTCTGAAACTGGAACCGTTCGGTTGATGTCAAACATTCTTTGGGTTACGCGTAGGTCAGATGCTTCAGACTTCTACTCATGTGGCCAATAGTTGCTGGTTGCTCTTGCTTTGAGGATATGATGTTGGAAGGGACCATTAACATTTGACATGCTGTTTCGTTGCTATTCAGTTATTATTGATATGACAACGAAAGACGAACCATTTCAGTTTCGTTCCTCCTGGAAGAGTTAGGAGCCGCGTAGATATAGTATAGAAAAGGTTGAATATTTTGAATTTCCGTGGACGTCTTACCTTTTGCCTTTTCCCCTTTTTCATTCTTGTTCTTTTGTTTGCAAAATTTTAATTTTAGAAAATATAATGAAATATAAAAAGAAAAAAAAAAAAAGAAAAATTAAAGTGGTGGTATGTGCGACCCACCCATGGCGACAAGTCGTAACCTATAGAAAGAAAAAGGAAAAAACAAAAAAAAAAAACCCATGGAGTCATAATCGGTTAACGACTTGATGGGTAATTTTATTTTCTTTTTAAGTTTTGGAGATAGTTGGTTAAACTATCCAAAACAGCGATGAGTGATGACCCACCACTTTGAATGCTATTTCTTGACCATGCCAAGGCCTCAGTGGTGAACCAAGAGGATTGCACAGCCTGTGGTATGCTGGGTCAAAGGGTGGTTGGATATATTTTTTCTTTTTTCTCTTGATGTCTTCGCATCTCTAGCTGTATAATTTTTTATTTGATTTTTATTTTTTTTTATATGAAAGTGATCGTAATTTTACTTTGAAATTGGATATCTACGTACTAGCCGATAAAAGTATATTTATTAAAATATTCAAAAATGCAATGAAAATAAAAATGACTTATAATTTTATCAAGTACCTTAAAGTTTACAGTTCACACACAAAAAAAAAAAAAAGGTGAAATATCAATTAAGTTCACCACTTTGCATGATTTTATAAAATATCTTTAAGTTAGTAATATTACTTAACAAAACATAAAATATCTTTTAAGTTCATTAATCGGTTTTAGTTTGTGAAAAAAGCATCAACGATCTTAAACTATCTAAAATAATGTTTGTCAAATTAGACAAATGTCCATAAATCTGTCGAAGATCATGTTTTTCGATGTATCCTTGTTCACGAAATTAATCTTGTAGGAGTACCTCAATGAACATTAAAAATATTATTTTTATTCACTAAAAATTTCATTTTGAATTGCCGGATCATTTTATCATGTATATTAGAGTCCTTTTGAGCAACGATAAACAAAATTGTGGACGTAAATGCATTATTAGTTATATGGTTTAACTACGTACCACGTTGGCTATTGCTTATGTGTCAAAAAAGGATGATCAGTGAGCTTGTATTGTTGTGCTTATCTTATAAAGAACTAAATTGGTTTCTTATTTATTGTCATGCTTTTTTCTCTTTTTGTACTTATTATCAAAATCTTATTAATTTGATAATTCTTTTATTTAAATGTTATAACAAAAAATCTAAACTTAGTAAGAGATTTTAAAAAATATCATTCACACGAGACTTTTTATAATAAATTCACGTTACCATAATATTATAATAAATTATGCTTAATTTGAGTAAATCATATCATGGATGGTACAATCAGAACTATCAACAACTCTTTTTTTTTTTTTTTAATATCATATCATACCCATCAATGGTAAAAATAAAACTGACAATTACTTCCATTTTATTGTTCATAATATGATTTACTGAAATTGGATATATTTTACCATAATGTTATAATAACGTAGCGTTATTATCGAATTTCTCCATAAACATTTATATATACTTAAAAATGTTCTCAATATTCTTTGTGATGCATGCTTGGAGAAAAAAATACACTTTTTATATGCCATAATGAATTAGTACTTATATGGCATAACAACGAAAAGCCTAATAACTCAGTGATATGAAAAATGTAAACTCCCTTTTCTTTTTTCTTTTTTCTTTTTTTAACAACGTGAACTACATAAATAAGTTATTTTGATTTTTTGTAGGGTATCTTCCCATTTGAAATATTAATATTTTTATGTTTGTAAATGGTAACATCCAAATTTATATATATATATATATTTTGCAACTGTTATATTACACTTTGGAGGGGGTAACAAAACTTAATCTATCTTATTGGGATAGATACTCATACTACTAGATTATAACTGTCTTAACATTCAAGTTTAGAATTACTTAACTTTTTTAGATTTTAAAGTATACACCATTCAACCTTATGGAAGCATACATTGTTATATAATTAAGCAAACACTATTGATATTGCTATTTGTTTATATTAATTACTATCAACATCTTTATTATTATTTTTGGGGTCCTTACTATAAAATTATAAAAGGTGTTTTATGTGAAAGCATTCGCCATATAAGAGTTTTAATAATAGTATTATAAAATTTACCTAGAGATATTAATTTTTCGGGATTTCACATTTATTTTCAACTTGGAGATGACACGAGGACACACCTTATCTAGACACCAAGATCACGGTATAGATTAAGCTACGGCATGACGAGTTATACAGAGCACTATAAAATTTCCCAATGAATCCATTGCATATTGTCGAGTTCCTCATTACTAGGTATTCTCGTCTACGACCACAAAATAATTTTTTCCCAACCTAGAAGTATACTTACCAAGTAATATACGTGATATTGTTTGGCGTAACAAATTAACGATGATTGCTGCTTCGTCTTCATATAATATAACTAAAACAAATAATTAAAAGGGCTTCAGTTTCTTTCCCATTATTTTAAGAGTTGACTTCACTGTAGCAAGGCAAGAAACATGGATCCACTAGTCATAGCTTCAATTGAGATTCAACTGAGTATAAAACATATGTTGATAGATCATTTTGGACTCAAATTTTAGAGACCTAGGTCCAAGTGTCTCTACTTGATCCAATATCCCCAAACACTACTCCAAATTAAAGAGCTCAACTACCTTTAGCAACCTGATTAGCTCAAACTCCTTATGGGTCCACTCCAACCTAAGTCAAACAATCTACTTAGGTTTCCCTAAGCATACCTCCTTGGACCTTACCTAATAGAGTGTTTGTCCTATCTACCCAACTTCAGCATGGCTTGCTTAGACTTACCTTGAGCAACTTTCCATCTCGACCACCTTAGGTCTTTGGAGACTCTAGCTGGCTTCCACTTTGGGACCCTTCGAGCCTTAGGTCCAAGATCTAAGCTTAACTGGCAATGCCAACCTTGACCCCCGGCACATGCCAGTTACTCGGGACATAGATCAAAAACCTCAATGCCTCTGTTGTTCTCTCTCCCTCTCTTCTTATTAAATGCCATCTGACATTTATAGTTCGACTTATATACTTAGTCGCCCTAGATGTGATGATTGCTACACTATAGACATAACATCAACCCTTCTTAAGGTTCACCAATTTGACAGTCTTATCCTCTCCCATACTATGCACGCATCTCCTACACCAACTACATATAAGTCAACCATTGCTTACCACGTATCTTAAGCAAGTAAGCTTCATGTCCTATAAATAGGTCATGTAGCCTAAAGTTAATCCTAACCTACATGTATCTCAGGCAGATAAGCTCTATGCTCTATAAATAGGTCATGTAGCCTAAAATACAAAGGATCCCCAACTCTTAAAACTCTTTCCTAATCCTTTAGACACACAACTCTCTTTTTCTTTCTTCCTTTGCTAACTTCAATGTCAAAGGACTTATTAACTTAGCTACATGATGCTTTCTTATAGGTCTACTACTAATCACGGCGATCAGACCACCAATCATCCCCTTCCCATGATCAACACATCACTAACAAGTCTATCGATTCTTTAAAGAAAAATTATAAATATGAATTATATGGAATTAATTACATAAATACCAATGATAAATTACATTTATAAAATGTGACATCATAATTTACAAAGATATCATATTTATAAGTTGCAATATAATGAGTTGGGTATCATTGCTAAATTGTATTTAATAGATGCGATTTTATTAATCTTATTTATTATTTACATCAAATACATGATAAAAGACAATGTTGTGGTCTAGTAGTTAAGGTGCATGATCGGATTGATTAGGTAGTGGGTTTGAAATTTAGAGGAAGCACTATTACGCTTTTATTTTGCAGAACTTTTGCTTCTAAGTGTTCTTTGTCCCTGGTTATTTTAACCATCCTTTCTTGGGGCTTACCGATTATGATCCTACCAACCTAATGATGTGTCCAATCATAGTAAGCTAAACTTCAAAAGAGCTTTCATCATCAAAGCAACCTAGTTAATACTCTGTATAATGTGTGGATTTATCTTTAAAACAAATTTATATTAATATAAATAATATATCTATTCAAGAAATTATTACAATAAATATAATAGTAATGTGTATAAAGAACATGTGTATTGAATATTATATAATTAAAAGAAAGTGATTTTAATTAGAGAAAAAGTCTATGTGAAAAGAAAAAATTTAAATAGTTAAAAGATATTACTAATGATAAAAATTTAATAAAACTTTCAAGGCTATAAAATAATAATAAAAAAATTTAAAAGATAAACTAAATAAAATAAATTAAACTAAGGCAAAAAAAAAAAAATAAATAATCACAAATCAAGCATACGGAAGCTCAACATCTTGTTGCCTCATACCTAAGGAAATATCTACAAATAAGAAGACCAATATAAAACTTTAAAAACAAAATTCAACAAAAATAAATAAAACACCAAGTGTGATTCAAATCCTTTTATACTTAGTTCTCAATTTAGTTCAAAACCAACAGTACCATTGGATAGAAGAAGTTGAGTTTGATGAATTTATAGTTAATAAGTAAATTATCTATATACTTACTTGAATGGATTTATATAGTGATAACAAAGTCACTATAAAATGTCATAAAAAATAAATACTTGAAAAAACCTTGGGAAAGATAAAGAATAATATTGCCTATCAAATTTGATAAAAAGAAAAAAGAAAATTTTGAAAAAGAGAAATAGAGAGAAAGAGAGAATGGTCATCTAATGCCATAATTGGAGACAAAAGAAATATTTCCTCGTAAATAAATCAAATGGTTAAAATAATTAGTATAAAAGAAGAGTCATAGAATACAAGGATAATTATCCATTGCTTATATGAATGAGACATGTAAAGAGAAAGAAAGCAAACCCAAACATTGTAAATAATAATGAAAAGCAAACACAAACTATAATGGAGAGAAAATTGAGAATCAAAAGTCCATCGTAAGAGAAGGATATTATTATTTAGATGTTGAAGCTCTTATACTAGTGATTGTACGATTTGGTTGGATAAGAGTAAATCTATATAAGGAGATATGGATGGAAGATATTATTTCAAGAAAAACAATCATATTATTTGATATATCTTGTTTGATATTAAAGATACAAGTATATTATGGATGGCTTTATATCAAAAATTTATTCGAGCATATCTTCTTTAAATTAAGGTCTCTTTCTATTGGCTTCTAAAATTATATGTTGTAATAGAATTCTATAAAGAATACTTAATAGTGCATTTTTGTCTTACGTGCATTAACATGGCATCTATATGAATTAAAGTTGTTTAAGGTTTAAGCTTGGGTTCAAGGATGGATTTCTGATTATGTAACCGCTTGGTTTGTTATTATTGTTTATAATCACTTATTTTGTTATTGTGTTGCTCATTTAGCTTAAATATGAGTTGAGATGTTAGATTTTTGACATCAATGACTAAAAAACTAGTTGAAGTTGTTGGTTCCCTTAAAGCAATCAATAAGAGGGAGTGAATTGATTGCTTAGTTAAAATTTAAAATATTATGAAGAAGAATTTCTTTTGATTAGTTTGTATAATATGGTGAAAGTTTATCAATTAATTACGCAAACAAATAACAAAATAAATAAATTTGAAAACTAAAGAGAAGAAGTGTAGAGAAGATTAGACTCAAGTCTTATAGTGGTTCGTCTTTGTACTTACGTATACTCTTCTAACTTCACTGATGGAGATCTAGTATTTCACATTAGTCATTCCACTATCTTAAAAAGTAAATACAATAAGGTTATAGTCACCACTGTTCTGTCTCCTAGTTATTCTAGAAGCTTTATAGGCCATAGTGCTATCTCTCCACTGATGAGTATAAGGAGTTTGAAATTCAAATGAGTAATAACAAAGAGATGTCTTCTAAATTTAGTATATAAAAATTCCTAAGATCATGATTAGTAATTCTTATTGCTCTAATTGTGTGTATTATGCTGATGTTGCTTGCTTTTTTTAAATGTGAAATCTCCAATGACTAGTTTAAACCTTTCTCGATCTTGTGACTTAAATGCTTGAAATGAAATATCCCTACTATTTCGAATGATGGTCATCCAACTTCCTAATATCTCTCCCACAAAATTTGGATTGATTTGAATCTAAAATTTCTAATGGTCTTACTGCACTTTTCTTATAATTCTCTAATGGATAATTTTCAATAAATATCTCTAAGAATCTAATTTATATCTGCTATTAAAAATCCTCGAAAAATCATGATCTTGATTTATATAAGCCTCACATCTTGAATTTCAAAAAAATAAGTGTTGGTATGTTTCTTGATAATCAACGATGAATCCAACTATTAAAATATCCATATCCTTTGAATATCCTCATAATAACATGCATTTAAGTTGAACTACTTCAAATTGACTATGACTATCTATCTTGAAGTACTTAATAACTTTTGCTTCAGTTTTCAATCTTCGAAACTTGATTTAATCTTGAATTCAGTTCTCCTCCTATAATGGAACAAAGTTAAATGCATTACCAAATACATTTGACCCATGGACTTCACCTTAACCTATAAAACATATAAGAGCTGCAAGAATTTTGCTGATTCTATAGTCTTTTAGCAAGTATCTAATATCACTTTTGACTTTCCATGATCCTTCAATTAGCTTTTTGTGCTCTTAGGCAAACCTTCTAACTTTACTTCTTTCCAAAATTCTTTTGTTGACATTCTGTGCTCTTTGATGAACATTCTAACTTTACTTTTAGCTTTTCTAGATTGCTGAATTCAAACAATTTATTCTTACCTTAATCTTATAGCCCTTTAAGTTTCATGGTGAATTCTCCTATTTTTTTATTGCTCATCAAATAGCTTTGTACCTTTGTTATTTTTTCTTCTAAGATACCTTCTAACTTTCTATAACAACTCAATATGCTCGTTAGCTAACACTTAATATTTATTATCATAAAAAATGTTAATTAAGATATCTAATAGAATGATGTCCTAGAGCATAGGTGTGGGGTCGAAGAATGTTATGAGTTATTTTTTAAGTTACCTTGACATAGGTTCCAATTAAATACATACACAGGTGGATGAACAAGAATGTTCATGTAACACTTTTGTAAAATGTTACTTGGTAAAGTTTATAAGAACTAGTTCCAACATGTATCTGGTAAGATAGGTTATGTTGGTGAAACTACTCTATAAATTCTGGAATGTTGCATGACTTATGGTACTTTGTCAGTAATAAACAAGTAGGTCTAAAATGGTGAAAGTTGTACATATGAAAATGAACGAGTTAATGATAGGATGACGTGATGCTTATGATTGTGATACATAGGATTATAGGTGTATGATGATTTAAAACAAGTATTGAGATCTGCTATGGAATCACTTGTAGGTGTTAGTGTTAAGTAAACCCGTTCATCTAGCTAAATTGACCTGAAACCATCAGTTGACGGGTTAGTAAGAGGGTGAACCAAGACTAGCCCTTAAGAGGCATGGTCATCAAGATTGGTTCACTTGGCTCGTAAAATGCTTGTGTGTATGTTTTTTTTTTCCCCAAAAATTTCCTCTTTTTTTTTTTTTAATCTTTTATGGAATTTTCTTAGTTCATTTTCTATTTGTTCCTTTATTTTGTTACTTGTGAATTGAAAAATTTTTTTTTAGAACTATTTTTTTTTAAGATCTTGAAATAATTTGTTTAGTTTGAGCGATGTTATATTACAAAATTGAATAATAATAGCCAATGCAAAACTACAATCGAAAATGGACCCCAATTTTTTTTAAATCCGACAAGCTATTCACTAGTTTGTAACTTACCTAACAAGGTAGGTTAGCAACCTTAAATCACTTGAGCCCTTAAGACTTAGTAATTCAAGCTACGTTTTTGGCCCACCCAACTATGGGCCAGGGTTAGTTCGTTGACTTATCGGTTTGGTTCTGGGTTGGTTCAGGGTTAGACTTATGGGTTGGTTCTATGCTTTAAACTCTTGGTAGCTTGAATTGTTGAAATGTTACTTATGGAATATGTAATATAAATGAATGTGATTGGCAAGTTCAAGTTATAATTTTGATTAGCTTTTCAAGGATACCGTAAAGGATGATGTAACAATATTCTTTTAGGTATCTTTTTTCTAAAAGTACAAGTTATTCAACAAATAAAAAAACACATGGAAAGTGAGGGTTGCATTTATTAAATTTTCTAAAAATGCAAGAAAAATAAAAATTAAGTAAGGCTATGTAAGTTGATTAAATAGGCTAATCAAATTCAGTTCATTTTAGCTTATTAGTTAAACGAGCCAGGTTCATTTGATTGACTTTTTAAAGAGGTCAAAAGAACTTGATACTAACCTGTTTTTGAAACGGATTGGCTTGTCAGTCAAAGGTGTAAGTAGGTCAAAAGTGCTAACCCAAACCACCTTAGCTACATTAACCTACATGTTAAATGAGATTGATTCATTTGGTTTGCTTTTTAAAAAGTTCAAAAAACTTAGCCCTTAGCTCATTTTTCAAACAGGTTGAACGAGTTGATCTGCGGACCAAATCTCATTTACACATCCGTAAAAATAACTTATAATTTCATAAAACATCTTAAAGTCATTAGTTTGACCAAGAAAATGCAAAATATGATTTAAATTTAAATTCACAACTTTGCATGAATTTATAAAATATATTTAATTTCGTGATATTGCTCAACAAAACGTAAGCTACCCTTTAAGTTCATTGATGGAATTTAGTTCACAGAAAAATTGGTTTTAGTTCATGGAAAAGCTTCAACAAACTTAATTTATCTTCAATGTTAGTCAAATTAGTCAAAACATTCATTACTTACGTTTAATTACATATACATTAAATCTCCTTCAATAAATCCTTATTTACGAAATTAATCTTGCTGGGTACATCGAAAATACTATTTTTGTGGGAGTTTTTTATGGTCTATCTCCTATCTTAACGGGACCAATTAAACTTTTCATTTTACTGTTGATTTAAATTCCTTTAAATCTAAATAATTAAAGTTATAATTAGTTTAATTACCTAAATTTAAAGAAATATAAATTAAGAGTGGGATAAAGGATCTAGTTTCATAAAAAATATAGATGGAGACATAAAAAAAAATCATATTTTCATTCTTAAAATTTTTCATTTTGAATTGTGGGATTTTATTGTGTATATTATAATCCTTTTGAACAACAATAAACATATTATAGATGCGTTGGAATTATTAGTTATTTAGTCTATTGCTTATGTGTCAAAAAGAAATTATTAGTGAGCTTGTATTGTTGCGATATAACGGAATAAATTTTGTTCATACTTATTGTCATGCTTTTTCTTTTACGCATTATCTAAATCTTATTCATTTGATAATTCTTTTCTTTAAATGCTCTGACCGAAAATCTAAATTTAATAAGAGAGTTTTAAAAATATTCTTTACACTTAAAATTCAGGTATGTTGAAAAATGTTCTCGTAATTCTCTGCAACACTTGCTTGGAGAAAAACACATTTTTCATATATTCTAACAATTTTTTTACTTATTATTTAATAATACTAAAAAATGAAATTTCGATGATTTGAAAACTAAAAACCCGAATCTTTTTTTTTTTTTTAAATATGCGATCTATACTATGTTGATTAGGGTATCAACCCCGTGGAAATATTAAGATTTTTATGTTCGTAAACAATAGCATCAAGGTTTCTATTCTACTTTAAGAAAAAGATGTACGTAACTTTTCAAGATTTTGAAGTACGCTGTTCGACCGTATGGAAACATACATTATTATATAATTAGGAAAACAATATTATTATTGCTATTTATTTATATTTATTATTTTTCATTATTACTTTTGTTGTCCTCACTATAGCATTATTATAGGTGTTTTATGGTTTTATGTGAAAGCATATTCCATATAAGAGTTTCCATAAATAAAAAGAAAATGTGGAGTTATCTTATTAGATAATAATAGTATAACAAAATTTTTAGGGATTTCACGTATATCGTCAATTCGACATATAGATTAAGCCAAGTCCTGGGCGTTATGTAAATCACTATAAAATTTCCCTACGAATCAATTGTATATTATCAAGTTCATTACATGGAATTCTCGTCTTTGACCCTCAAAAAATAAATCTGCCAACCTAGATGTGTACTCCCCAAGAAATATACGCGACATTGTCAGGCGTAACAAGTAAACGATAGCTGCTTCGTCTTGTTTTAATATAACGGGAACAAATAAATAAGGGCTTCATTTTCTCTTCCATCATTTTAAGGGTTGACCTCAAGATAGCACGGCAAGAAATATGCAGCCCACGGAAATTCAGATCTAACACTTTTTTTAAACGAAAAAAAAAGAAGCTTCAATTGAACTAACACAATATGTAAATATATAAATAATATATAAGTATTAATGAATTTTTAGTATATGAAAATATAAATAATAATTTTATTTTAAAAACTAGACCCTATCATTATTATTCTGTTTATTTAGATATACGATATATTAGTAGAGTTGACCTTTTTTATTTTAAGCCAAAAAAAGAATAATATGCCCGGTTAACGTAGGCCAAACTTCAATTATAGGGAGCTTTCATCATTATATGGAAATTCTATATGCAATTACATGGAAAAGGCTGAAGTTATTCCTTTCAAATTTTCGTTAATAATCGTCCAAATGAAGTATCCCTTTTCACAAATTTTAAGGCTATCTCTATATAAGTAGGCATGGGGATAAGCATGAATTTATATCCTACCCCTGTCGTTTTTGCAATATAGCGATCCGTTATTCCTAGCAACTCTACTTTTTAGCTCTTCGTATTATCAGCTTAGTTCATGATCATGGGTTGTTTGTGCTCTAGAAAAAGTAAGAAGGGAAACAAGAAGCAGGAAAGTACTCCAACTCCTCCAAGCAACAGTACTTATCAAAGTAAAGCTTATAAAGGACAGGGCAAGAACGATGGAAACATGGTCGTCTTGAATAGTTCGGGCGCTGCTGCAGCTGGGGCAGGAGTAGCAACAGCCTCCATCTTTGCTAGCACTGGAGGAGTTGGCGGTGGTGGTAGCACCTGTGGAGGTGGTGGTAGTACCTGTGGAGGAGGCGGTGGAGGTTGCGGTGGTGGAGGCGGTGGGGGCTGTGGAGGCGGAGGTTGTTGATATTGCAGTATTATGGGATAGAGAATACTACCTTTTTTAACTTCTTATCTACCCTCGCATGTGTCCCTGTGGGGATTGAATTAAATAAAGACTGTATGTATGTTTCTCCAAATATTTTAAGAAAACAGATCCTATTTATTCGCTATTGCAACAAGCAAAAATTACTTAAGATGGTTTTGACTTCATGGTTTTAAGTAAAATGAAGTTGTTTGCGTGGAGGGAAAATATTATCGTTCTTATTTTTTATTAATATGGTTACGTTAAAATGGGTTTAGCGTAATAATAATTTGTACAAATTATTTGGGTTACAAACAGGTTCAATTGGCATAGGCGAAATCATAGGATGATCTAGGAAGTTTTAACTTGGTGAAACATCTTTCTCAGTATTTATGCCCTCAGCAGAATCATTGACACATTATTGGACTAGGATGCAATTCTTGTAGAAGCCCATGTGCCATGCCTCACAAGGTATTCTAATCATGGATATTCTAGAGAAAGAGGACTCCACAGTCCATTACTGAAGTTCTATGTCTTATCAGTTACCCGTAACCGTCTCATTCTAATATACCATAACAATCTCGGAGCTTAGTTTTCAAGAATAATACTTCATGATTAATTTAAATATTGTCTTCAATCCTTCATCATTTCTCCAACATGCCCTGATTACCTACTAAGGGCCCATCCATAATTTATATAATATTAAAAGTAAGATACAAAATATCTAGAACGGTTTTAGTGCACTTGGTCTTAGCCCTAAGTCTCAATGATCGCAATGTTGGGGAAACTTACTAAGGCTATATTTATAAGTGGAATGGTTGGAGGGGTGATTAAAGTGCTACATTAGCATCTTAAGTACTTCTTTTTCTTAAGCAACTTCTCATTTTATAAAGAATTACCTAGTTAGAGTTACTTAACCATTTTTTAGAATTTATGTAGATTTCATATTGTCGTTACATTTTAAACTAAAGTATAAAATATTTTTTAAATAATTATTTTATTATATATTATAAGAATATTTTATTATAAAAAATTAAAAGAAAAAGGAAGGAAAAAAAAAAAAAAAAAGGAGACCAAATGGCCAATGATCATATTGGCTAGCATAATGCCTCACAATACGTTAGGCTTTTCAATAGAGATATTGGTGCTTTGTAAAGCACATGGTTACCTCTAAGCACCCTTTGGTCTTTTTCCATTATAAGAGAAATGGGTACTTAGCATGGAAATTGATTCTAAACGCCTCTTATAAACTCACTATAAGGAACTCTCTTCGCGATGCTGCACCATTAGGATCTTGTAAATACGTATTATTTTATAAAGGGGTAAGCACTATCATTTATGTCTCAATGGAATATGATTGTTGCTCAATTCTATGTATATGTAATACCAAGCAAGTCATTAAATATGCTTCACATGCATTTGATTTGCAAATAAAATTCTTTTTAAAATGAGTACAAAATTGATTAGTGTGTCAAGTACGTATTTAATAATAAAATTTACGATTGATTTCTAGCTCTTGAGGTGTTGTGAAGGATGAATGCTTATTTCAAAGAGGGAAGTTATGCTTCTTGACCTGCTTTGCACAGGAATCGTTAGTGTGTAAGAAGTATGTTAGAGGATCATTTGTCTTCTTTAGCAAGAAGTGAACATATGAACTATCAAAGTCCAATCGAGGACGATGAGAGATGTGCATAGTGTGCTAGAGAAGTGCGCAATGTGTAAGAAGGCTAGGAATCGAGTTGAACAAGGCCAATACTTGCCCTTACCCATCTTGACCAAGTCTTAGTCTAAGTTAAGTATGGACTCTGTCTTTGATTGGTAAGGAAGTCTCGTGGGAAGGACTCAATCATGGTCATGGTGGATAGGTTCAACAAGATACAACATTTTGCGCCTTGCAACAAAACCAAAGATGCTTCAGCTATCTCTGATCTTTTCTTATAGGAGGTCGTTAGGTTGCATAGAGTGCCATAAACAGTACTGTCCCATCAAGATCCTAAGTTTCTAAGCCACTTCTAGAAGAACTTATGGAGATACCTTATTACTAAGCTTCTCTCCAGTACATCATACCATCCTTAGATAGATGGTCAGATGAGGTTGTCAAATGAACATATGCATCATTGCTCAAAGTTGTAATAGGAAGAAACTGAGCAGGTTAGGACTTTTGCCTACTCATAGTGGAATTGACCTATAACAAATTGAGATATAATGTCGCAAGCAAGTCTCCATTCAAGATTTTGTATACGTTTAATCTTAACCTTCCTTTAAACAATGCACCCTTGCTTAATTACCATGAAGATAAAGAAGCTGTTGATCGATTTAAGGCCTTAAAGATCATGCATTAGAAGGTGACAAATCACCCAACCCAAGCTATTGCCAAGCACAAACAAAAAGGTTAAGGATGCAAGGTTAGAGAGTTTAAGCCCAACAACCTTATGCGGATCTATATAAGCAAAGAAGGATTCCTAAGCTTAAGGAAGAGCAAATTATCACTCAGGCTAGATGGAACATTTAGATTACTTAAAAGAATGAATTAAAATTCTTACAGGATTGACTTGTCAGAAAGGTATGGAGTATCTAATTCCTTAAATGTTCCCAACTTAAGTGTATACGTCTACAAGGAAGAGCAAAATGATACTTGGACATATTTGATCCTATATCTCAAATAGCTTAGATGAGATGATGGGAATCAAGGCTCTCTTACTCGTTCTCGAGTTCATGGGCTAGTTACATTAGTTTGTCGAGCTCTCTCCTAACAGTCCGTAGACGCCAAACTTCTCTAAATGACTGACCTGTTTGGGGTATTTGAGCCCATACTAGAATTACATTATCTCTCAAATGGCGTATTGTCATTATCCCGACCTGACCTAGGTCATCTCAAAAATGGACATTCCTAGCTTGGTCATAGCAAATCCAAGCTACCTCTTGTCTTGCTAACTTGATTAAGATTAGCTCGATGAGTCACTTCAAAAGCTTGATTGAACTATCTTCGAGCTACTCATGAAGCTTATTAGCTTGCTCATCATAGTCTAACCTACACTAATGTTCCTTATAAAAGGTAGTTTCATGTGTTAGTTTGAACTAGTAAATCAAAGACATTCGTTGTTACATAATTCTGGTATTCTACTATATCCTTATGCATATTCCTTTTATTGATTCTCACTTTTACCCTTATAAATATCGTGTATGCTAATTCTAGTTAGTATCTCTCTCTCTTTTTTTTTTTAAATGGGCTTAACCTAGTAGTTACCCTAAATAGGATGTAATAAACCTCATTATGTAATCTGCCGCAACATTAGTGAATATCTAACATTTTTGTCATCTTCCTTGTCCTTACTCTTGCATGAGTATTTCTTACCAAGTTTAAGCTACTCTTATTTAGCCTTTGGGCTAGATTAGTGGTAAGTAACCCTAGGATTAGTGTTTATGCGTAATATCGAACATTGGCTTAGGTTCGTATATAGTTCTATGGTGTATCATATTCGTAGGGTTAGTGCATGGGTTTTACATCAACCAGTACCTTTTACTTAACCTTATGGTTGTCTCAAGGTCAACACCCATTTGTGTCTTGCATAATTGTTATTAGCCGTGTTCGTTCGAGCCCAATAATACATCAATGATTGTACTTGATAAGGTTGTAAGCAAGTCAAGTCGCTCGTGAGTTACTCAAGCTTGGTTTAGCTTGAGTTTAATTTGCAAATGAGTTTGAGCTCAAACTTAAAATAAAACTCATTTATTTAGATGAGTTTAACTTGAATTTTTTTTTAAGCCTTGAGCCTCACAAACTAGCTTATATATATAGTAAAAGCCTCATAAGTTCTCTCTCTCTCTCTCTCTATATATATATATATATATATATTATAATATATTATAATTAATATAAAATGTATTATATATATTATTTTGTAAATATAATATAATATTTAGGCTCGTAAGTAAGTTTGTAAACGTAAACAAGCTTTTAAATCGAGCTTGAGCTTTAGATTCCGTATTGAGCATGAGTTGGGATTTTTAGGCTCAATAAAAGCCTAACTTGACTCTAACTTAATAATTTTCAAATGAGTCAAGCTTAAACCTTTAATGTTCTACTTTGCTTGACTTAGCTTGTTTTTTATCTTATTAATGGATTATAGGAATAGTGATAAACATTTGATCATTTTTGGTTGAATGTGACATTTATTATACTTTATTTTACTGTATCATATGTAAATTTTAGTAATTTCATTCTATTTTCCTTTTTTTTTCTTTTTATATTGCTACAGCATGTCATGTATGTCTTGAAAGAGAAAGGCTTTATTGTTACTATCATACTATGTGTATTGATGAGTGTTGGGCAACTACTAACAAAATTTGAATAAGTGAAATATATATTTACTATCATTAATATGTTTGTAAATATCATTGATATTTATTTACCACTCTTCAAAGCACATGGTATGTTAATACCAATAAATCATTTTTTCATCCCTAAAATAGTCTACAATCTATATGAATAACAGGAAGCATTGATGGGGATTATTCCATACTTATCCTATCATGAATTGAGGACGGTTTAGTTGTGGCAGGCGCCATATACTGTATGAAGAACCCTTGATTGGTTATCCTTCAAATCAAGAATTTTTTACACAATATACAAAGCTCTACAACATACTAACTTCTTAGAAGCACACAGATTTAAAGGATATCATCACATAACATTTTTATATAATATTTAAACTATAAAGTTTACAATAAGAAGTAATTTAGTACATCTAGATCTATATTACTAACAAAACAAAAGTACATAAGTAAAAGTCTGCATAATCAGTTCTCTCATTACACTGAATGGCCCGCTCTTGCCTAGGTCCCCAAGCTAACCTCTGGTATTCCTTGACCAGTCTCAATGAATAAGCCATCCTGCAACAAAATTCTAAGGGGGTATAAGCCTAAGCTTAGTGAGCAAAACCCTCAGCCACACTATAAGGAAGTTATTCGTATATTATATTCACGCATATGAATGAATGATCAAATAGAATGCCAAACAATACGTATAGTTAACTAATCAATTTACGCAACTCAGATTTAATGCCCTCTAAAGTCAAGGTTGGAGTATATATAGCACCAATTAGGTCTGGGTATTTTATTAGAACTTACTTTACTATGGAACTCCATGTTTTGTACTTAAATCAAATAAGACTTTTATTTTTCATAAAAACCAAGTTCTAGTATAATCGTGAGTGGACCCCTGTAGTCTACACTCACCTGTAAACGGAAGCCTCTAGACTCGACCCTTAGCCAGGCGGTTGCCGCCTCCAACACCTAGTATTTCCGCGAGCCAAGGTAAGGTCATTTTGTACGAGTATACCGTACAGAACTAATAAATTTAAATAACAACTCCCGAATGGCCTCTCTTTATCTCCGTGTGATGTGACAGCTGGAATTATGTCTATACAATGCATGTTAATACATGTACTAGTTTCTTTTTATGAGCCAAATATAGTTAAGTCCAATTATAATGTGACCATCCAATGGCACATACAATTATTATCTATACTACCATGCAACAAACAAATTATTATTCGTACTTAAAGTAAATTCACAATTCAGTACATAATAACATACATAAGCATTTCCCCACCCCACACCACAATCAATTAACAATATCATTTAAGTCCACTATCTATAATCACATATAAGCATAGAATTATAAGGTAAATACTCACTCAGCTATGACGACTCACTCTAGTTATAGTAATCAATCGGAAGATCTTCACTTGCGTTGGGATCACCTGATCATTACAATATAATAATCATAGTAAGCAATTGAATTAACTAGTGATTTTAAATATTTATTTACCTAATTCCACTTAAATTACTATCAATTTTTATCCAATTAGACTTTATCCTAATTATATGTAAATTTTTCATTCTATTTTTGATATTTACAAACTTCCATTATTTTCGGACGTACGTTTACACAGTGATGTCCGTTTTAGACTTTAAAACCCGTGTTTAATGATATGGACTAAATTTATTGAAATATTAACTATTGAAGCTTAAATATTCTTATTAGCTAGTTTTATGTTCTATTTTAATAGTTAATGATTTCATTAGCCATTAATTCTTACACTTAGATGATCTTATGGTTTATTATTTTAAAGGTTTATGTCATGGCTTATGTTATCAATTGCTTATGTTATGGCTTATGTCATTAATTGCTTATGTCATCATTTGATTATGTTATTACTTACATCATCTATTACATATATATACTTATCTTATGTATTCATATACTTTATACATATGTTATGTATATACTTATACTTTTAATATACTAGTATGTATACTTATGTACTTATACGTATACTAGTATATATATCCATATATATGTATTTTTATACGTATTTTTATACGTATTTTCGTATGCCTAGAGTACCCTTTTAAGAAAGTTTCACAAATTTCATATTTTTGCACTTTAAGAGTGTATTTAGCAAGGTATATGTATGAATAGTTAGTATATACCTCATTTTAGATTATATACATAATGGATACTTATGTACAAGAGTCTTTATATATGTATTTATCAAGTGCATTCCTATGTTGACATGCTTAAGTATATATATACATGTGTTCTTCTTTCACTTCTAAGCATGAATATAGAGCTTTAACTTCCAACAACACATATGCACAAATTATACCAAATTTCTACACTAACCTAACTTATACAACTAACTATTGCATAAGATAGAAAATCATACGATAACATACCTTTTTCTCCTTAATTTATAGTAGTAGGAATTGTGAAAGTAAAGTTAAGAAAGTGTTTAGAATTAAGGGAGTAAGGGGGTCACGGTTTTAGTAGGGGAGAAGAAAAGGTGTTTTGTTGTCTCAATTTGTATTTTTATAAAAGAAGTGAGTGGAGTCTAGATGAGAGGGGAAGTGGACGGCAAGAAAGGGATGAAAATGGAAAAAAAAATGTGTAGAAAGTTAAGGAAAAGGAGAGAAAACTCTAGATGACAATGATATGTTTGTTGACTGTGTTAACTTAGTTAACTTTTTGACTTTGGTCAAATATTGATTTAGTCAACTCCTTAAGTTTACTTGTAATCTAAGTGTATACAATGAAGTAATTAGGGAAAATTGAGAAGAAAATTAAGGAAATATGGGGTTTATTGCAATGATGAGTAAAAATAGGTAATAAGATCTTCCTTTAAGTATTTATATCCTATATAAATCATTTGGTAAGCTATTTAATGTAATTATTATAAAAAGTGTCATTTAAGGTACTATTACTTACTATATGTAGTATAATTATTAACTAAGCTCTTAACTTTATATAATACTAACCTAGTTATATAATTGAAAGATGAATGTAATCTGTAATGCAATATCCTAGTTTCTAAATGATTACTTTAGTATTATATGTATTTATAAATGATTGAAAGTTGTCTTTAATATTTTACTAATAATTTAGTATAATATTAATGTTACGTTGTCAATTAAGGCTTTAGAGTACATTATAGGAAATTAATACTTTTATATCTTTAAAGTTATAATTATAGGATTTTTATCATTTTCGGGCGAAATCTCTGATGTTTACATACGTTTAGGGTGGAAAAATTTTATACGCGATTTATTAGTTATTTTAGGGTTTTTACTTCTATTAGCCTTGTCAACTTTTAGGAATATCTAACACACTTAAGTCTACTTCAGATGTTAGGTCAAAAAATTTAGAGGTTTACATAACCAACCTATCCTATCCTTGTCACTTATCTAACATTCTATGGAAAAGTTAATTGATGCAAAAATGTAATTAGAGATGAGCGAGTACATGATAAGTAGGTTAAAAGGTCTTATTTATACTTTACCTTAGAAGTTACAAATTCCCAAATTTTGGAATTAGAACTTACGTTGTAGCATGTTGAAACCACCTTAGAACTTGGTTTTACAAGGTACCCTAGTGGAATTTATAAATTTTAGTTTTCTATTTTTTTTTACAAATTTTAAATTAATGAGATAAAAAAGTAATATATATATGATATTAAAAATTCTTTATATGCAAAATCTATGGAACCTATAGCAAAATCTATAAAACTAAGAAGAGTAATAATTTTTCTTATATTTGATATCTCAAGTTTGTGTGATCTTACCATTAGCAAATGAGAAAGAATAAGGAGAAGAATGAAAAATGTAAGTACAAAAGAAAATAGGAAAGAATAGGGAAATGAATGGAAAACACATAAAGTGAGAGAGGCACATTTAGGGTTATTAACTTATGGTTTTTTAGTCATTTTATCATTAAAATATTTATTGTCGGAAAATATAATATTATCCTTTATTAATATTATTTTATAATTTTAAAATAGTGGATAAGGGTACGTTAGAACATGTACCCTCTAAACCTTCTTAGAGTTTAAGTTTTAAGGTGGGTATAAAGTAAGAAGGTCTTATACCTATGTCTTACCTTGAGAGAGAGTAAATTCTAAGACATCTGTACTTAGAGCCTATTATGTAATCTTTATTACCTACCTAAAACTCATCTGATCAAGGAGGGCATGAGTAGGTATCATATACAATAGGATTACTAACTTATCTCTAAATGTAATTGTGATACTTAGTTTTATTTTTTTCCTCTTTTTCTATGCTTAGTTTCAAAACTATTGGAGGCTAGGCATATATAAAGTAAATCTAAGAAAATATATTTATAATTTGAAAAAAAGAAAACAATTTTATTCTATTTTGCAACTGTGATCATGAATTGAAGTTGTACGCATAAATACACTTTACTTTCCGCAATTAAAATCGGCACCCCAACGTTTAAGTAAATTGAAGAATTTTACCAACGGTATCTTTGTTGGAGGTCCACTGGAGTTTTATTTTTTATTATCAAGAAAACTCAATACAATAAAAAACGACTTATTAATAATTAACCTCTAGGGGACTCCTCTATTTGTTCCCAACATATAGGTTCATAATACTGCATACTTGCATAACCAGGGGCTTATTTCATATTATGGAATTTAATTATTCACTAAAATCAAAGCTCAATCCGTGACGAGGTTACCAAAATCCTTCCGTAGTCATTCACTTCCATATACTGAACTAATATCAAAATAGTAATGAAGAAGAAGCAATCAGCCTAACCATGGTTTCAAGTAAAATTTCAATGCAAAATCGTAGGAGCACAGTTTCTTCATGTATCGTGTGGAGGACCTGCAATAATGCGGATATATGATGATACGATCAACCGATAAAATAAATATCCATTTGATAAAATGGTACTTTAAATTTGTCTAAGGTGATGATATGATCAACCGATAAAATAAATATCCATTTGATAAAATGGAACTTTAAATTTGTCTAAGGTATGAAGCTAGCAAAATATGTATCTTCTTTCCCAAAGAATTAACATGCACTGGCACCATGATGTCCACCACCACCTCCAACGCCAAAATCACCCCCACCACCCGCATGGTGTCTGTTGTGTATGCCTTCCGCTTCAAAATGACTGAACCTATGACCATGATGTAGTCCTCCTCCTCCTCCAACTTCTCCACCAATTCTAACCCTGTAACGTCCACCGCAGAGTAAACCAATTGCCACGAATATGACGAGAAGTACAGCCCAAACTACGATTATTATTTGCCACGTCACCGCCATATTAAAAATCTTCTGCTTGATCAAACGCTACGTATGATTCTCTCCGTCTCCTTGTACCTATAAAGAGGTATCCTTAATATTGACGAGTTTAAGTCCCAGTAAGAAACAAGATTTAAACTTGTAAGGCATAAAGTCTTTTTATAGCAAGATGTATGGCCGCTAATTATTAACACTATGTTTGGAAAGAGGAGAGAAATTAGGGAGGAAAGAATTGGAAAGATGGAAAAGAATGAGGTATTTAATTCCTTTATACATGTTTATTTGAAGGAGGGAAAGAAAATGGATTATTAGTAAGAAGATAAAAGTGATGTAGAATTTAGTTATAAAAGTACCCATAAAAGTTAAATAGTTTAATCAATGGTTAGAGTTAAAGGAATTTCGAATCATTTTTTTTTTTTAGGTATTCCTTCCGCTTTCTCTTCATGTTGGGAGGAAATACGTTTTGGTAAGACCAACAAAAATATTTACACCCTAGTTCCATTCCATTCTCATTTTCTTTCTAAACAAACAATAAAAAATGATTCAAATCCTTCCTAATTCCATCCCCTCCAATTTTTTCCCTCCCCTTTCCACTATTCCAAACATAGTGTAGAAAAAGTTCCTGTGTTAGAATTTTCTTACGATACATCTTTTCAACCAAAATCGTGTAACTCGTAATATAAGGCGACAATAATCGTCTAAAATGGGAGTTGTTTGGTTGATGTGCAGGTCGGATAATCAGTATATAACTAGGCTAACATTATTATTGTTGCGGTAAAATCGACTCATAATTGACCGATTCAAAATCAGTATATAATCACAAAATTTTCTAATTAAATCCGAATTTTATGATAAAATTAAGAATATTAATGGAAGTGATACCATGAGATAGGATCTAATAATAATAATAATATTATATTTATAGAATATATGTATTTTACTTATTATTTATTAGAGAAGCATAAAATATGTTTTGATAAGTAATAAATCGTTAGAGATAAATTATATATGTACTAAAAATCATAAAATAATACGAATAGTATTTTGAAGTGTTTATTTATATTAAATGTGAATTTACATATAAGAAAACATACTTGAAATTACTTAAAATACTGAGTTTATATTAAAATATACCAGAATAACTTAAAGAAATTAAAAAAAAATGGAAAACTCACCTGGCAATTGGGGAAGGTTGGTGTTATGTTGTGGCAACTTGGTAATATAAAGTAGGTGCAATCAAAAAGAATTTTCGATGACTTAACTAAGGATTAACTTCACTTAATGACACATGGACTAGGAAAGAAAAATCCCATCACCCTAAAACCTACACTATAAATTTGGAAACTTACCCTCAATTGATAGTTTAGGTAAAATAGTACTCAAGAAAAATATTGAGGGTCTTGAGAGAATTGTAGGAATTTTCTACTAAAAATTACAAAATAATAGTGTAAATAGTGACAAATTGGAGAATAATACCTAAACCAAGATGTGACAATGGACAACCACTACCATCTAAAGGAGAATCACTTACCTTGTGGTTTCGACAAGCATGGGTGGTCAAAGGTGGTTGGTATGGAGGTTTTCAGTGAGTTTCGAAACTTGATATAATTTTTATTAATTCATTAAAAATAGTAAAATGATTCCAAAAATTATATTATGATATATTTTTGTATGTAGTTTATAAAAAAAAATATTATCTTTTTAAATTAAATCCTAAAATATATCGTTTTTAACAAATTGCTAAACCCTAATTGAATTCGATTTTATTTTCAAAAGCTCTATTAATGTTGTTTCGTTTCCAAAATTTTTTTATGAAACACCTATGATGTATATTAAATTAATATGAAATTTTTTCTAAAAAAAATTGTTTTTATTTAATTTTTAGATTTTAAAAATCCTATTAAATAGCTATTTTTTAAATGTTACGCCCCAAAGTCACAGAGTCGCAATAGTCCCGCCATGTAAACCATTCTATGATGGTAACTGGCCTCATATTACCTACCATAGATATAATCTATATAAGGCGTCGACGACTCTTCACTTTGAAGTAATAGTCCAATTAAGTGTTTAACTACAATTATAGTAATTATTACAAATTTTTAATAAACATACTTAATTATATGTAAAGTCCAGATAACTTCTTAGGAAACTCTACATAAACATAATGGTTCACTAGTTTACATAACAACTATCAGTTTTTCATTCTTAAACTACAAAAGAAATTTTAGCTATACATCCACTGCTAAGCAAATTGATCCTTACACCCCTGGCTTCAAAAGAACTAACTTTTGGATAATTGTAAGGCGGCATAATACTTGGAGTATTCAGAAATCAGGACTTGCAAAAGGATCTATAAGGGTATGAGCAACTATAGCTCAGTAAGTTGAATTGGAGACTTATGAATGTATACAAACACAAACAAAATTATCAAGCAATTATTTTCATGCAATACAACACACAACGTGGTCCGATCCATTGTGAAATCAGAGAAATTTCACCCACTCTAATTTGGGTTGAGGAGTTTCCATGTTATACAGCAGCTCACAACCAAACCCAAGCTTGTGCAATGGAGACATTACTCCTTTCGCGACTACCTTCAAACCATTAACTTCACCCTCGTCGCGACGTCCTCTTCTATCACTTAGTTCGACTAAAGATGAAAAAGGAACTATTATGCATTCTACGCTATCCCTTTTAAAGGGGTTGGTATTTAGTTGGAGAATTCTAATAATCCCTTAAGGGGTTATAATGCATGACATTTTAAGTTATTAGAGTCGAATAAGATTAAATTTTATTTAGGGTTTTCAAACAATTTCACACAAAATCAATCATATTACAAATTTCAGCACGAATTCAAATACATCAAACACATGCGTAAACTACTTACAATCACAACTATATACAATCTTAAGTCTCCAAGGACTATAAAAATAGTACTCTAATACAGTAAGTAATAACCCAATTTACTTGGAATTTCTCAATTGCCCAATCGCTTAATTGCAAGCCAATTCATCTTTAGGTATCTTATAATACAAATAGGTCTTTTTAATACTTATACTTTAAGGATTCATATTCTAAGTTATAATTTAAATCATTTTTCCATATATATCTATTATGTACTAATGATTCATTTTACCTTATTTCAGGGTTTGGTTCCTAAATTATATTTTAGTTTTGATTCTAGAATTTTAAATATGCTTGCATCCTAATGTGAAATTAATCAAATTAAGCTCGAATATTCTAATATTCTATTGGATCTTAATTTAGTATCCTAAACTGTTAGGTATACACTAATCTTAATTGAGATACCGGATTTATTCTCAATGTGAGAAAATCTTATATTTTTTATACAATTACTTAAAATTAAATTTTGTTTCAGATTTAGTATATTCTAATTTTTATTATTATAGTATTTAAATAACCCTAATTTTTCAAATTTATTAAATTTCCAATTCCACATATTTTTAATTTTCTACGATTACTACCTAATTCCTAAATTAATTACACTTAATACTCCAAAGGCTAGGATTAGGTTTCTGTAACAGAGATTAACATCTTTAAACATCTAATTACTATCTAAATCAGTAATTAATCACTTAATTAATCCAAAATTACCCAATTTTTCCATTATTTTAGGGCTAAAAATTTACTTAAAAATTTCAAAAATTAAATTTAAAAAAATGGCTTCATAGTATTGTTCTATATTACTTAAGCATTCTACAGAAAAAATTTGAGCTCCAAACTACACTCTTAAACCTATTTATTTTTAATTCTAATCATGTTTGGTTTTGCTTAATTTGTTAAGAACTCTATATTTTCAGACATGATTAAACTTAATCACTATTTTTCCCTAAATCTACATACAATAAAACCTTAGAATAATAAGTTTCATAATTTTTTAGGCAAAATAAATAATTTTAAAAAGTTATACAAAATCGGAGCAGATAAAGGACTTACCCGGTTCGATGTCTTGTGGGCTTCCAACACTAGTCCAAGTGTGTCAGTCCGTCTAGATGGTAGGTTTTGGAGTAGGGTGGTGGTGGTGGCTCAGTCCCAGATGGTGGTGGTGTGTAGGTTTGGCTCACTAACCATAACTGCACAGTTTTCCTTTTTTTTTTTTTTATGCTCTCTATTTTTCTCTTATTTCTAATTGTCTAAAAGAGCTCTATAATTTTTTTCCCTATTTATAAAGCTTTGTAATAATTAATGTGCATTAAATTAGACAAGACATTACCCAAATCCCTTAAGTTTTGGCTTTTGTGTTGCTTGATTTTGATTGGGCAATTTTTATTCTTCACTTCCTAACTTGTCACAACCACATCCACCTCATTCTTGATTCCTCTAATTTTTTTCCGATTTTTTCTTAATTAATTAATAATTTTCTTTAATTATTTAATAATTTTTTAGACAATTTAAGAAATTTCGCGTATTTTTATCTACATGTAAATACACGTAGAGTACATGTGAACATTCATAATTATTATTTAGGTCATTCTATAATTTTTAATATACATATAATCTATCTCTAGTAATTTATTAGTTATTACATTATACTTTTCACCTTTTCGATAATTAATAATTATTATACTTAAAATTTGAAAAATTTATAGTTTCCTATTTTATTACTTATTTTCTTA
The DNA here is from genome assembly GCA_024138015.1 of Lumnitzera littorea. NCBI lineage: Eukaryota > Viridiplantae > Streptophyta > Magnoliopsida > Myrtales > Combretaceae > Lumnitzera > Lumnitzera littorea. The sequence continues at coordinate 51,005,969 of JAMXBB010000002.1, forward strand.
AATTTAATTTTACGGGGTCATTTTTATTAATTTTTTTATTCATAGTTTATAATTTGAGTTTGATCAAATCCTTTAATCGATCGCCTTAAACTTTGTGTTCTAAGTTCAATCCTACTATCACTTTGCTTAACTTTAGGATTTACATTAAATATACATAATAATTTTCTAAGAAATTGAGCTAGGTCTTGATTTGATGAGTATCCTGACATATTATCATGTTGAGTAATATTGAAAGAATAAATCTGAAATATTGGGAGTATCAAATTCGTACATTGAGGGCTTGGTATTAATATTTGTGATATATATGTAAAGTGCACAAATAATGGAATTGAGTGTAATTGGTTTAAGCTAAAGTAATGTTGGACTATGTATTATACTTGTATTCTAATCTTGAATTGAATTGTAGGGAAATTATGAGAAAATATGGAATATGTATGAATCGGAAGCTAATTCAAAAGCTAAATTAGAGATAGGGTTGGTAATAGCATATTAGGGAGTTAATTAGTACTTGAATTAGATATTACATTCACTTAAGCTAAAGTTAGTTAAACTTTGTGGAATTGGTCAAAGGGCGTTTACGAGATTTATAAATAACGTATAATTAGGAGCTGGATTAGAACTTGATTTAGAGGTTGAATCAGAGATGAAATCAAAAGTTGAATCAAAAGCTAGTTAAAGATAAGGCTAACCACAAGAGACTTAAAACTTGAATAATTAAGTATAGTAAAACCCTAGACTAAAGATAATAATCTAAGTTATAAAATAAAACCTATATATAATAGTTATATGAATATTAAAACAACATCTGTATTATAGAGGCTATTGGCGAAGGCTTGTTATGAGTTGCATCTCAAGCGAGCAAGTGAGAAGTTTAGGTAAATTTGTGATCAATACGTAATTATATTTTGGAGTAATATTTAATAGTACTTGAAGGCTTAAGATTATATTTAATTGTACTTATAGGTAGCTTGATTGTGTATATAACTATGTATATATGTTTTTGAACTTAATTGTAAACTATTGACTTGCTGTTCTGGATTGTAATTGTTTGTATTACGTGATGTTGATTAATTACGTTAAATTGGACTTAATGATATATGATTTGTAATCTTAACCAAACATACATTGTAACCTATTAAGGAGTACTTAGAATTTTTCGACTAAATATTGACACTTTTGAAAAAGATAGCGTTGGAGCATAATGATAATTTCTTCATCTTTAATCGAACTAAATAATAAAAGAGGAGGTCATAGTAAGGGTGAAGGCAATTGTTTAAAGGTAATCGCGGGAAGAGTGGTGTCTCTATTATACAAGTTTAAGTTTGGTTATAAACCATTGCACACACGCTGAAACTCCTAAACTTGAATTAGAGCTAGTGTAAGCTTTTTAATCTCACGATAGACATGATAACATCCTATGATGATATTTATTTGTTGTATTGCATTTAAATAACTATTTGAAAACCATATCTATTCTTGATGTGCAATTTTATGTCTCCATCACAGCTTATTAAATGGTTGGTTACTCACATCCCTATAGATATTATAGGTACTGGTTAGGAAGTGACATTATAACTATCCTAAAACTAGTAACTGCAAGATCCTAGGAAGTAATGATATAAAACTGATGAATAGTTGCACTTCTGAAGCTTTGGTTCTTACTTTTTAATCTTTTATTGAAACATGTAGGTATCACTTAGCTTATTTGAATCTTAATATGTGTTTTTCAAACTTCCATAGGCAAACAACCTTATTATTTCATGTATTATTTACTTCAAAACGAGTTAGTCATAAATATTTTGTATAAATTAGGTTTATGATAATAGCTGTAAGATCAGTTTCTATCTTAAGGTGATTTCTATGGTGATGCTATTACAATTCTGTCACTTCGAGACGTGACAGTTACTATTTGTTTATATTTAATATTATCATCATTATTATAACTTTTGTACTCCACTTTGTAGCATCATTATAAAGATAAATGATTCAATGGGTAATACACATCACATTTTATATACATGTGATGTGTAAATATCAATAAGATATTGACATATATGACATGTCAAATCATATATGTTAATTAATTTGAAAATTATTTTTTTCATTATAATTCGTGTCAACATTTTATTAATATTTACATACTATATATACATAATACGTGACTTATATTATCTGTTGAATATTGTTTCTATTATAGGTGTTTTATTTGAAAGCATAATTCATATAAGAATTTTGATATACAAAAGATGAATGTGGAGTTACCTAGCTTATAATATTGTTTTAAAATTTTCTTAGGTATGTTTTTGGGATTTCACACTTATCCTCAATTTGGTATATAGATTAAGCTAAGTCATGGGGTATTATAAAAAGCGCTATAAAATTTCCCAACCAATTGTATAATTACGTGGAATTCTCGTCTTTGACCCAAATAAATAAATAAATAAAATCCTCCAACCTAGAACTAGAAGTTTACTCCCCAAAAAATATGCGCAATATATATGTTGTTTGGCCTAACAACTAAACGATGATTGTTGCGTTGTCTTATTTTAATGTAACGAAAACAAATAGTTATAAGCGCGTTTCATTTTCTCTCCCATCATTTTAAAAGTTGACTTCACTGTAGCACGGCAAGAAATTATTCAGCCCACGGAAATTCTGATCAACACTTTTTGTATATAGGCCCATAAGACCAAATAAATAAATAAATAAATAAATAATATGTCCTGTCAAAGTACACCAAAATTCAAATATAAGGAACTTTCATAACCATGAAAAAATTCAGTATGCACGTTGAGCACCGTGTTGATACAGGAACAATGTCAATTCGAGCTAATCCATCAGTTCATCGAGGGCCATGTGCAAGACGTACAACCTGACCCAAGATCCCCAGCCTTCATTACCGACCTATCCGACGGTTCCCTGACTTTGCCCGAGTAAAATCTCGGTTTTCCACCTATTACTTGGTATTCAGGACAATAATTACTTTTATTATACATAAGATTTAGGGAGTATAACTAAGAAAAATATTAAAAGGAATCTATTAAAAAAAGCTTAAGCAACGAGTCTAGTCGCATAATAAGACTTTAACTGCTTAATATTAATTTAAGTTAAAACGCTTAATACGATTTAGGTATTTTAAAAAAATTGTCCGATTTAAGTTAAATTTTAATATGAAATTATAAAAGTTATACAAGACATCTTAACAAAGTTAATTTCTTAAAATAAAGTATAAAGAATGTTTAATTTTAATAAAACATATTTTTAACCGGTACATTCGATAATTATTGAAGACAGAAAACTAGGATTCTAAATGACTCTGAAACTTTGCAGATAAATTATTAAATTTATAAAAATAATTTTGAAAGTCAAATAACATATAATGTAATTATATGATTATGCTATATACATTATATGCACTAAATATGTAAATATATTACTAAAAGTACCCTTTAATTAGCTAGAAATTGTAAAAAATTAATTAAAAAATTATAAAAATGAAAGCATACTTGAAAAGTCTGGAAAAGGACGTAGCAAGCTGCAGGTGTTGTTAAAAAAATAAATAAATAAAAGCTAGTAATAAAGTAACATATAAAACAATAGGATATTATATCTATTTTGACCGAAATTTGGACACATGGACTTACTTTTCCTATTCCATCGACCCAGCTGCTTATAAGTAAAGGTGAAGAATCACTTTACATTTTTTTTTTTAAACCAATCATCAAGAAATCCTCTCTAGAACTAGAAATTTCTCATTAAACCAAAAATAAGAAAAAGAATAAAAAATGTAGGGAAAATTTGGTTTGAGTACCAAATGAAGATTTGACATAGTGGTTGTTGTAAGTCCAAAGTCTGACATGGTGTTAGTTTTAGCTAATGTACCCTTGATGCCGATGGAGCTTTGGTGGCCAGGAAATCGGAAAATATATGATTTTACTTGTAAGTTGCTATTTTTACTAAAAATATCAAACAATATAAAAAAATTTTGAAATTTGGTTTGCCTAGGTATTTTTGTATGTAGAATCAAAATATTAAACCATATTTTCAAAATTAGAAGTGCTTATATAGGTTACTTAAAAATAAGTTCGACTCTAACGAATTTGGTATGGATTTTAAAAAATAGTAAATGATTTTATTTTGAGCTAATTTTTTGTATAGATATTTGTTATATGATATATTTAATTTACATAAAAATGATTTTTGATAAACTATACGTTTAGTAATTATTAAAATTATTTTATTGAATCTACCTTATTTTTCATAGGAAAGAAATAATACATCTTAAGTTAAATTCATTAATGAATCTTATTTATAATGATTTTTGAAGCTTAGTTGTGATTTTGAGAACATTAAGTTCAAATCTTATAATTTTATTTGGTCATTTACCAAATTTAAGCTAATTTTTAGCAAAATTGGACCTAAAATCGATATTTTGGAAAATAATATATATTAAACTATCTTAATACTTTTCACGATCAAAATATAACAGTCACAATTTATTAAGTATAATATATTTTTTGTAGCTTTAATGAAGCTTTGGTACTAAATACTATATATTTTCCTAGCATTTATGCATATTTTGTCAAATATGAAAATATAAGATAAATTTGTATAATTGACATCATAGTAAGAGGGATTTCTAGCTATTGTTGTATTTAAAGAACACTTTACTAGTCTTGGTTTGGTTCAAACTAAAGTGGAAATAAACTATTTGATAAACTTTTGAATCTAATTATGAACCAAATTTATGAATGTTTATCTTAAAATATGGAATACCTTTAGATTAGAAACAAATTTAGGAGCTAAACTAGAAACTGAGTGCTTAGGGTAAACTAGAGAGTTGACTGGCAACTAAATCAAAGACTTACTATATTTGAAATATAGTTAGTTAAACTTTGTAAAATAGATTAGAGGAAGCTTATAGGATTTATGTATGAAATCGTAATCAAAAGCTGCTAATTTAGAAGAAAAATATAAGAAAAATTAGAAACTGAGTGTCTATTAGTATACTAGGGGATTGACTAGAAATTGAATTAGATATCATTTTCACTCGAGTTAAAGTTAGATAAACTCTATGAAATAGGTTAGAAAGAATTTCTAAAATTTATGAACAAATGAAATTAGGAGCTAATTTAGAACCTGAATTAGAAATAAAATAAAAAAACTGAATTAGAACCTAGCTCAAAAATGAAAAATAATTATAAGAGACTTAAAACTTAAATAGTTAGATATAATAAAACCCTAAACTAAAGATAATAATAAGAGTTATAGGATTAAGCTTACATAAATTAGTTAGATGAATACTAAAGCGACCTCTGTATTATAGAGACTATTAATCATGGCTTATTGCAAGTCATACTTTAAGTGAGCAAGCGAGACATCCAAGTAAGTTTGGGACAGTACATTACTATATTTTGGAGTACTGTTTTATAGTACTCGGTAGCTTAAGAGTATACTTGGTTATGTTTATTAGATAGCTTGATTGTACACATGCTTGTGTATGCATGTTTCTAGGTTTTGTTGTGTAATTCTGGTTTGATGCTTTGAATTGTAATTATTTGTTTTGTGTGAAACGATTAAATACCTTAAACTGGACTTAATTAAATATATGACTTATAAATCTAAATCGGATGTGCATTGCAACCTATTAGGGGAAATGTTTAGAATTCTTTGACTAAATACTACCGCTTTTGAAAGGGATAGTATTGGTGCATAATGATCCCCTCTTTATTCTTAGTCAAACTAAGTGATAAAAGAGGAGGATATGGTAAGAATGAAGGCAATTGTTCGAAGGTAGTCGTAGGAGGAGTGTTGTATCTATTGCACAAGCTTAGATTTGGTTCTAAGCTATTGAATATGTGTTAAACTCTATAACCTAGATTAGAGCATATGTAATTTCTTTAATTTTATGACAGATCGAATAACATTGTGCCATGGCATTCATCTGTTGCATTGCATTTAAATAACTGGCTTATAACTTTACTTGTGCTTGATATATATTTCTAAGTCTCCATCTTGATTTACTAAGTGGTTAGTTGTTCATATCCTTATAGATGTTATTCTAAGTATTAGCTAGAAAGCAGTATTATAACTACCTTGAAGATAGTTGCTGCTAGATTTTAGGGAGCAAGGATATAAATTGATGATTAGTTATATTTTTAAGGTTTTGGTTCTTATTTTTAAATTCTTCTAATATCAAATTATGTGTTACTTAAGATTAGGTTATTAAGTTATGTAAATATTACTTGGAATATTGGAATCCTAGTATAAGTTTTTCATACTTCTGCATGCAAATAACATATTTAATTTGTAAATTATTTCCTTCAAAGCAGGTTAGTTGTAGATACCTTGTATAAATTGGGTCTAAGATAGCGATTGTACAGTTAGCTTCTATCTTAAAATGATTTACATAATGAGATTATTATGATTCTACTACTTCTAGGCTCAACAGCTAGTCTAGAGCTGCCGAAGCATACATGATAAGCTAATTGAAGTTTCATCTTTAGTTGACCTTATCAAGATTGTGCAAAGGCTATTATGCAGTATATCTTCAAACCCTTCCCTAAGTGACACATGTCTTACTACTTGATTTGTCCCATCTATGGCACTAAGACATTCTCTACAGAATTATCACAAATTTGCCCCTTTTCTTGATGTAAAGCATTTGGTTGTACTAATTTCAATATTTTTACCCTTTTTAGCAAATGTACACTAGTGTAAGCATGTCCTATCAAGGTAGATATAAGTACCCCCCATTTTGAAATCGCTATACTTAGCCTTCTTCTTCAATGGCATTACTAAAATTCATCTCTTTCAAGTATTTCTTCTATGAAAGCCCTATTAACCTTAACTCTTATCAATTCCTTTAGTAAGGATTATGGTAAGTAAGCCATTTAGCTTGGATCAATGGGTCACATTTAGTAAGTTGTTTAGCCATGTTGTGTATGTTTGTTGCATTACTTACATTCGGATTACTCACAGCTTTACTAGACCTCTAGCTTAAAATCTATGCAAACCCATCACATTTTCTTTAATACCTTCAACGGATCTAGTCATGCTACAATAAGACCTAGTCATGGGCTAACATCCTACAGGACCCATACTATTTATGTCATATCATCTTGTTTTCAAAGCATGAAGGTTCTAAGTAGGGTAGTATTGTTGTTTGAGCAGTAAGTGTGAAATTTGAGTAGTAGTTGCTGGTTTAGACTATTGGTAGTTGCGTAGTGCTGTCTAACTAAGTTTTCAAGATAAATCTTCTAAGATAAACGTTAAAAGGAAAGTTAGAAGCTATCCCAATCTGTTGATAACAATGAGGAAGGGACTTAGAAGCTTATCACAATTAGAGATTAGAAGCAAGTTTAGAAGTTCACTAAAGTTGGAAAACATTTTTTTAAAGGGGGTTTCTATGGTAATGCTAGCAAAAATACGTTACCATAACGTTAGCTAATCTAAACCATTAATTTAGTAAAACTTGATCTATACTATCCATCCTATTAAAACAAACTAACCTGCTACATGTACAGTAAGTCAATAGGTTTTATGAATAATTAATTATATAGGAAATGGGGAAAGAGAAAGTAACATGTTAACCTTCTATAATAGGTTACTTTAGCTAGTGTTATGATAAAGCTATATTGTTAGTGTTACTAAAGAAAAATCTTTTTTTTAAATAGATTACAAGATTGATTAAAAGTTTGGACAAAGGAGAATCTAAAATCTATGCTAGATAGATATACTTAAAAGCAAACTTAGAAGGTCATCTATAAGTATAAAATGAAGAAGCAAGATGACTTGGAAGCTAACTTAGAAGTTATGACAAAAGAGAATAGATCAAGCTAAAAACCTAACATTTCATAAATATTTTGTTTGTTTTCTTGTAGGTCAAGACCCAATTCCACTTGACACATGTATTTGGGTGTTTAGTTTAACTACGAATGTTGAAGAATCTGTTCGAAAGCAAGATTTATAAGATATATTAGAAGCTAGCCAAATTTTATGGAACTAACTATAACTAATCCTTATCCTCTTTATTGATCAAGATTCAACAATTAGATATATATAAAATATCAAGAGAATTAAAGATTGAAGTCGCCAAATATGATGGAGAAATAATTGTCACTTTTTTGCAATTAACAACATGGAGTAGGATCAAAAGATTTGAATTAGTCAAAAACTAGCCGTTGTAGTGAAAGTTTAAAATACTAAGAAGGCTTCGAAGGACATACACACAGATTACACAATGGTAAGATCAATTATAGAGCTTTTCAAAATACCATCAAATTGTCCTTGTTCTAAATTGTTTCAAGCTTATAGTATCTTATGCTTATCATTCCGAAAACTTAGAAGATTTATTCAATTGTACTAGGTGTTTGTAATATGAGAATATATCATTACATATTTGTGTAGCTTAAAGGCAAAGTAGTGTGATCAAGGCCTCTAATAGCAAATTATACTATCTTATTTTTTAATGGTGGAACATCCAATGTAAAAGATGAGGTCCTAATAGTAGAGTTGGAAGAGTGAATGTAGGCACAAGGCCAAAGTTCTTGTGTTTAAGCTCTTTCTAACTCTCATCTCTTTATTTTGTTATTATTGTTGTTTAATTCTTTTATGAAAACTTAAAGCATCTATTTGGAAATTCTTAGCCAATGTATTAAGTAATCAAGGGGATTTTTAAAACGAAAAAGTTTTAATTAGCAATCAATTCCCAGCCACCCTATACCTTTACTCCACACCCTACCCACCACCCTACTCACCCCACCCTCCATTGATTGTCTAAGAGGAATCAACAATTAATATTAGAGCATGTTTCTCTTATTAATTCCAAGAGATGGATCCTATAATGGCTAACAATTTATAATCTACTTGTGCTCCTTACTTTGATGGATTTAACTTTTCTTATTGGAAATGCAGGATGGAGACATTTATACAAGCTATTGATTATGATGCTTAGGAAGTGATTGAAAATTGAGATTATGAATTGACCTATCCACCGATCAATGCTTAAGTTAAGCAACATGTTTCAATTAACAATAGAGCTAAACATCTATTGATAAGTACAATCTTACCATCTGAATTTAATCTTGTTTTTGCTTGTAGTACTGCCAGCACATGAAGGCACCAAGTCAGTTTAAGAAACAAGGATTAATATTCTCTTGTAAGAATATGTGTGCTTGTAGTTTCAATCGAGAGAAATGATTAAAAGTGTTTTTAATCATTTTGCTATCATTACTAATGAGTTAGCTTCTCTCAAAAACACTTTTTCTAACTAGGATCAGATCAAAAAGATGTTGAGAATCCTACCTATAGCTTAGGATGCTAAGAAGATAGCCATTGAAGAAGCACATGATCTCTCAAGACTTACACTTAATAAACTTAGGTGTAAACCGATGTCATATGAATCTGATTTGCTACATGATGATGATATTGAACACAAAAAGAAAGCTATAGCATTCAAAGTTAAGGTTGATGAGGAAGAATCAAAAAGTGATGATTCTAGTGATGAGGAAGAGTTCAACCTATTAGCAAAGAGACTTAATTGTGTATTAAGGAAGAAAGGTAACAAAATTATAGATATTAAAAAGCTTAACTCATTTCGTAGATAGAATAATGCAAGAAAGCCCTACAAGATAAATGAAGAAACAAAGGAAAAGAAGGAGCTTCAGTGTTATGAATGCAAGAAACTAGGTCACATCAAATATGCGTACACTGTATTGCTAAAAAAGCTTGAGAAGTTCAAGAAAAGTAAAAATAAGAAAAAGGTTATGATGGCCACATGAAGTGATTTAGATGAATCTAATAGTGATACAGAAGAAACCATGGAAGAAGAAGAAGAAGAGGAATCAAACCTCTACATGATGGCTAACTTTGAGGTATGTTTTGACTCAAATAGTAATTGTTTTGAAAATAGTGATTTATATGATGAAATCTAATGGTTGTTAGAAGTATTAGCTAAAATTAGACAAAAGAATTTTAAACTAAATCAAGAGAATGCAGTCTTAAAGAATGAGAAAAAAGCCCTAAGTCATACTAATAAATGAAAATTACATATTAAAGAATGATAATGAAAATTTGTATGTTGAAAAGGAAGCTTTAGTAAATAAAAATTTGATCCTAAAGAAAGAAACATAACTTCTAAATATTAGAGTTGATGATTTATTTAAATCTATTAAGAGCACATTCTTCAACTTTAATGAAAGTAAAGAGAAGTTAAAGATGTTGATTGCAAGTCAAAGAGTTAGTGGCTCCAAATAAGGACTTAGATTTAAAGGAAAAATATTAAAAAGTTCTTCAAAGATAGTATTTGTCAAGGTAAGAAATGCTCTATAATTAGATAAATCACAAGAAAGTTTGGACAAGCAACTTAAAAGCAAAGTTAGAAGCTTTACTACTCAGTCTAGAAGATATCTAAACCAAATTAGAAGGTACAATAAGCATGACACAAATTACGAAGTAAATCAGAAGAGGTATAATTATATATCTCCATATGCTTGCTTGATTTGTAATAGAGTTTGGTACTTAGAAAAATACTATTATTATAAGAACTACTAGCCTAACAAAGATAAAGCAAAGAAAATAAACATTATGAATGTAGGAACAAGAAGCAAAATTTAAAGGAATTTGATGATTTGATAGTAGATACACCAAGCATATGACAGGAGATGCCTCTACTCTCTTAATGTTGGAATGGAGAGAAAAAGGTTATGTAACATTTGGTGACAATAGTAAAGGAAAAATACTTAGCTTTGGTAATAGCGGTAACTCTTCCTGCTATATTGAAATTGTTTTACTTGTTAAAGGATTGAAACAAAATATATTAAGTATTAGTCAATTGTGTGATAAAGGCCATAAGGTTGTGTTTAAGAAAAACAAGTGTGTTGCATTTGATAAAGTTTTTGACAAAAAGTTGTTTGAAGGTTACATGAAAAGTAACATTTATGTGATTAAACCATCAAATATCTTTGTTGAACATTGCCTATTGATTGTCTGATAGTACATTTTTGTGGCATAAAAGACATGGACATGTAAATTTATATCAATTGAAGAAGTTGTCCAAAAATAATTTGATAAATGGATTGCCTAAAATCAGTTATAATGATCACCTAAATTGTGGTTCTTATGCTAAGAGTAAGTTACTAACTACTAATCATAAGAGTAAAAATGTAATTTCAACCAATAAGCCTCTCAAATTATTGTGTTTAGATTTTTTTGGATGTACAAGAACTTTAAGTTTAGGAGGAAATAAGTATGGACTTGTAATTGTTGATGGCTTTTCTAGATTTACATGGGTGTAATTCTTACAACATAAGAGTAGTACATTTAAAATATTTGAAAGCTTTGCCAAAAGGATGCAAAATGAAAAAGGTTGTTATATTGGTGGTTTAAGATTAAATCATGGTAAAGAATTCGACAATCATGAGTTTGCTGTATTTTGTGATCAAAATAATATAAATCATAACTTCTCATCCTCTTATACTCCACAACAAAATGGAGATGTAGAAAGGAAGAATAGAACACTACAAGAAATGGCTATAACTATTACTCAATGATAGGGGAAAAGCTAAACATCTCTAAGTAAAAACAATTTCAATTGCATGCTATATGATTAATAGAGTTTATATCAAACCCATAACTAAAAAGACTACATGTAGGTTATGCAAAGGAAGAAAACCTATTGTTTCTTATGTTTATACTTTTGGTTGAAAAAATTTTGTGAAAAAGATTAATGCTGACCTTAGTAAGTTAGATAAAAGAGATGATGAAGGAATTTTCTTGAGTTATTCATTATATAGCAAAGCATACAAAATCTATAATAAATCAACAAGAGTTATTAAGGAATCTATTAATGTTAAGTTTATTGAAGATACTGAAAATGTTCTTGATGAGGATGATGTTGTTCCTGAAAAGAGGAAGGGTTCTCAAGACTCAGAAGATAAACAAGAAAGTAGCAATACATAACTAGAAGCTACGACTCTACCAAACTTAGAAGGTATAGCTAAGAACTTAGAAGGTACCATAGGGAAATTGGAAGGTTCAGCAAGAAACTTAGAAGGTAATACAAAACCTTCTACAAGTTGAGATGCTAATCTAAATGTTTTAAGACCTTAGAGATTTAAGTAATCTCATCTACAAGAACTCATCATTGGTGATGTACAAAGTGGTCTTAGAACCAAATCTAATTGCTAAGATATGGAAAATCACTTTGCTATAAAGTCTGAATTCAAACTTAACAATATTAATAAGGCATTGTAGGATAGGAATTGGATTAATACTATGCAAGAGGAATTAACTTAATTCCAATGGAATGAGGTTTGGAATTTAATACCTAGACCAAAAGGTAAATATGTTATAAGCACCAAATGGATATTCAAGAATAAACTAGATGAAACAAGTAAGATAGTAATAAACAAAGCTAGATTAGTAGCTAAAGGATATTCTCAAGAATATGGTGTAGATTATGGTGAGACTTATGCTCTAGTAGTTAAGCTAGAAGCAATTTGTTTATTACTTGCTTTTGCTTGCATAAGAAATTTCAAGTTGTTTCAAATGGATGTAAAGAGTGTTTCCCTGAATGATTATATAAAAGAAGAGGTATATGTTGAGTAGCCTCTTGGATTTGAAGATCCATTCAAGGAAGATCGTGTGTATAAGCCTAAAAAGGCATCGTATGGACTAAGGTTGACCCCTTATACTTGGTGTGAAAGATTGGTTGAAAATCTAATTAAGCATGATTGCATAAGAGGCAAAGTGGACACTATTTTATTTTCAAAGGATTATCGATGGGAATTAGCCTCTGACTATATCCAAGCCGAAGCTTATCAATGCTTGCCAAGGCCGAGTGGTAGCCAAAAGGAAGAAGGGAAGGAAAATAAACACTCGGCATCAACTTTGTCGTCAACCAAGGTGTCAAGAAACTACAAGGCTGAGTATATAAGATTAAAGAACTACTTGGCACGGCACCAAGAGACTCATGCCAACTGAATCTAGAACTCGACAAATATGGGCCGACCTCTCTAGTGTCTCGACCAAGCCACACGAGAGTTCAGGGACTCTTTCCCGAATCCATACATCAAATTGCTAATCCCATCCGGTTTGGATACTATTACTCCCAAGACATGCTGAGTGACTACATGTCGACTTTTATAAAATGCATAGTTTTGTATTATTGTACATGTTTTCCCTTTATTTTATTTATGGGCCTAATTTTTTAAGGTTTAAGGCCTCGTACATTATTTATAGTTTTACTACTAGGGTACGATTTGCTATAAATAGCAACATTTATACTAAAATAAGGAGACAAACGAAGATATAGACTTATGCAGAAGAATATACAAAGAGTGGAACTTTCCTCTTTCTAGCAAGGCTGTACTTAAGCTAGTAGAGCTTGTGGTTACTAGATTATTGAGTGTCGTTTACTCTCTTTAATCTCTTTCACGTTCTTATCAATCTTATTCTTAGGATTGTGGTGAACCCCTTCATTTGAACCGGTTAGTGAGTCATATCTAACTTTCATTTGAAACCCTGAGCAACATTTAATGTTTGTGAGTTATATCGAACTCTATTTCGAGCTCAAACCCTTGATTGTGTTTGTGCCTTAGTGTGTGATATTCGTTCAAGATCTGCTACCATTTCTAGATGGATCTTACCATACTGGTATCAGAACGTTAGGGAGACACGCGTGATAGTGTTTTTCAAAGTTTGATTCTTGTTGCTATGGAAGTATGTTGGTTATGGGTAGTTACAGAAATTGAGTAATAGTCGTTTTTGGGTTGCTACAGTTTTTGTTGTAAAATGTATTTGTTCAATTTTCTAGCAAATTACTGTACAAATAAGAATGTCGAAGGATAGTGCCAACAACACTGGAGACAGTCCTCGTGGAAGCTTGAGGTGACATGTTGACAACTTAGAATATTAGATTCAGAATCTCACTGACTCTATCCAAGAACTCACTAGATTAGTTAGAGGCTGCAGACAAGATGGCCAAGAGGAAAAAAGGGAGAGAACACTCACAAGTGAAAGTGGCTCTAGTGAAGTTGATCGTGATAATCGACAGTAGAGAAGAGTTATCGAGTTGAGAAGGAGAGAAAATTGACTTGAGTTGAGAGGAAGAAATGAGAGGAGTGTTGACTCCGAAATAAATCAAGAAGGCTGAAGAAGAGAGTCGAGGTTGAGAAGGAACATGGTTGAGCAAGGCTCTAACAGAAGTAGTTGAACTGAGGTGAATCGACTAGCTCGAAATGCAAGGGATGAAATCCGAGCATTTGGCTGAGGACTTAACAATGTCACGCTAAAACTGCTGACCTTTTGTGGAAGTAACTAACTTGAAGAGTTCCTTAACTAAGTTCCTCGAGTCGAGAAGTTATTCGAGTGCTACAAGTGTGATGATTGAACAAAGGTTAAGTTGGCTCATTATCCCTTGTTGAATATGTGAGTCTTTGGTGGGATAAGCTGGTTGCTAAGCGAGATGCTGAAGGAGAAGAGTCGATCAGAACATAGAGACTTATGAAGCAATTGATGAATCAACACTTTGTACTGACCTACTTCAAGCAAGAGATGCTCCATGCTTTCCAGCACCGAAGACAAGGTCAAAATATTATTGAAGAGTATTTACAAGAGTTTGAGGCCTTGATGACAAGATGTGAAATTGTTGAGCCTACGAGACCACATAATTGCTATGTTCCCGAGTGGACTCCGAGACGACATTGCTGACATAGTTGAACTATGGCCATTCGACTCTCTAAACGAGCTAATTAATTTGGCATCGAGAGTAGAAAGATATAAGAGGAGGCATCAAAGGCCAAGTAGCTGACCTCAATGAGGCAGCCTTAAGCCTAAGAGGTATGCCAAGTGAAAAGGGCTAGAAAGGAAGATGGAGAAAGGAGAGTCTAGTTGGCTAGTCCATGCTGAGAAATGGATTGCCGAGAAAGAAAAAGCACTTGACAACAAGGCCTGAGAACTGAAGTGCTTCAAATGCTTAGGCTACAGACATATTGCATCTTAATGCCTGAAAAAAAGGGTAATGGTCTTGAAGGGTAAAGGGCTCGAGGCCCAAATTGAGAGTTAGAGTGATAAGAGCTTGGATAACCAATTGATAGGAGAAGATATCTATCTTGAGGACCTGGATAAACTCCTAGCTATGGCCACACGAGCTGACTTGAGGGCAAATCCTAGAAAAAGGGAAAATTTGTTTCATATGCAATGCCTGGTGAGTAAGAAGACCTGTTTCCTAGTAGTAAATGAAGGAAGTTGTACTAACATCGTCTCTATCGAGTTGGTAGAAAAGATAAAGTTACCGACCTACCCGCATCTCCGGCCCTATGGATTGAAATGGTTTAATGATAAGGGTATGGTTCATGTGCGTAAAAGAGCATGGATAGCATTCAAGGTTGAACAATACGAGGATGATATTGATTTTGACATAATGCCTACGAATGCTGCAAATCTACTTCTTTGCTGACCATAAGAGTTTGATCGGAAAGTGATCCATGATGGATTCTTCAACACTGACACTGTCCAGAAGGATGAAAAGAGGTATCTCTCAACCCTAATGGGCATTGAGAAAATCTAGAGACACTCGGTACCCATGGTGAAGAGAAAAGGGAAGAGAAGCTTATTTGACATCTTGGCCTATACTCAACACTTAACGTCGAAGATGACTTCCTTTCAAACCTACGGTAATGATGGGAATTAGCCTTCAACCATATCTAAGCTAAGGCCTATCAATACTTATTGAGACCGAGCAGCAGCCAAAAGGATGAAAGGAAGGAAAATAAACACTTGGCATCAACTTTGTCATCAGTTGAGGTGCCAAGAAACTACAAGGTCGAGTACGTGAGATCAAAGAACCACTCAACATGGCACCAAGAGACTTATGCTGATTGAATCTAGAACTTGGCAAATGTAGGCTGACCTCTTTAGTGTCTCAGCTAAGCAATGCAAGAGTTCAAGGACTCTTTCTCAAAACCATACATCAAATTGCCGACCTCGTCCGGTTTGAATACTACTACTCCCAAGACATGCCGAGTGACTGCATACCAACTTCTATAAAACACACAGTTTTGTATTTTTGTACGTGTTTTCCCTTTATTTTATTTATAGGCTCAATTCTTTAGGGTTTAAGGCCTTGTACATTATTTATAATTTTGCCACTAGAGTTTAGGACTTACTATAAATAGCAACATTTGTACTAAAATAGGGAGACAGACGATGTTATAAACATATACAGAGAGTGAAACTTTTTTCTTTCGAGCAAGGCTATCCTTGAGATAGTAGAGCTTGCGTTTGCTGGATTATTAAGTGTCGTTTACTCTCTTTAATCTCTCTCGTGGTCTTATCAATCTTATTCTTAAGATTATGATGAACCCCTTCATTTGAATTGGTTAGTGAGTCATATCTAACTTTCATCTGAACTTCGAGCAACATTTAGTATTTGTGAGTTACATTGAACTCTATTTTGAGCTCATACCCTTGATTGTGTTTATATCTTAGTGTGTAATATCCATCCACATTTACCATCAAAAACCTTCTTGTTCTTCGTACCTATTTTCTTTTGAATACCCATTCCTGTTCGTTTGAGATCCGCTACCGTTTCTAGATTGATCCTTACCAATTATGGTAATGATGTGTTAGTTGTATGGATTTATGTAGATGGTATGATATTTAGTGTTACTAATGAAAAATATTGTAAAGAATGTTCTGAGTTAATGTGAGCTGAATTTCAAATGTCCTTAATATGAGAATTCAATTTCTTCCTTAGACTTTAAATTAAGCAAAGTAATGAAGAGATATTTGTTTATCAAGAGAAGTATACGAATCAAATCCTGAAGAAGTTTAGTTTTGACAAAGTTAAGAGTATTACAACACCTATGTCTACATCTACCGGGTTAGATCTAGACTTGAGTGGTAAGAAGGTAAATAAGAAGTTTTATAGAAGCTTAGTAGGATCTCTCTTGTAATTAACTACATTTAAATAAGATATCCTATTCACTTTCTATATTTGTGGTAGATTTCAAAGCAATCTTACTAAGATACATTTAGCTACTGTTAAAAGGGTATCTAAATATCTACCTTATACTTATAAATTGAGCATTTGGTATCTGAAGAATCAAAATTCCACTTTAATAGGATATTCAAATACTGACTATATTTGGTGTAAAATAGATATGAAGAGCAATTGAGGAACTTGTCAATTTTTAGTTGATAAGTTAATATCTTGGTCATCTAAGAAACATAATTCAGTAGCTCTTTCTACAGTTGAAGCTCAATATGTGTCTATTAGAAAAAGTGGCGCATAGATAGTTTGGATTAAACAACAATTAATGGATTATGGTCCAACACATAAAGATATTCCTATTAAGTGTGATAATATAAGTGTAATAAATATATCCAAGAATCCAATGCATTGCTTTAGATCTAAGCACTTTGAAATTTAACATCATTTGGAAGGGATCATGTTGCGAATCAGGATGTGAGTATTGAGTTTATTTCTATAGATTTATAGATTGTAGATAGTTTTACCAAGCCTCTAGAAAATATAACGTTTGAATTTATTGGAAATGCGCTTGATATATGTAATCCTTTTAATTTGTAATTTTTATGTAAACTAATTGTTTATGGAGTTTTTTTTTAATACGTGTTAAATGTATATTTAGTTGTAAAATAATTTAAAATAAGATGTTAGCCCATTTGCCATGTATTACTTAGTAGATAAGGGAGTTATTAATTTTCCCCGAAGTTATTTTCTAAAACTTTCCATAACCTGCGCGTCTACTTACATTTTTCCCCTTATTTCTTCTAATTTCAAATCCTCTCACCTACTACTGCACTCCTCTTTCTTTCTCTTTCTCTCACTTTTATAAAACCCTTCACTTTCTCTTGATCTTAATCAAAATCCTTCAACCATGTAGACCTATAAGAGATGATTTTCTATACTAATGAGCAAGGGTATGAAGACTATCATATCTTCAGCTCCTTCTAACTTGATTGAACTTAAGGAAAATCCACCAACCAAAACCCTACCAATTAAAACTCTAATTTCTCTATCTAAAGAATCAATAGCAAACCCTAATGTAGGAGAAGAAGAAGATCATCATCATTCTTCATATTCATTAAATGAGGAGCAAACTCTATCTCAAGAGTTGCCTCTACCTAAGTTTGAGAAAACCCTAGTTCCACAAAATGATTACACTCCATTATATTTTGAGTCTACTGATTGTGATGTTCCTCTTCATTAATTGTTGAAGAGGAAAGAACCCATTTAAAAGAAGACCCTACCTTTTACTCCCAAAGTTAGAATCTCTCGTAAAAGGAAGGACATAACAATTAAGTCTACAACCATTAAGAAAGTTTCAAGAATCCATATAAAGAAAAAAAAAATTCACCAAGATTCCATTGACTGCTAAAATGAAGACCCTATTGAAACATGATAAGTTTTGTCATTGCTCCTATCTTGATTTTAACCTTTTCGAGAAGAATGGTTTCTACTTAGATGAATATTTACATGTATTGGGTGCAAAAAGTCTTTGCACAATAAGAGGAAAAGTTAGTAGTGATGTTGAAGCTGCTTTCTATATTATTCTGTATGAGGAAGGCAAGAACTCAATTAAGATTATGTTAATATTCCTTTAGCGTATTATCTCTATTAGTCAACGTCTTAACATATCTTGGAACTTGAATTTCAAGTTTTCGATAAATAACGAGTGATATTGATAAAATTATAATTTATCAAATTAATTATTATATAAGTTTTATTTCACAAAATAAATCTTACTAAGATTCTTCTTCTAATGTTTATGACCTTATATTCGGGTTTAATTCAATTCGAAAAGCATTTTCCAAAAGCCCTAAATCGCATCAATTTCAAGTAATTAGGGTCTTATTGCATGATGAAACTCATTTCTCAAGCTTTCCTTAAATTTATTTCTATAGTCCCCTAGCTAAAACCTTTATGTCTCATGTGTGATAAAAATAATCCCATATTCTAGGTCTAGGGTGGTAAGCTAAAATCGGGGTTTCACATCGAATGTCCTAGTACATTGATGAGATTGATGAACCATATATTGAGAAATCATATTAGAAAGTTTCTCATGTTATATTTGACGATATTTTAGTAGACAATCTTGATCTAGTAAGCTACATAGATTACTCTGAGCTACTTTTGAGGTGCTTCGAGTTGAAAGATTATTTGAAATGTTGAAGAAGTGTTGTTTTTGTTAGGAAGAGGTAGTTTTCTCAGGCTATGTTGTTAGTTGTCAATAGAGAAGGCCTAAGGGAAGATGGGGAGAAGATCTAAGTTATGGTAGAATGGCCTACCCCAACCTCTTGTACTAATGTAAAAAGCTTCCATAGCTTAGCATTGTTCTTTTTCTAAAGGTTTATTTAGAACTTTAGTACTACGGTGGCACCTTTGGTAGAGTTGACTAAGAAGAATTTGGAATTCCAATGGGAAGACAAGGAGGAGGAGAATTTTGCCAAGCTAAAGAGAAGGTTAACTTTGGCTCCGGTTCTAGCCTTGCTATATTTTGACAAGATCTTTGAGCTAGAGTGTAACGCTTTAAGTACCAGTATAAGAGCAGCTCTCGTGCAAGATAGCCAAATTGTTGCTTGTTTTAGTGAGAAACTAAGAGGAGTTACCTTATGCTACTTTATGTACAAGAAGGAACTGTATGCCTTGATTCGAGCTCCACGGACATGGCAACATTATCCGCAACCCAAAAAGTTTGTTATGTATAACGATCATTAAATGCTGAGATATCTAAGGAGTTAGCCCAGCCTATCCAAGTGACTAGTCTAATGGATTGAAATTTTGGAAAGATTTTCATTTGTGATTAAGTATAAGAGAAGGAAAACCAATGTAGTAGTTGATGCCCTATCCAAGTGACATATGCTGTTTCCTGACTTGTAGATAGGACTATTTGCTAGTGTAAAGGAGTAACATCCTTAGAATCTACTCTTTGGTCCGATTTATGCGCAATATGCTAAAGGAAGGATAATAGATGACTATTTTACTAAAGATTGGTGTTTATTCTGAGATGGAAAGTTGTATGTGTCAACCTGCTCTATCTAAGAGTTATATATGAAGGAAATTTATAGTGGAGGATTATCGGGTCATTTTAGAGAAAGGAAGACATACAAGCTACTGAGAACCAGGTTTTATTAACCTAAGATGCTAAGGGATGTCTACTAAATTGCAGAGAGATGTATGACTTATAGAGAGGTGAAGAGTCAAGTTGAACTAGGAAGAGCTATGCCTCTAGTTGTCTTAACCAAATCATAGGTGAAGCTAAATATGGATTTTGTTCTCGATTTGCTTAAGATGACCTAAGCAAAGGATTTCATTTTGGTGGTTGTTGATAGATTTGGCAAAATGGCACATTTTCTACACTACAATAAAACTAGTGATGGTTTATCTAAGCTAATTTTCAATACATCATGTGTAAGCCCCAAAGCTAAGCCAATTGACCGTAGCATTGAATTTAGAACCCAAGGTTTAGGGCGATCGGCTAAAGGATCCGATCATACACAAATTATAAACTATTGAGAGAAATATTAGTAAAAATGACCCCGTAAACTTAAATTTAAGAAAATAAATAGCAAAATAGGAGACTATAAAATTTTCAAATTTTAAGCATAATAACTGCTAATTACCGAAAAGGCAAAAAATGTAATATAACAACCAATAAATTATTAGAGATAGATTATATGTATACTAAAAATTTTAGAATGACCAAAATAATATTTAGGAATGTTCACGTGTACCCTACATGTATTTACGTGTAGATAAAAATACGCGTAATTACTAAAATTGGCCGAAAACTAAGCAAATAATTAAAGAAAAATATAAAATAATTATGGAAAAATAAGAAAAAATCAGAAGATGATAAGATGAATCAAGATAAGGTCATGGCAGGTCCAAAGCTGCAAAATAAAAATTAGCCAATAAAAATTGAACAACACAAAAGCCAAAAATGAAGGAATTTGGACAAAGTCTTGTCAAATTAATGCATATTAATTACAGCAAACGTCTATAAATAGGAAAAAAATTTACAGAGCTCATTTGGACAGTTTGGAAAGTGAGAAAATTAGGGAGAGTCAAAAATTCGAGAGAAAATCCAGAAAATAAAAAAAATAAGAAAAACTGTGCAGTTAAGGGTTTTAAAAAGAACCCACACCAGAAGAGGAGCTGGAAGTGGACGGCCACCACCACCACCACCACACAGTGGTGGCAGCACCCAGGCCGGCCGACAAGGCCACGGCGGCCCGCGGTGGCCGGAGCCACCCAAAACGGTGAGTCCGATTTCCAGCCCGAATCTTGTATAACTTTGTAAAAATAGTAAATATGATTAGAAAATTATGAATTTTGTTATTCTGGGATATTTTTGTATGTAGTTTGTAGGAAAAATATTATTTTGGTGAAATTATGTCCCGTAATATATGGTCCCTAAGAAATTGTGCAAAACCGAGCACATTTCGATTTAGAAATAAATGACCTTAGGAGTGTAGTTTCAAGCCCAAAATTTTTGTGTAGATTACTTAGATGATATAGAACAGTGCTATGAAGCCCGTTTTCAAAAATTAATTTTTGAAATTTTTAGATAATTTTTAAGCCTTAAAATAAGGCATAAAATGGGTAATTTAGGGCTAATTATGTAATTAAATGATTAATTTATGATTTATTGAATAATTAAATGTTTTAGGATGTTAAAATCTGATGGAGTATGATACTTGTAGCAATTAGAGTGTTAGATGTAATTATTAGGTTAGATGTAATTATTAGGTTAATTATGTAGTAAATAGGCAATATGGAAAAAATAGTACATTTTAAGATAATTTTGTAAATTAGGGTAAATTGGAGTAAAATCTGATTTAGGATGAAATTATACATTTTGAAATGATAAATGAGGTTTAGAGATGATAAATAGAGTAATATATACATAAAAGGTAATAATACATAATAGGTAATTATTGAAAATATAATAAATAGGAAATATTATAATAAAAATTGATATTGTGTTAATAATAAAAACGTACAATAAATCTGATGGGAAACTTGAATTTATGTAATTATATGAAAAATGTAAAAAATTGCTCACATTAGGAGTAAATTCAGTACATAAATAGGGATTTAAGTGTACCGGATGGAATAAAATACTAATTAGAGGTAATAATGGTATTTAGGAAATCGGAAAGTAATGTGATTAATATCACCTTATGAGTTGGAATGGAATTCTAGGGTTAGGATCTAAAACATTATTTAGAAATCGAACTAAAAACCTAATTTAGAAATCAATGCGAAAACCGAACCTGAACCTAACCCCAAACCTAGAATAATGGTAAAAAACTTAATACCTAGATAATTAGGCATATTAAACCTTAAACAAAACCTAACAATAAGCGTTATAGAATAAAATGAACTTGTAATATTTATATCAAAAGCTGAAACCACGTTCGTGTTATAGGGATGATCGGTGATGGCCTGAGCAAATCGAACCTCGAGTGAGTGAGCGAGGAGTCGAGGTAAGTTGGGATTAATACGATGCTGTATTTTGGAGGCTTGAGATTATGCTTGGTTGTGCTTGTTAGATAGTTGAATGTGTGCATGTGCTTGATTATGGGTAATGCTATGGTTCTGTTTGTTGCTCTGGCAAATATTGTATGAATTATATGTAATGATTGATCACCCTAAACTGGACTTAATCAAATATACGACCAGTAATCATAATCGAACATGCATGGCAACCCGTTAGGGGATTTAGGACTCTCCGGCCAAATACCGACCCCTTCGGAAGGGATAGCGCAGGATTGCAAAATGGTCCCTTCTTCATCCTCAGTCGAACTAAGTGACAGGAGAGGAGGTCGCGGCGGGGGTGAAGTCAATGGTTCGAAGGTAGTCGCGGGAGGAGCGTGGTCTCCATTGCACAAGCCTGGGTTTGGTCGTGAGCTGTTGCATTAACGGCAACTCCTCAACCCGGATTAGAGCGGGCGCAATTTCTCTAATCTCACGACGGGCCGGACAACGTCGTGCGATGGCATTTGCTTGCACATGCATTGCACTTAATAAGTGATTGAAAACCTTGTTGTGTGTATGGTATAGTTTTAAGTCCTCCGTCCCTACTTACTGAGCTGTGGTTGCTCACATCCCAATAGACGTCGTGCAGGTGCTGGCTAAGAAGCGGCAACCAATTACTCAGAAGCTAGCAACTGCTGGATCCTGGGGAGTGAAGAAAAACATCGAAGAATAAACACATATTTTAAGGTCTAAGTTTTTACTTTAGAATTATTTTTCATTTCCGAATGATGTAATAACTAGGAGATATATTATAGAGGAATATTGAAAACTTTAACTGCAGTAACTGAATTATAGTGATTATATATATTTCCTCACTTTCTTAGGTAAATGATTTGTTTAAATTACAAATTGTCTACTTCAAAGCGGGTTAGTCGTTGACGCCTTGTATAGATCAGGTTTAAGATAGCGGTTGTAAGGCCAACTTCTATCTTAGGATGGTTTACACGGCGGGGGCTGTTACGACTCTACCGCTTCGGGGCGTGACATCATGTCATCCACAAACTAATGGGCAAATAGAGGTTATCAATGGAACCTTAGATTCATTATTTCGAGCTACTGTAGGAAGGAACCCATCCAATTATGATGCTTGTCTACTCATAATGGAATTTGCATACAACTAATCTGTTCATAGTTGTATAAGCAAGACCCTATTTGAAGTCATCTATATTTTTAGTCCTGAGCTACCCCTTGACTATACCAATGCCTAAGTCTGAACAAGGTGATCCTAATGTTGAAGACCGAGCTTGAGCTCTACAATAGATCTATCATAGGGTGACTAATTAATTGACCTAAGCTGTTAAGAGAAGAGAGTAAGGAAGTCAAGGATGGAGGAAGAAGAAGCATTTCCAACCTAAAGATCTTGTATAATTATACCTTAGTAAAGAGAGGTTAATAAGCAAGAGGAATAATAAGCTATCGCCTTAAGCTGAGGGACCATTCAAGGTGCTTCAAAAGGTCAATGACAATGCATATAAGCTTGAATTGCTAAAGGGATGTTGAGTCTATGATGTATTTAATATTAATGACTTAAGCTCGTACCTATCGAAGGAAGAAGTGCTAACAAAAGACTTTATGGGTTTGATCCCAAGTTAAAAAACAACCCAAAGGAAATGATATGAATTTGCCCTAAGGAACCTTCACTTGCTCCAAGCTAAAGGACTTGGTAACATGGTTTAACAGATTCCTTTTCATCACCTAAATCTAGAGGAGTCTACCTTAATCTATCAAGCTAATCTAATAGTCTATCTGAATCACAGCAAGCTGAGTACTGTGCTTATTGTAGCGACCCTAAGAGGGGCCTAGTAGTATTGCCTAGAATTTCCATATCACGTGTGCACCCTTGATAAGAAAATCGTCTTACAAGTCAGAGATTGCAAGACTCTAAATACTTATTCGCTAGGGTCTTCAATTTTAGTTTATTAACTCATTATATAATATAAATAATTATGGATAACCATTTTTCCACAATTCCTCAGAACCGTAGAGAATCGGTATCCCCTACCAAAATAGTGAAATAAGATAGACAATTCAAAAAAAAAAAAATTTCTAAACTTACTAAAGATACTAAACTTAATTGAAATATTGGCCGTTTTCCGAATCATTCTGAAGTAACTACATAAGCTTTTCACCATATTGTTTCAATGGTAGCACTCTGCACTCAATTCCTATCCCTGTCCCAACTATCGATCAACCTGTAAGGAAAAGAACTGTTGGGGTGTAAGCTTACGCTTAGTGAGATAATTACCCTCATCAATACTGCATGGCAGAAATTTATTAGATGTACAATCATATGAATGCATGAACAATCAGTATGCCAAACAATGCATGCAGTGACTTAAAAACTACATACGACTCAGAATTACGCCCCTTGAAGTCGGGGTTTGGAGATAATTAACTGATCCAAACCAAAATCCGGGTTCTAGACCTTGGGTTTTAATTCATTAGCACTATTGTGCTTAAGTCAAAACAAAACTATGTATATATATACTTTCATTACCGAATAATAAATTATATTTTCAAAATCCCAAGTCTAGCGATGTGGTGGCCTCCGTAATCCACAAACACATGCCCTAAGCAGAAACCATAAGACTGGGCCCCTCATCGACGGTTGGCGTCTCCCAACGCCTAATAAGCCCATCAACTTAGGACAGAGACTCAATATTTATGATGACATAGCTAGTGCCCAATCCTGCAGGAGACTCGTACTCCTGTGAGTCCCTTCCCATCTTCTGCGTGAAGCGGCAGTCGGTGTTATTCATATGCAATATGGGGTATGCATGATTCATTTTGATTTTTTAATCGTATAAGTGATTAACTCGATTTTTAAAGTGATTAACTCGATTTTCAAAGTAATTAACTCGATTTTCAAGGTAATTAGACAATTTCATTCCATACAATTCACATGTATCTATAATGCAACCAATTCCCATTATTAAATATAATTAGCAAGTCATCGCATTCATCCATAAATTCATACACGTACATTTCCCATATCCCATAAGCATCCAAATTTATATATATATGTTTAGGTGTATCTATTCTACAGGCAAAATCAAGTAAAGAGTCATCGGGAATTTACTTACATAGCCATGCGGATCAATCAAAATAATCCGGGATAGGTCATCTCCCAAAAGCTAAGTCCCCTGGACATTGCAAATATGATATTATAAGGATTTGAATTAAAACCTAGAAACTGAGCTAAAACCCTTTAAGTTATACTTTTGACTTGGTTTCATAATTTTTTCCTGGTTTTACTTAAAGGTTCAATCGCGTATAACTTTCTCGTTTTAGATCCGATTTTTATGATCTTATAGTCAATCTTCATCATTTTCGAGTGTACTTTAACATGGTGAGGTTATATTTTTGAAAAAAGGCATGAAAATCTGTCCATAGGTCAGAACAGTAGCGATCTTCATCTTTTAGAGTGCTTTTGGGCCTTGTTTGGTAAATGGGCTTTTTGGTAACTTAAGAAATCCTTCGGACTTGGTCTTATGATTTTATCCTAAGCTCAAAATACTCCTTGAGATCAGATTTACAACTTTAATTTATACTCCTAAGGCTAACAACCACTTCATGGGCTCTTTAGTGGGCTTAAGTTATCAAATGGGCTTGTTTTTGGTTTAAACTAAAGTTAGTGACTTTGTTAGGCTTATGGAGTCTTAGGTGGATTTCTTGTGGGTTTCAAAATAACCTCTCTTGATGTTTTAAAGTGCTGGTCAGAATTTTAATGAAGGTCCAACTTGGAGTTCTAGGCTTATTTTGAAAGTTTTAGGCTCGGTTTTGAGTTTTAGACTTAGTATACTTGCTATACTTGCTTTGGTTGATATTCTTACTTTATTCACTTGGTTTTATCATATTTTTAAGTAGCTTTTAGTTATGTTCCAGATCTGGTCATGATGAATCCAAGGGGTTCTCACTTGGTTTTTCAACTTGTTTCATCATTTCCTTAAGCTTAGGTGTTAGATCATGCTCTTAAACTACTAGTATCCAAATCTTAACTTAACTTTTCTTTCGTGATATGATTCTTTAACTCATGCTTCACATAAAGAAATGGAAGATCTTACACTTATTACAACTTCCATATCATAGCTCATGTCATACAAAGTTGGTTTCTTCATAATACTTTATGTGATGAATTTTTCCTTAACTTAAGTCTAGATTTGAGCATGTTTAACTTAATGGAAATAAAATCAACATCCAAATGACTTTTGAATCCTCATGTCCAGCATGCTCATCTTCCATTCAAGTTCTTGTTTCAAGATTTTCTCAACTTAAAATCTTCCATTCAAAGTGTTAAACAAGTATTTTTACAAAACACCAACTTTACATGCTCATGTTTCAACTTCATGTAAGGGTTTCATGAGTTTGTTTCTTATAATGGTCTTTGGTGTTATAATAACTTAAAATCATATCATATCTTCAAGAAATCAAAGTCTCCTAACATAAACACTAACCCACTAATCACAAGAAACACTTACTCATCCTTAAAGCGAAATATGGTGCTTGTGCACAAAGATTCCACTTAAGCTCTTAACTTTGCTTCCTCCTTTTTGCAACCTTTTGGAAACCTGAGTTGTTTGATCCTTTGGAATGGGGTTTGTGAAAGGTTTTAATGGTTCTAAAAGAGCTAAGATGTTGGAAGAAAATGACACAAGAAAAAGAAATGGGAGTGCCATGAGTGGGACTTAGAAGTGGTGGCCAAATGGAGGATTTTTGTGGGGTTGAATTTCTTCTTTGGATTTGTGTTTAAAGTGAGAGAAAAGGAAGTGAAAATAAGAGTGAAAGAGGGAGAGAGTGGCAGATTTTTGAATGAAAGAAAAAGTGTGTGCAAGAAGCTTTAATTGATTGTCTTGTAGCTTACACAAAAGTCAATAATTGCAACTATTGATGATGTAAGCATTAAGGGGTGAATAGTGGTGTGTAAGAGAAAGTGATTGATGGTTGAAAGATAAGAGCATGGCCCCCCTTTCCTTCTTGTTTAAATCTACCGTTTAATGTCCTTTGGGGTTATGGAATGGTCTTGTCTCATTTAATAAAGTTAAGCATGTGAAATCTTGTGAAGAATTGTCCATATGTAGTATAAGTGAAGAGGTGATAAGGAAAATGTCTTATCACTAGATTTTGATAAGTTGTCAATTGATAAATGATTCCAACTCTCAATTGATAAGTCATCTAAGGTGATTGGTTGGTCTACTTATTGATGTGTAAGGCTTAGACATAAAGATAAGGGCATGGTTTTATAGGAAATTGTTTTAGGATTTTCATCTTACATTGTTTTGTACTTTATGATTTGATTCTTATAAGATTGTGAAATTTTCTAAAATTAAATGAAATTATTCAAATTAAATTATCAATTAGTCACTTAGGGTCAAAATTCTCTAATTGTTTTAGGGTTTAGGGTCTTAGGTGAGTTTAGAGCTCGTAGTTCTTCAAGCTCAGGTTTTCTCAATAACTGGTTTTTGAATTGGAAAATTTTAATTTGTTTTTAAATGTAAACTTAATTTTTTAGTTTAGTTAATCCTTGGGAATGTTCGGGTAGTACTTTTAATTGAATCATGGGCCTATTAAAAGTAGGGTTTATATTTATCAATTGATAAGTTATTTAAGATGATTGGTTGGTTTACTTCTTCATGTACACAAATCTTATGCATGAAGATAAGGAGATTGTCTTATATGAAATTCTTTTAGAGTTTGTCTCTTAAATTAATTTGTAAGTTATGATTTAATTCTTATAAAATTATGAAAATTTCTAGAGTTGAATAAAATTATTCAAATTAAATTCTTAATTAGCCGCTTAGGGTTACAAGTCCTTAATTGTTTTAGGGTTTTGGGTTTAAAGTCTATGGTTCTCGTATTCGAGTTTTATCGATAATAGGGTTTCGAATTGGAAAATTAAATTCGTTTTTAACTGTAAACATGGATTCTTAGCTTAGTTTATCCTTGGGAACATTTAGGAAGTGTTCTTAGTTGAATCACAAGTTCGTTAAAAGTAGGGTTTACAATTTATCCATACGTAATATGGCTTATAAGTGAAAATAAGGGAATTGTCTTATATGAAATTCATTTAGGGTTTGGTTCTCAAATTAATTTATAGGTTGTGATTTGTCTCTTAAGAAATTTTCGAGTTTTCTAGAGTTAAATAAAATTTATTGGAATTATATTTTTAATTATTTATTTAGGATCGTAAGTCCTTAATTATCTTATGTTTTAGGGTTTGAGTGAGTTTATATATGTTTTAGAGTTCGAGTGAGATTATGTATGTTTTAGGGTTTTTCACCAACTCGGGAATAATTTACTTACACTTAGGAGCTTAAGGATCAATTGGCTTAATTATTTAGGAATAACGTTTTTTTATGCAACATATATATATATATATATATATATATCATATGATAGATTAAGAAAATAGAAGGAAATTGCTTAATAATATATTTATATATATATACATATTGTGGGGCTACTTATGTACGCAAGTAAAATAATTTTTGTAAATTTATTAATTTATTCCTTTAACTAGCTTAGTTTTGTTGTTTATTATTACTTGAAATAATCTTTGATTCATTTGTTATCAGTTTTATATGATTTCCCAAAATTATTGATAATCTTATTGATTTATGGCTTTTCAAGCATTAAGATAATTTTATAGAGTTTTAAAAAAAAATTTTTATGATTTGATATTTACGGTTTCTATTAAGTTTAGCTTTACATTTTTTTTTAAAGTACATGTATGTAGGGATTGGGCTTTTCTTGCATGATAAGGGTTTCTAAATTGTATTATTGGGTCTTTCAAGTTTGTTTTAAGTTCTAAGCTCAAAATTTTAGTCGATTTTCATTTTATGCATTTTTGTCGACTTAGGAAAATGTCTACGACACTCAAGTCCGACACTATGCTTAGAAGGTTAAATTTACAGAGTCTACACTTATCATAGCCCTAAGGAGAGGCTAGTAGGATTACTTAAAATTTTCATATCACGTGTGCATCAATGATATGAAAACTACCTTATAAGTTAAAGATTGCAAAAATCTAAATAATTAATTACTAAGGTTTCCGACTTTTAATTAATTAACTTACTATAAAATATAAATAACGATAGATATTCAACATTCTACAGTCCTTTAGAATTGCAAAGAATTGGTATCCCTTACCAAATAATAAGATAGGGTAAACCAACTTTGTAAAATTACAAGAAATACTAAGTTATACTAAACTCTAGCATACAAATATTTCCTGCAAAGAATGTTTTTGTACCATCTATGTGATTCTCAACTAATTCTAACATTATCATACTTGTCTTCACTTTGCATTCGATACTCGAGATTTATCCCAATCCCAGCTTAAATAAACCTGCAAAAGAAACTATAAGGGATTAAGCAACCATAGCTTAGTGAGTTCGTTCCTCACAACTATCATTCAAGCAAGTTATTGAATATTATTACCATATATGCAAGTTTATTTACACATGAAATGAATGCATATGCAATGAATGTAAAAAACATATTCATAGGAGTTTGAAATTATGGAAGGTTTAGATTTACGTTGTCTACACGTCAATTATCCTCCGTACGTACCTGCACAAAACACCTCACCTTAATCGCATAAGGCTACTTGGGGGCATCGTCTCTCTAGATGACACTCAACTATTATCCTAGCTATGAAAGAATATCAGTCCAAATAGGTAAACCCCAATTAGGGCCATCTACCGAACATATCTAAGGCCTTATAAGCACAACTGTACTAGTCCTCTCACTTTCAAATATATCTTAGGCCTTATAAGTACAATTATGCGAGTCCTCTTGCAATAAATTGGAGATGTCATACTAGCTTTGCCTCAATGATAAAACTATCATCAACGAGCACTACGAGCCTTCACAAAAATCATACAAGAATCCGTTTAGGAATTGGAAAAACATTTCCAAAAAAAATATTTTTCTCAAAAATATGCAAAGCTAGCATTTTCTATAAATATACCAGTTGAGTTATAGACATGTAATAAATATAACCGGTTATTTTGATAAGATATTTATATTACCAGTTTAAAGAGGTTATTACATGGATGATATCACACAAGCAAAACAATTATTCAGACACTTAAACAGTAACAATCAGCAAAACATCGAGTAAGTATCATGCACAAGTAGATAGCAAGTTATTGGAACTCTTTCATTTAGATTAATGCTCATTCTCTAAGCCTTTAAAATTCTCAAAACTAAAAAATTGGGAACCTAAAAAATAATAAAACTTATAAGTACTTAGAAAAGCTAAGCTCCTCAGTTAACTAAATGTCTTTCATAATTAGCTTAATTTGTCATTATAACCCAAATATGGTATGAAGCATGGTTTAACGTATTATTGGAGTAAATAGGAAATATATTTATATATTTGTAAATCATGGTATTTTATGTATTTAGTTAATTATTTCTCCTCATTATTAGTTTACAAAATCAATTAACTTAGTTATTACACTTATTTTTCTTGGTTTATCTTAAATCTTTAGTTGTACGTAACCTTTTCATTTTAACTCCAATTTTTATAATCTTATAGTCGATTTTTATTATTTTCGGACATACTTTTATATAGCAGGATTCGTTTTAGATGTTAAAACCAATATTTTTCAATATGGGTATAAAATGTTACAAATTTTATTATTTTGACTTAAATAATTTTATTTATTAATTTTGAGCTTTTCTTTATTATTTTATAATTTAATTAATTTCTAAATTTTATATTTTTCTGATATTTTATTTTTAAGTTGAACTTATATTAATTTTACTATTTCTTCATTTTTAAGCTTAATTTACTAATTATGTTTATTTTATTATTATTGTAATTTTCCTAATTAATTATTATTATTATTATTATTTTCAAATTATCTTGTAATTTTTGGTTTAATTATATATTTTAGGTGAATTGTTGACGTGGTACTTTCCTATTTGTCTACATGGCAATTTGATCATTTTTCCTTATTTTTATATTTCCCTAATTTTGTATTATTATTATTATTATTAATTAATTAATAAGTATATGGGCTTTAATTTTCTTTCAGCCTTTCAACCCATTTTATGTATATATACATATATTATCTATTTTATTATGTTATATTAAATAACCATACTATAAGTATGTATGTACTTGTATTTATATATATATATATGTACATATGTATCCTTAATTACATATTATTAAATAACCATACTATTATTATACATATTTATATACATTTACATATATACGTATATTTATATTTTCTTAATATATTTTTAAGAAAGTTTGATGTATTACACATATATACATATCCATATACACTTTCGGTTTTCATATATATATATATGTGTGTGTGTGTGTGTGAATACTTAGTATTTCTTATATGTATGTTGATGTACATATTATACTATGTATATGTAAAGCATATATGTATGAAGTAATATATATACCGTATATATGTATATATATATTTGTACATATAGCTAACTAGATCTATAACATATCCTTACATATATCTTTATGTGCAAATTAGTATATTTATACATGTAAACACAATTTCTAAAAGAAATAAGTTTCTATATACAAAATCTAACAAATATACATAAAGTTTCAATTACAAAATACTAAGTTACATGTATATAATACATCTAATATGATAATATATACAAATATACAAGAAAATACCTAAAACCTAATTTACATAATATAACAAATACAAAGTAAATATAAAGGAAATGTATTTACTTGTTTTGAAAAGGTTTTGGTGTAGAAATCCTTTTCTTTCTCTCTGTAAATATTGATGAGAATATGAGATATGTAGTGTAGTTAGAAGTGAAGTGATAGTTAGAGAAAATGAGAGAAAAACAAAATTGAGAAGATGGAAAGAGAGAGAGAGTATTGTCGGTTTGGTAAAGGGGAAGAAGATGAGTTGATTATGTGTATGATTTGAGAAACTTGGAGATGATTAGAGAGGGTTCTAGAGGGTTGAAATGTGTTACGACATGGAGGGAGAGAAAAGAAAGGAAAAGAAAAAGAAAAAGAAAAAAAAAAGGAAAAGGAAGAGAAAAGAAAATTCCAAATGATAGTGACATGTTGACTTGGTCAACATTTTAATTATATAAGATTATATATATCTAACATGTATAAATTAGGAAGGAAAAGAAAATAAAAAGAAAAAGATAAGGAAAAAGGAAAATAAGGAAATGAGTGTATAAATAAATAAAATAAATTTTTTAATTTTCTTTAAATATTTCCAACCTTATAAATATTATTTAGAATAATAAATAATATAATTATAAAGAAAATTACAAAATATGTTATTAACATTTATTATATAACACATGAACTACAATAAATATTATAATTAGGTTCAAATAATTAAATTTATATGATGGTAATTTATTTATATATATAAGGTTACTAACAATTATAAAATAATATTATCAATCTTGTAAATTAATTTAGTACTCTTTACGTTTATTAACATTTAAAAGTTATCTCTAATCGTTCATTAGTAATTGTACACAATTATACGTATTAATTGATAATTATATCTAATTAGGGCTTTATCATCATAAAAGTAAATTTATACATTTATAAGCTTAAGGTTTTAGTTTTAGGGTTTTTATCTTATTCAAGTTCAATCTCTAATATTTACACGCATATAGGATTTATGGTTTTTATACGCAATTAAGGTTTTAATTAATACATTAGGGTTTTTTTCAATCATTTTAGGTTTTGAAAGTAAGTGTTGATCAATTTTAAATTTGTTGATTCTATTGACTTAAGGTAATTATCTATAATACTCGAGTTCAATTATATACTCAAAATGTTAAATTTATGGGTTTTATAGTGCTGATATAGGAATAGGGTTAATCAAAGCTATTCATCAATTCATCTAAGCCATGTACAAGTTGTCCAACTTGATCTAATATCCTTAGCCTTCATTACTGACTAATTTAGAAGGTTCCCTGACTTTGCCAATCTGAAGCTACCAAAGCAGACATGCTAAGCTAATTGAAGTTCTATCTTTAGCCAAACTTATCTAGATTGCCTAAAGATCGTTATGTAACGTATCTTTAAACCCCTCCCTAAGTGACATGTTTTCCTTTACTTGATTTGTACCACCTTTGATGCTAGGATATTCTATACAAAATGAATATGAATTTGCCCTTTTCTTTGTATGAAGCATTTAGATGTACTAATGCCAGTATTTTTACCCTTTTTGGTAAATGTCCCATAATGTAAGGATGACCTAGTAAGGTGGATATGAATACCTCCTCTTTTTATTGCAATACTTAGCCTTCTTCTTTAATGTAATTATTGAAATTCTTCTCTTTCAGGTACTTCCTCTATGAAAGCCCCATTACTATTAGTACTTACCAATCCTTTTAGTATGGATTGTGGTGAATAACCCATTCAACTTGGACTAGTGCATCACATCTAGTAAGTTGTTTAATTGTATTGTGTTCATTTGGTACATCACATCCTTAGATAGCTCATGGGTTTGCTAAACCTCCACCTTGAAATCCATCTAAAGCCATTACTTTTCTTTGATTGCTTTGAATGGCCCATTCATGCTATAATAAGACCTAGTCATAAGCTGATATTATATAGGCCTATATACTTCGTGTCATATCAAGTTGACTCTCATTCCAATACTAAAGTTGAGTATCAAGCACTTGTAGATACTTCATCCAAACTTTTATGGTTACAATGGTTATCATAAGATATGGGCCTTATACATTCAGTACCTATTAATAT
This sequence comes from Lumnitzera littorea, assembly GCA_024138015.1. Taxonomy (NCBI): domain Eukaryota; kingdom Viridiplantae; phylum Streptophyta; class Magnoliopsida; order Myrtales; family Combretaceae; genus Lumnitzera; species Lumnitzera littorea. The sequence goes on from JAMXBB010000002.1 coordinate 51,040,285, forward strand.
TCACTATGACAATCATAGTGCCATTCAAATTACTTATAACAACTTATTCCTTGACAAAACAAAATACATTGAGAACGATTGTCATTTCACTTAGAACCATCTTTTTGTCTCATGAAAAACGTCAATATCTTGACCAAAGCTTAGCTACCTATACGATTCAATGAGTTAGTTCATAAACTTAAGTTGGTTTCTCCATTACCACGTTGAGTTTGGGGGAGGGTGTTAATCAACTAATGATATGACCATATCAATTACCACATTAAAATGTAGATATTACCATATCAATTGCCACATTAATGTAGATATGACCATATAAATTAGTCGACTAAAGATATGACTATATAAATTGTATATTATTATTTTCCTCATTTATGTATTGTATAGCCTTATAAATAGAGTCTCCTTTTGTACAATGAATACATTCAATGAAATACATTAATCATATTTTCACTTTTCTCTCATTTATTTCACAATAACCTTATAGCTTAGTTTTCAAGAATTAACACTTTATAATTAATTTAAATTTTGTTTCCAAACCTTCATCATAAAATTTTTGACGTGCTCTAATTAGCTATTAGGGATCCATCAATGATTTATACAATATTAAAAGTAAAATACAAAATATCTAGAATGGTTTTAGTATACCCGATCCTAACCTTAAGTGCTAATAATGGCCATGTTAGGGAAGGTTTCTAAGGGAACTCTCCTTCCTATGTTACACCATCAGGATCCTTACAATATGTATAATTTTATAGAGGGGTGAGCATTATCTTTTATATCTCAATTATATGAGTATCTATCAATACTATGTATATGTATTACCGAGCAAGTTATCAAATACACTTGGCATACACTTGATTTGCAAATAAAATTCTTTATCAAATGAGTACAAAACTGACTAATGTGTTGGCTGTATATTTAATAATAAAATTTATTAATGATTACCATGTTGTGATCTACAAGAAACTTGGACCAAACACTTTATCTCATTCTTCTACTCTAATATAAGTTACCCATTGATAGTTTTTGAAAATTTCAATAACTAAACTTACTCCACTCTAAGTGATAAAATTAGGGAAAATCAATTGCATTTAAATGTGGGATCGTGACTTCTTTACCTCAAGCATTTATGCAACATATTTATTAGATTTATATTTGATATTGATTATGTGGGTTTTAGTTGAACTCACCAGAACGTGCTCCTCTTCAAATGTAATGAAATTCTTTCTATAGTGAAAAATATTTCTTCTATGTAGCTTTTCTACAAATCCTAGTGAATAATTAGCTCATGTCTCAAACTAATTACTTTAGTAGAAATTATGACTTGCATACCATCATGCATTGCAACTACTTCTTCAACTGTATATTGTGAGTAGGTTCTAGTGTTTTTAAACGAAAACCACACTATTGTGTGTTAGAATTGTAAACGTGACATTTGTCTAAACAAAGTTTTCAATATAGTTAAGGTATAAAAAATTCACATTTTAATGAACCTAAGGGCCAGTCACAATTTATTAAATTTCATGAATAAGTATTACAAATATATATATATATATATATATATATAGATATTCAATAGCAACATACAAAAAGCATGAATTAAAGCAAAAACTCCATTAAATAATCACAATACTACTAAAATAATTTTAGCTCATTACAATGATAACAAATTCACACAACCATGACATGGAAAAATTTTAAGAACAACATAGTAAATGCATTACAAGAAATTATGTTGATGCTTAGAAAATCCTAATCCGCGAATCTATACAAAATTTCCAACTAAAATTGCATGTTGGCTCAAGCATGCTATTAAAAGTGCCAGTTAACCACATTTATATGTTTTTCTAAAATAAATGAATATACTTGTGAAAGGCCTCATGGAAAGTGCGTCGGTTGTACAAATGATATAGCATGAGTATAAGCGATGTGTTTAGAGTCATCCTTAATCACTATGGCTTACCTCAAGCTTAGGAAGCAGGTCCTTTTCATAGAGAAGAAATAGAAAATGGAAGCCTTCTTGCTTAATCCATAAGTTGAACCAAGGATATGATGCTCTTAAGCTTAAAAGATGGACTCATAGACACACCCAATATGACTCAAAAAATGCCAGTAATGAGGGTACTCATTATTAATTCCTAGCTAAAATAGGAATTAGATAAGAGTAAGAGGATAACCAAAGCACACAAGCTTAGTAAGAAGAAGATACTTAGTAATATTTAATATAAGATGATTGTAGCTACTATCTCTTCCAAATTAAGGCTACTTGTTATACAAGGAAAAATACTAAATGGGCATAATCCAAAATGAGTAAAATAGAATAAATATTCAAGAGTACAAAAAGAATTATGGGAAAGGAAGCTTTAGCTGGCATATTCTTTCTGATTTTGGGTGAGATATGCAGCGATCCTATATTAGATGGGTACCTGGCAAAAAAGACAAATCAGTATGGATGGAGCTACTGGGTGCCCAATTGTTTTGGTCTTTGTTCCCATAAGGTTGGTGGTGGGTGACCTTGGACCTCAATTCATATCTTAGGATAGGAGGTAAGGAATCTTAAAGGGCTTAGATAATAGTACAATAGTTCGGCACATAGTGAACTCGAAATCCCTCAATGTACTCGAGCTCGCCCTCATCTACTTGTTTTTTGAGTACTTGAGCAACCATGTTCAGGTGGCCCTTTAGTTAACCATGGTTAAGGGACCGAAGTTAGCATCCTTGGTTCTATGATTAGTAGGGCCTCGAAAGAGGTCAGCACACCGTGTAAATAAGCCAGTAAAGACACCTCAGACCTCAAAATCCCATCAATAGCTTGGGGTTATTGAAGATCTACCATCAAATCATTAGGCTTAGCTTCATTTAGGATATAAGGACTCAAGTCGAGCACATTGAAGGTGGAAAAAACACCATACCTTCTATTAATTCTAGCTTACAAGTGTTGTCTCTAACCTTCTTAATGATTTTGAATGGGTCGTTAGCTTAGAGTGATAACTTATTAACCTTGCAATTGGGAAATCTTTCTTTATTAAGGTGCTCCTATACCAAATCTCCTGGTTGAAAGTTCACAACCTTTCTTCCTCGACTATAGATCTCTTTTTACTTAGATACTATTCATGTAAGCTACTTTGCTTTCTGGTGCAACTTAGGTGAACTCCTTCCAAACTTTCTATCTTAGTGGTTAGACTAGATACTAATCCCATCAGTAGGGTTGGATTCATGCCATATATAACGTCAAATGAGGACTAAGAAGTAGAATTACGGGTAATCTTGTTATAGGTAAACTCTACAATGGGTAATGATTGTGTACGGCAGGCAAGTGCATTTAGTTAAATTATGTATAGTAAAATAGATATGAGTTTGAGTGTCGATCATACGAGGAACCATACATGTGAAAAACCTAATATTACTAGTAGTTTACCCTAAACCACTAATTATCTAAGTAAACAATTTAAGATAATTTTGATTAACAAGTAAGAATAAACAAGAAATGATAGATAAAATGAAAATAATAAAATAAACAAGTAAAATTTCATCAAATTAAAGAACACATAATCTTTAGCAAATTGTTGTTATTTACTACCTAGTTTTATGCAATTTTCAATCTTAATTACTCTTTAGACCTTAGAGGTGCCTAATCTGAATTAATTGGACTTGTGTCTCTAACTAATTCCTAACTCTAAACGATTCTACTCAAGTCACTTTTGGAATAAAGTATTGCAAAATGGCACTAAGAGCTTGGATCTAGCTATTAGGTCGCCTTAATCCGAAGAAATTAATACCTAATCATTTAGCTTGCTAGATTCCTCCTAATTACATAGGTCTGTTCACAAAAGGGATTGAGTACTCAGTAGCAAACTCAAATATCAAATTAATAACCTGGTTAAATACTAATTCAATGACAATATGCACAGTTTAATTAGATCTTCAAAGTTAATGTCATAGATTAAATAAAAAAAATATTGCAACAAAAGATTGTGTTCAATAAGGATTCATTAAGATAACAATTAAAATAAAGATATGATGAAACAAAAGAAGAAGGAAGATGAGAAATGAGGAACCCCCAGTGTAAATTTGCCCTATAACTCTTTCTCCTAGACACTATTTATAAGAGTTAGACTTAGATTTATAAAGAAAATCTAACAAAATTAGAAGATTTGTAAATCATGGCATATCCATGCCTAAAGTACACACTCGTAGTATAAAATTTTTTAAATTTGACGGAAATTAATGATGTAAGGTTCATGGTCATAGATCACGACTATGGTATTTAATTGTGTTCTTTACTAGACTTTGTGTCTTGCTTAAAATCCTTTCGGTCTAAGTTTTAGATCAATGCTTTTGTTCCAGTATGCTTTAAAACTTGATAAAAGTCTTCAAAGTTCATTAAATGCCTCTGAAGTCCCTAAAGTGAAAATTAAACAAATTAAGTTCTAAATAAATATAGAATTAGCTAAATTAATATATAAAATTACATGAAATCACTTTAGTATATATGCTAATTATATGTTATCAAATTCCCCCATACAAAAGCTTTTACTTATCCTTAAGCAAAACAATCGATACATTAAGACAAAAATATTTGAAGGATAAAATCATCAAAAATTATTTTTCAAAAAAGTACACGTTCAAATTTAAGTAGCTTTGCAAAATTTTTCAAAATCGTCCTTTTTCCTTAACTTGGTAATGCGCTTAGAACACTTAGCTAATATTTTTCAATAATCAAATCCGATCATTCGAAGTTACCCTTATCACTTGAACAAAAACTAAACTAGAGATTAAAACAAATATCAACAAGCTAAGAAAAAGTTATAAAAATTTTATCACTCTAACTCAAGAAAAGGGAAATCTTCCTTGGACTAATTTTATTATAAAAACTTAGACTAGATATATGTTACATCAACTCATCCTTTGATTGTTTCTTTACTTCTTTCAATTTCATAAGGAGGCTTTTTCAATTCAATTTAATCTTTATTGAAGTTGATTAGCATTGGGAAAAACCCTCGCTCTTTTAACAAATGAAGGTTGATCTATACTAATTTAGCCCTTTCATCCATTTAGTAATTGTCAACAAGAAAGCATCTTACTCTTTTGAGGGATTGAGACCAATCCTTAATAATTTTTAATTTAGTTACTTTCCCTTTCACAATTAGCAGTAGGAAAGAGTCTTACTATTCTAACAGATCAAGATTGATCTTTACCAATTTTAGCAATTCTTTCTTGATTTAATTAATGCCTCCAATTACTTTGTTTTTTTCAAAAAGACTTTTAAAGGACAAATCTCCTTTGTTCATCCAATCTACAAATTTGTGAAAAAGAGAGATAGATAACTATTTTTTAGAATTAAGCTTGGAAATAAAAATAACTATCCCTTAACTCGTCTATATCTATCCAAATCTCGACTTTAAATATGAGCTTAAGTAATAGGGAACTCTTAATTATAGGGATTTAACTACTTAAATTTAGCAAAGTGTACTAAAGTTGTAATGGATTTTAGGAAAATTTGAGGAAAAAAATTGTTTGCTTATATATATATATATATATATATCATGGTTGTCAAAATCATAATTTTACTATTCATATCAATGCATAGAATCAGTAGAATTGTATAGAATCATACAAAACCAATAAAATCATAAACTTATAGAATCGTATATGAAAGTTCATAGTTTTACTAAAAGTTTGTATATAAATGATTTTACTTCCATTTTAACTAAGAAAAATATTATAAAATTATAAACTTGTAGAATCGTATTTTTTGACTCATGATTTTAACAACCATGATATATATATATATATATATATAATATAGGGGTGCAAATTTCTAAGAGATTTATATTTCAAAAAATTCTAAAGCTTAAGTGAATATCTCCAAATTAACATACATAACCTATTCTTCTCCTCTACACTTTAGTTGTACATTGTCCTCAATGTACATTATAGCAATGTAATTCATAATATAAATGGGAGAAAAGGAACTAGGACTTCCCTAGTTTTTAGCATTGACCTTGGAAAAATTCTTGAAGTTCAAAATCCAAATTTCATTGATTCAATTAAGCTCGAAGTTTTTTGTGTCTACTAAAATGAACTAACTATGAAATGAAAAGAAAAAGTTAACTTGACAAAATAAAAATATTACTACCAATTCAAGTATTAGAATGTTAGTGATGAGTTCCTAATTACATATATTTTAATTAGTTATTTTTTGATAATTTTCCTTCAAATTTAAGTTTATTTTTAGATAATGATACTTAATCGAGTAAAATCCTATTTACTAGGTTCTTAAATAATCTACAAGAGAAAGCAAGAAGATAGAAATAAATTTTACTTAAATTGGAGTTAAAATAAACAAGTTATAAATGTTTGAAGATTGACACAATCAAACGACATGACTGTATCGTTTCTTGGCGAATTTAGAGCTTGTTTTCAATTGTTGTAGCCTAGGACATGACCAAAAGACATAATCATATCCCTAGTTATCTCTTTTCTAGCCAAACTTTTTTTTTTTATCTCTTTATATGTGAAGCCTGGTTAGGGTTTATTGAAGAGAGAACATTTTGGCACAACTTTTAAAGAGCTTTTTAAGACAAGAACACTCAAAGAGCAAGAGGATCATCAAGAATTCAAGATTCAAATTTTCTTTAAACTTCATGATTTTCTTTCATACATTTTTCTACTCTTTGTTTTTAGATTCTTACTTTAAGATGTATAGTGAATAGATCTTTGATATCCAGGTCTTATAAAACCTAGATTTATTCATGTGACATGATTATTATTTGATTAATTTAATTCTTTCATTTTTTCTTGGTTCAACTATGTTTGCTTCATGATTTAGGTAATTATTTCCATAAGTAGTAATCTAGAATTTGATATCTTATAAGAGAATTGAGAAATTTCTTATAAGATTAGATCTAGGCATAGTTGATGAGAATTATTGCAAGATTCTCTCGAAATTTCAAATTAAAGCATAGAGAATTTATTATTCAATAATGTAATCTTAGATCATACTATTGAAAAGAGATTTTAATAGGTGATTTTAGGGTTAGGATTAATTGACTTAAGAAAGTGATTAACTTTAGTAGAGAATTCTCTTGATTAAGAAATATTAAAAAATAAATTAGATTATCTTTAGGAAAATTACATGTTAGAAATAGGAGAAGTAAGATCTAGATACAACATTGAATCTTGAATTAATTTTCAATTGAATTGTTTTCTTGTTAATTATTGAATTGCATCTTAGTTAATCTTTAATATTTTAGATTTACTTCTTTAAGTTTTTTGAAATTTATTTTGCCACGTTAGATAACAAAGATCTAATGAGTACTTGTAAATGTACTAATCCCTGTATGATCGATATTCGGACCCATATCCGCTATATTATAAACTGATAGATGCACTTGCTTGACACATCTAGTTTTTGGTACCGTTGTCAAGGAGTTTTGATATTAAGAAAGCTAATAGATTTATTAATTTAAACATTCTTTTTTCTTATCTTTCTTGATTTATTTTCTTTTTCATGATTTTTTTTTTCTTAGTTCAATCTTGATCGAATTCTCTATTTTCTTTGGTACAGTACACGACAAGAAGCCAACTAAAGGATTTGACTAAAACTGATCTTGAGATTGAGAGGATAGTTTTAGGTAATTTGAGGCAATTATCTATCAAAGAAAAAATGGAGGCAATAAACCAAGGATCTCTAATTAGATTAAAAGATGAAGTGGAGTTATTAGAGGGTGAAGTCACAGATCAAGCAGTAGAACAAGCATCCGATCACAAAGCTTACTCGACGACATCATGGCTAACAATAGGAAATATAATTGAACCTTGTCGAACTACTCCCGACCATCATTAACTAGTACCCAGTCTTGCATCAACCAACTAATTGTTGCAACCAATAACTTCGAGATTAAGTCAAACATGATTCAAATGGTGTAGTAGTTTGTACAATTTAACGGCCTCTAAGATAAAGATCTCAATGCACATATTTTTAGTTTTTTGGAAATATGTGATACTTTCAAGATTAACGGGGCAACTAATGATGCTATTCAACTACACCTCTTTCCATTTTCTTTGTGTAGTTGAGCTAAACAGTCGTTGAATTTCTTGGCGAGGAATTCAATCACAACCTAGAATGAATTAGCAAAAAAATTTGTGGAGAAGTATTTTCTATTTGCAAAAATTGTAAAGCTGAGAGCCGACATCTCATCTTTTGCTCAAATAGAGGGTGAGACCTTATACAACATATGGAAGCACTTTAAGGACTTACTAAGGTAGTGTCCACATCACGGCCTTCCTCTTTGGATGGAAATGCAAACCTTCTACAATGGTCTCAACCCTTCTATGAGGCAAATGATAGATACAGTAGTCGGAGATACACTAAATACCAATGCCTGAGGAAGTCCAAGCTTTGATAGAAGGTATGGCTATGAATAATTATCAATGGGGGAACCCTAAGGGGAAACAAAATGTTGTAGGCATATTTGAGCTTAATACCGTATAATCTTTAGGCACCCAGGTGGAGATGTTGAGTAAGAAAATTGAATCCCTCTCGACTATTTCACAATAACCACAATTCAACCCCAACAACTTTAACTAAGAGGGGATTGTAGGCTACAAGTAAATAGAGCAGGTTGATTTTCTAGGAAAACCTACAAGATCTTAGCGTAATCCTTAAAGCAACACCTATAACTTAGGGTAAAGAGATCACCCTAATCTTTCATAGGGAGGTCAAAATCAAGGTCAAGGCCAATAGTGGTAGGTAAGAAATCAGCTACAACAAAGATCAAATTTTCCTCTATTGGGATTTCAACAATCAATAGTACCTTTGCTTACTCTAAAGAAGAAGTTGGAAAGCCTCTTGGAAAAAATACGTTCAGTTTAATGAGGCTAGAACACAACAAATAGAAGCTTCTTTAAGGAACCAAGAAGCCTCCATTTAGAACCTGGAGAATTAGATTGGCGAGATCGCTAGGATATTAAATGAGAGACAACAAGGATCATTACTTGGGAACATTGAAATAAACCCTAGGGAACATGTCAATATAGTAACCTTGAGAAGTGGTAGATAGCTATAAGTTGAGATGAAAGAGGATAAGGAAACAGTTGAGAAAGAAGTAGAGGTCAAGGGTAAGGAAAGTTTAGAATTCCTGAGATCAAAAGAGAGTGTAAAGCCACCAAAAGTGAAGGAGTATAAGCTGCCCATTTCGTATTTACAGCACCTTAAGCAAGACTACCTTGATCTAACTAAACAATTTGAAAAAATCCTCGATCTTTTTAAACAACTACAAGTGAACTTACCTCTTGTTGATATTTTATTATAGATGCCAAGACACGCAAAGTTCTTGAAGGATCTTTTGTTAAATAATTCTCTACGCTTTAATTTAAAATTCTGGAAGAATATAGGAAATGATCTCTAATCTCGTGACAATTCTCATCAACTATGCTTAGATTTAATTTTATAGAAATCTCTCGATTCTCTTATAAGATATCAAACTCTAAATTACTATCTACGAAAATAATGACCTAAATCATGAAGCAAACATAGTTAAACTAAGAAAAGACTAAAGAATTAAATTAATCAAGTAATAAGTATATCACATGAATAGATTTAGGTTCTACAAAACCTAAATACTGAAGATCTACTCCCTACACATTATAAAATAAGAATCTAAAATCAAAGAGTAGAAAATTGTATGAAAGAAAATCATGAAGTCCAAAGAAAAATTGAATCTTGAATTCTTGATGATCCTCTCGTTTTTTAGTGTTCTTGTCTTGAAAAGCTGTCTCCAATTGATGTCCAATAAGTTCTTCCTTTTAAATAAACCCTAACAAGGCTTAATATATGAAGAGATAAAATAGGTCAGTTGGGAAAGACATGATCGAGAACATGGTTGTGTCCTTTGGTAATGTCTTAACCTGTAATAGTTGAAAATCAGCTCCAATTTTGCCTAGAAATGACATAGTTATGTTGTTTGATTGTATCGATCTTCAAACCTTCATAACTTGCTCGTTTTAGCTCCAATTTGAGTTAAATTTGTCTCTATCTTCTCTTTTTCTCACATAAATCATTTCAAAACCTAAAAAACAAAATTTTACTTAATTAAGCATCATTATATAAAAATAAACTCAAATTTTAAGGAAAATCATAAAAAAATCACTAATTAAAATATATGCAATTAGGAACTCATCAAACTTCTACACACTTAAGAATTTGCTTATCCTCAAGCAAATAAGGCAAAGAAAAATCAAGACTAGAATTCTTGAGTAAAAAATAATCACTACTTAGGAAACCGGCCAAAAATTACACTTAACTCGGAAAGACTCAACTTGCAAATTTAATCAATTTTATTTAAATAACTTCCTTAACTCTTATACTCAATCTTTTTCCCAATGTCCAAAGGACACAAAGTACTAGAGTTTACAAGCTAATCTATAAAAATTAAAGTTTAACTGGATCATTTAATTAAGGATTTTGTACTCAAGATTAGATCTAACATCTCACTAATTAGGAAAGAGTCATAACAATTTTAAACCTACTTAACTAAAATGTATACAACCCTCTTTTCAATCTCATTAAGCGCTATAATTCAGAGTAAACACATATTAAATCCACTTATCCTATGATCATCCCCTTAACACATGCTTTTGTTAAGAAGGCTTTAAATTCACTGAATTTATATTATTAATTAAACACATTATTTAAAGACAATTTTATTCGTAGTAGGAAAGAATTTTGCTCTTTTGATGGACCAAGACCAATCCATACCAATCTAGCCTTCATATTAGTAGCAGGAAAGAACCTTGCTCTTTTAAGGGACTAAGGCTAATCCATACCAATTCATTCTTTAAGCTTATTTTAGCATTGGCAATGGAATTCAACTTCGCTCTTCTAAGGGACCAAGGCTAATTCTTACCAATTTTGCCCCTTTTTTCATTTATATCACTTTCTACCTTTAACCATTTCAAGTTTTCAAAGGTTTCTTAAAAGGAAAATTTCATTTGTTTGTTTACCAAGAATTATAAAGCTCTAAAAATTTCTAAGAGGAAAGTATATGTCAAAATAAGCTTTGAAAATAGTCATGACTAACTCCTAACTAGTGGTCTTTCTTTAATCCTAAGTACTAAAATCCTAAGCTAAATAATCCTTAACTTTACTCCACAAAGGTTTCACCTATCAACTTTAGAATCGTGTAAATCAATCATCACCCTTCAAGTATTCAAATTACATTCAACTTAGTAGAAGTTACCAATTTCTAAATAATTGCAAGTCAATAAAACAATAAAATTAGGTTAAATGCAAAAAAAAAAAAAAAATTAGTCTCCTAAGTAGCAAAAGTTTCTATAAATTTTTATATCAACTTCCCCATACTTAAAACCATATATTGTCTCCAATGTACAAATTAAGTCACACATGAAAAATATATAAATCAAAATAATCATAAGTAAGATGATAGAAAAATGGGAAAGAAAAACTAATACTCCCTTGAAAATTTGAATGACATAATTCATCAATGTAAGAAGTCTGAAGTTTAAAGTAGTTTGAATCAAACGAAATCTCTAACATGAGCTTTAAAGTTCTAAGACATTGACTCCACAATCCTCTTAATCAGAGGCATCATCCATGAAATTATTGTTGTCTTCTTTATATTCCTCATCCTCCTCCTCATCATCAACATTTTCAACTAAACTCTCCTCTTAAACATACACTGAATTACCAACATGCATTTAAATCCTAACTACTGTGATGGAAAAGGGGATGTAAGTCATGTACTTTTAATTTGGACGCGATACGACTCGAGGCGCGACCGTATCTCGCAATCGTGTAACTTTCTATGATGAACTCAAATTCATCTCTTAGGAACAATATGATCCGAGACACAACCATGTCTCGCAACTGTGTGCTCTTCTGTGATGAGTGCATAAAGGTTGCCTGGAATTGACACAGTCCAAGATACGACTATGTCTTTGGATTGTATAGTACAATGTTTTTTTTTTCTTTTAGCTTTTATTATTTTTATTTTAATTTATGTATGTCTAGCCTAAATGCATGAATTCAAAAATAAAAGAAACTTAAAGAAACAAAAGTAGTAAACTAAAAAAAATGAATCAAAGAAAGCTAATGCAAAAATTAAACTAAGCTAACGGGACTACCATATGCATAGCAAAAAAAGGCAAAATAAAAGCGAACTAAACCCTACAGTGAAAAATAAAAGGGTTAAAGTGCTAAAATAAATAATAAAAATTGCTAAGATAACCTATCGACTTGGGCTGCCTCCCAAGAGCACTATGTTTAATGTTAATAACTTGACTGGATGCATGAGTTACTTACCTTTATCCGAGTGGAGATGGATCTCCATCCTTACCTCGCTTTCAAACCCTCCAAATAAGGCTAGATTTACCCTTTTGTCATTGGTATAGCAAATTCTCTTATCTAGTTACATAACTTCTACTGAGTTTCTTCTTATCATGCCACTCACCAAACTCGTGTTGCTTATGTCTCTTTTCTTTTTATCCGCTTTTCGCTTAGATGGGGTAGTTATAGGTGGCTTTGAGCTCTTCACTATAAAAGCATGCTCTAAATGATCTTCTGAGTGTTTCTGCTCCAAGACTAATGGCATTCCTTTAGGAATCTCTAACTTTTCTTCCTTTGATCTACAAAACCTAAAAAGTTAAATAGTTATAGAAAATGCAAACAAGTTAGAAGTTATAGTCATCCAAATTGAAAATTAAATGAAGTCTTTTGAAAAGGAAATAAAAATACAAAGGAAAATCACTTGTCATCCTAGTCTATGCCTTTACTCTCCTCTTCTTCACCCTCTTCCTACTCAATCTGCTCTTCCTTAGTCTCCTCATCCAAGTCAAGTGTTGACTAGGGTAGCGATGGTAGTGGATGGATAGATACCATAGTGGGCAAGGAGCGCATCTACTTTTGCCTCAATCCTCTATACTTAGTATAACAAGGTATTTTGTCTCTTCAAGAGCTTTCTTACCATCCTCTTAGACTTACCAATGATTGAAGACGATGATCTAGGTCATGGCTAAGACAAGGATGATGTTGCCTTTTTAGATAGCTTAAGGAGAGGATACTTAGTGCTAGAGGGAGCTTCATAGCCTTAATAAATTAATAGCTTAACAAGGTAAGAGGCTTAAGTATCTACATACGAGGGAGGTCATGAAAAGTCAACAATATTCTTCACCACCCTAGTAATGAAGGGACCTACAAAAATGTTTTCCAAATAGCCTTCGATGGCTTGGCTTCTAAGAAAGAAAGCCATCCTAATGTACAAATTTATAAGACACCGTTCAACTATGCTATGCAAATAAAGAATTTCCTTCTCATTTACTACTCAATTGCTATGTTTCCTCCTAGTAAAGCTTTTAACCAGTACATAATGAATTAGTCTAAGAGTTAGATCTCTTAATGGAGAAGCTTTAGATTTCCCTAGATCATGAGCTCTTCCATTGCTCAACTGAGCCCATACCTAACCATCACTAATAGCTTGTGGCAACTTGTAAGGCAATTCCCTATACTCACGAGTCCTTACATAGTTTGCATAATACAATCCCATATATAAAGGTATACTATTAGATGGCATAGTCACATCATAGTCATTACACTTGAAGTATAAAGTGTCTTGTGTACCATGATCTATGTTATCGTATGCTAGCCTTAGTGTGCTTAAGACTTCCAAAGTTAACTCTTTATAGATCGGCTCATTTATTGTCAGTAGCTGATCCTAGCCTCCAAATTCTATCAATTGCTTACTCTAGCATCATACCCCCCCCCCCCCCCCCTTAAGTGAGTGCTTCCAAACTTAAGAATGTAGTTGAGCTAAACTCCTTCTTTGATAACTTAGCATATCATCTCCTTTACTAAGATTCGCCAAATTGCAATAAGCAATAAGTGGAAGTAGAGCCTGAAGAGTTCCTACAGCATGCATGCTTATAACTATGCATGTTTCTTGAATCTATCATGCCAAAGGTTAGATTTGAAGATTTGTAGATTGTGAATGATTGAATAGTGAGAGGATTGAGAGAAATATGTAGTTTTAAAGAGAGAATGAAAGTATAGAATGAGATAGAAAGCTTTTACCAATGGTTTTCAAATTCTTACTTAACTATGACCAAGGATCATGGTGATAGAGTGTAGCCATGGTCCTTGCCTTTTTCATATTGTTGCAAATTAGGCATGAGCACAGTTAAGGATCACATGTGTGGTCTTGACAATGGAGCTCTCTTCTTAATTTTTTTTTTACTTCTCTGAAATTTATCTTTTAGTGGATCACTTTTTGGGCATGACTACAGTTAAGGATTACGTGGGTGGTCTTGACAATGGAGCTCTCTTCTTAATTTTTTTTTTTACTTCTTTGAAAATTATCTTTTAGTGGATCACTTTTTAAGTCTATAGGCATGGACTTTAGCCATATTCTTTCTTTAATTCTCAAATTTAAGTTGTGTTAAATTCCTTTGACTCATTTCCTAAAATTGCTCCAAGAAATTAAAAAATAAAGTAAATTGAAGTATGAAATTAAATCAAATAACAACTCACTCAGATGACAAACTTCATTAGTTTCTTATTGCATGAATAAACTTTAAGAACCATTGTTAAGAAATAAACAATTGTTTAATGCGAGGGAAAAATACTAACTAACAGCTTACCAACTCAATACTCGAATTGACATAAGACAAGACAATGAAATAAACAAAATAAGCAAACAAGTAATTGGATGTTTAACGTGGTTGGCTCGAGGTTGGCTTCTACTGTTAGTTTGATTCCTTAGTTAATAACTATAACACTTTAGAAGTTAAAAGCACATCAATAAAGAAAAATATCAAAAGAACAATAAGGATGATTTATTATAAGTATGTTAAAATAATTGAAAAATTAAGGTTTTTACTCGCATCCTAATTAGTTTACTCAATTGGATCCTTGATAAGGGTGCCAAAAACTTGATCACATGTAGTAGGCAAGTGCACCTACTCAAATCATAGTATAGTAAAATGGATATGAGTCTAATTGTCGATCTTATGAGAAATTGTACATATGAGAGACCTTAAATTACTAGCAATTATCTACCTTAAAAATTTAAGATAATTTTGATTAACAAATAAGAATAAACACGAAATGATAGCTAAAATAAAAACAATAAAATAAATAAGAATAAATAAAATAAACAAAACTAAATAAAATAAATAAGCAAAATTTCATTAAATTAAAGAACACATAATCCTTAGTAAATCATTATTATTCACTTTCAATATCAATTACTATTTAGATAGTGAAGATGCCTAATCTAAATTAACTAAACTCATGTCTCTTGCTAATTCCTAACCTTAAGATAGCTCTACCTGAATCGCTTTTAGAATTGATTATTGCAAAATTGCACTATGACCTTAGATCTCACTAATAGGTTCCTTAATCCGAAGAAATCAATACCTAATTGCTTAGTCTACTCAATTCCTTCTACATGGGTCTATTCACACAAGGAAATTGCATACTCAACAGCAAACTCAAACATCAAATTAATAACTCAGGCAAATTCTAATTCAATGACAATATGCACGATGTAATTGGATTTTCAAAGGTAATATCATAGATGAAATAAAACAAATGTTTTAATAAAAACTAGGATTCAATAACAATTCACTGAGATAATGATAATAAAGACATGATGAAATAAAAGAAGAAGAAAGATGATAAATGAGAAACTTCACGAATTGCTAACCTTTAGACACATCACTCGTGCCTGCCTCTAAGGCCTCCAATCTCTCACCAAGAGGATTCTCTCTTGTTAGCCTGTTGAGGACGAGCTCCATTACATAGAAGAGCTATAAAAGAACTCCCTCTAGTCCTAGCTTAGACATACTTTGTTTTGCTTGAACTTTCGCCCAATCACCGACCTATTGAGTATAGAGGCCTATTTGTCAAGTGTAAAGGCTAACTTGTCGAGCGTTGTATTTGATGTCCTTATACGTAGAGCTCTACTCTTTCAGCCTACCAAATTGTAGCCTCATTCAATCTCTATGGTAGCTTCAACCACAACTCACCAACAGTAACCCCAACATCAACTGAGCTTAGTTGCAATAGCCCAAGATCCTAGAATACGAACCCATTGCTATGCCACCACTTGTCCCTTACTTTTGCAACACTTGTATTGTATTCCTTTTTGTCCTTGGTCATATTTACACTTTTTCGAACATACAAGGAATCTCTTTCTTACATTGTTTTTTATGTAATTTTACTTTATTGTATTGTTATCCTAAAGGACTTACTATAATTTTCACTATAGTTGCAATCATCTTACACCTTAAAGTTAATGAATATTCTTGTTCTTACAAGATACCCTTCTCCAAATACATTTCCTTTCTTACACTCTTGTCTAATCTTGCCAAATAACTCAAGATTAGTGGCGAATAGACCTCAGTATTAGTTTATACATCATATAAGCTGAAACACTAAGCCATGTTGTGTTTATTGGTGCATCATATTTTTCAAGCAGCTTCATAGAAGCTACTATGCTTGTCAACTTATCCATTCCTTCACTCTTTGATTCCTCAAACGACTTACGTGGTTACTAATTCCTACGATAAGTCTTAGTGATCAACTTAACTCCTAAGCATATATATAATCTTGGTATCTAATAAGAGTAAATTACTCTATACTTTTGAGATATTAAGCATAAATTGACTATAATTTTGTTTATTTCGTATGTTCTTGGTACTTAATTGTATAATATATCTATTTCAGATTATTCAAGAGTAAAGAGATGAAGTCTACATAAGAACAATGCAATTTAAGGCAATCATAGCTGTTGTTGATAGTCGGTTTTCACTCATTTAATATACTCGTTCATTTGGTTACTAATATGCCAGGTAGTCGAATCTCTCGGCATACCACTTGATAGATGACATGGCATTTTTGCCGAGTAGAAGAAATTCATTCTTAGTTTGAATTCAAGTCCATGGCGCAAACGGTTATCATAAGTACGGTTATATTAGATAATCGCCTACTCTCCCTACATATCAGGGGAGATGTTAAATCAAGAAGCTTCCACGTATCTTAACAGTTATTCCGACAACTGCTTTAGACACTATAACCACTTATAAATATTGGAAAGAAATTTTGTAAGAGCTCTCTAACACTTTTTACTCACATACTTTCTATACAAAGTCATCCTATTAACTTAGACATCGGAGTGGCCATATTGGGTTGGCCTCGGTACCAAGCATTTCATTCTTTTTTGTAAGATCTTCCTTCATCCCAAAATTCACCAACAATAGCCGTGAGGAAAGGAAAACTTTGAAGGAAAACCAAAATACATTCTATCATTGGTGTAATAACGAAAGATTTGAATGTCTAGTACTAGTCACGCCCTCCATCACGAGTGTGATTAAGGGAGGTATTGTGATCTCTCTATTAGTCACGGTCGTGATTGTATATTAGGAGGAAAATCACTCCTTTGATCATAGGCCTAAGGAGATAAATAAGTTTGATGAAGAGTTCATGTCTACGATCATGACCACAATTAGTGTGGACTTTCATTTTCTGAGACTATCATATCTTGAGTTACAAGCGTAATGGGAGTGGACATGATTATTCTTCTTTAATTTTATTGCATGAACTGGTGTGTGGAGTAAGCCTTAACACCAAAGGGTGTCTTAAAGTGGTATATTTCGAGCCTTTTGACAAGATGAATATAAATATACTACAATTTTCAAACAATGGATCATTAACATAATTAAGAACATCAAATCACATCATATTACATCACATCACATTAGATCACATCATATTACTATATTAGATCATATTCATTAGACATCTTATATCTTAGACCTAAAACACTAACCACAATCGCATCTGTTTACTAAAGTTATACCCATTATATTTTACATTTTCAAGATAGTTTTTAAGTGTTGTATCGTGTACTTGTCCCTGAACTACTCAAAAGAGCCAATGGGACTTTATTGTTCCTGTATTTGTGAAACTTCTACAATGATCAAAAAGGCACTTTTACTCTTTACTAATTCCATGTTTTATTTCTTATTACTTATGAGTTTTGTTAATTTATGTTATTGTTTTATCATATATGAGTAGTAGTTTAAGACTTGCTATATCACTTAGTATGATCAAGTGCATGGAATAGTAATTTCTTGATATTTGTTACTTTTGATGAATTGAACTTAATGAATCTAAGTACGGTGTAGTGTACAACATTAACTTAAGACGGATTTCAATAGATTATATCAAGAGACAATTCTAATGAATAGATCTAATTCATTGAAACAACTTACTCTTGATAACATAGATGTTAATAGGAAATTTACTGCATCCTTAGGGAATTCGATAGACTAACATGACATTAATGTGATCCGCGTTGGCTATTAATTCAAAAGATATTCTAATAGACACAATTAAGATTAGGAGTAAGTAATTATGAGAGGAATGCTTACAAACTAGTAATTTTCTATAGGTAACAGATATTAGGATAAATAAAGTATATTAGTTATATCATGCTAAGTGGTGAAGCAAGTCTGCAAATTAAGTGTAGTGTTAGTAATTGGTTTCGTAACCATTATGTTAGTTAGCATTAGTTTGTGGATTAGTGTAGTTTAATTAGTAATCTAGAATTTTAATAATTAATCACTTGATAATTTGATTGCTAGATAATAGGAAGACTAATTAGTACTAATGTTTGTATCCATCCTCAATGGAGATAAGCCTAAACTCATCTATGTTAGTAAACGACAGTTTATGACCTAGAGCAGCACAATTGATCTTGCTAAAATTTTCTTATCAAAGTTGTGTAAAATTTTATATTTCATGAAGTTTGTATTGAGAATGTCAAACCTTAGTATTTAAAGAGAGATTAATGATGCTAAGAGTGATGCTCATGGTTGTAGTTGTGTTACCCAATAAACCTCATGAACTATTGATGAACAATTGCAAGACCTTTCTACTATTATGACCAACCTGGCTATCTTTGTATAAAGGGTAGTAGAGACTAGGCCACAAGAGAGAGTTGATAAACGAGGATGAGATATGAGAGACAAATCAATAAGTAACTGAACCTAGAGAACTATAAGCTATTAATGTGAA
Organism: Lumnitzera littorea; assembly: GCA_024138015.1. Lineage (NCBI taxonomy): Eukaryota > Viridiplantae > Streptophyta > Magnoliopsida > Myrtales > Combretaceae > Lumnitzera > Lumnitzera littorea. The sequence continues at coordinate 51,059,381 of JAMXBB010000002.1, forward strand.
CCCAGCTCCACCCTGACATGCTAAGAGCTTTATGAGGATAAGAGTTAATTTAGATAAAGTTAAAGAATATGTTATGGAGGAGGATTGGTATGATGGATTTGAAGAGCTCAAGATTCATGGCCTTAAAAGAGCTAAGTATCTTAAAATGCAAATTCCAAGTTTTAATAGGTTCGATAGTATTGATGACTATCTAGACTGGGAGGAGAAGATTGAAAAGATATTTGACTTATATGATTATGAGGACTCGATACATATTCGAGTAGCTGCTATAGAATTTTTTGGTCATGCAATAATGTAGTGCAAGAAATTGCAAAAGTTACACTAGCGAGCCCAAATCTGAACATGGAATGAGATCAAGAGAGTTCTAAGGAGTAGATTTGTGCCATAACATTATGAATAAGACACATTTAGATGTCTACAATAACTCCAGTAGGGTAGCCAATTTGTGGATGAATATGTTCGAGAATTCTGATTGCTGATGATTTGTTATGATGTTGATAAACTTGAAGCATAGAAAATTGTAAGGTTCATCGCTGGATTGAGATCTGAGATTGCCAATGTAGTGGAGGTATAGAGGATTGGAAATTTAGATGAAACTATCCGAGTAGCAAAAAGGATTGAAAGGCAGAGGCAAAAGCAGCTCAACCGAATATAATTAGTATACCAAGCCAACTTAGATATAACTAAGCTCAATACAATTCCGAGGTAAACCACTAAAGTCATATGCTAAGCAGACTTGATGATAGCCAAGAAAAGACTAAGGCCAAGGAACCTAAGATCCAAAAGGATCAAGGTCAAAGCTATAGTAAGAAGACCTAAGAGACAAAGTGCTTCAAATGCTTAGGTATTAGACCCATAGCAATTTAATATTTGAACCGATGTATTATGACCATCAAAGGAGAGAACCTTTAGTTCAGAGCAAAGAGCGCTATTGAAGGAGAAGTAGAAGAGAATTCCAAGTTGTGTTTTGATGAGTTCTTTGAAGCTCTTAAGGCCCTTACTCGACCTGAGCAGGGAGAGTAATATCTCAATTTTGTTGTTTGAAGAATTCTTAGTACCAATGCCATAAGGGAAGATGAGTAGAGCGAGAATCTCTTCCATATGAATTTCCGAATGAATGGCAATCTATATGCTTTGATCATAGATGGAGAAATTTGCACCAATGTTGTAGCTTAAGGAGTGGTGAAGGCTTTAAAATTGCCAAACTATCCTCATCCTAAGCCTTACAAAATTTTCTGGCTTAATGAGAAGGGAGGAATGCTTATTGCCGAGAGAGTTAGAGTACTGATCACTATCAGATAGATATAAGGATGAAATGTTATGCAACGTCTTGCCTATGTGTACTTCACGCATACTACTAGGCTGACCATGGCTCTTTGATCGTAAGGTACTATATAATGGGTATAAGAACACTTATATGTTCTAGAAGGATGGGAAGAAGGTGGTACTGACCCTTATGAGCCCTAAAGAAGTTTAGGAGTCTCAAGAGAAGATTTCTAAACCGTTGTAGAGAAATTTCTTACTAATTTCCTAAGCCTAATTTTCCAAGGATGCTAAGAAGGAAGAATGTATACTTTTATTGGTTAGAAGACTTCTAGAGTTGAAGGAAGCAGGAGCCCTACCTATTGAGGTGCTGGCATTGCTCCAAGAGTATGATAATGTGTTTGCTATTGAGTTGCTAAGAGGTTTACTTCCTGTCAAAGGTATAGAGCATTACATTGACCTACAGCCTAGATCTGTACTACCTAACCGAGTAGCCTATAGACTTAATCTTGAGCAGGTAGCTGATTTGAAGAAACAAGTTGATGAGTTGATTGAGCGTAGATATGCTTAAGGGAGCATGAACCCTTATGTCATATCGGCTATTCTAGTACCGAAGAAGGATGGATCATAAGAATGTGCATTGATAACCGAGTAATCAACAAAATCACTATCAAATACTAATATTCGATCCCACGATTGGATGATATGCTCAATAAGTTGCATGGTATGCAAGTATTTTCAAAGATTGACCTGAAGAGTGGCTACCACTAGATTCGAATGAGGCCTGGAGATAAGTGGAAGATTGCTTTCAAAATGAAGGACGACCTATTCAAGTGGATGGTGATGCCATTTGGTCTAATGAATAGGCTGAGCACCTTTATGTAACTCATGAATCATGTTATGAGGGTTTTGATAGGAAAATGTGTTGTTGCTTACTTTAATGATATTTTGGCATATAGTCCTGGCCTCATTTCTCATGTCATGCACTTGAGATCTGTATTTGAAATCCTCCATGCTATGCAATTATTCAACAATTTGAAGAGATGCATATTCTGTCAGGGTGAGGTAGTATTCCTCAGATATGTTGTCTCTAGAGAGGAATTGAAGTAGATGATGAAAAATCCGAGCTATTCTCGAATGGCCAACGCTAACCAGTGATGCAAAAGTTTAGAGTTTTAATGGTCTAGTCTCATTTTATTGAAGACTCATTTGGAACTTTAGTTCCTTAGTTGCCCCAATGACCAAGTTGACTAAGAAAAACTCAAAATTCAAATGGGCTAAGAAAACTCAAAGAAGTTTTGAAGAGATTAAATCTAAGTTAACCTTTGCCCTAGTATTAGTACCGCATGACTTTGATAAGGTTTTTGAGCTAAAATGCGACGCATCTAGAGTTGGCATTGGAGCTGTTCTTATGCAGGAGCACAGACCAGTTGCATATTTCAGTGAGAAACTCAAAATTGCTATACTAAATTACTCTGCATACGACAAGGAGTTCTATGCCCTTATCCAAGCACTTCAAAATTCACAACACTACCTACTATCAAGAGAGTTCATTATCTACACAAACCATGAACCTCTTAAGCATCTTAGAGGATAGTAAGAACTCTCTTAATGCCATACGAAGTAGGCCAAATACCTAGAAACCTTTTGTTATTTCATCAAGTATAAGAAATGAAGTTCTAACACGATGGTTGATGCCCTTTCTCATCAGCATGCTCTTATCACAACATTATAGACTAGAATACTTAGGTTTAGTACCTTGCCTAATCAATATGAACACGATCCACACTTTGGACCCTTAGTGGCCAAATATAACATTAGAGGAGTGGTGGATGGGTTTTATTTGAGCCAAGGATTTCTAATGAAGGGAAGATAAGTTTGTTGGCCTAAGATGTTGAAGGATGTGTGCAAAATTCTTGAGCGATGTGAGGTGTGTAAGTGAACCAAGGGTAGAAATGAGCCATATGGAGAATATACACCTCTACCCATACCTAAGCGGCTATAGACCGATCTAAGCGTGGCTTTCTTGCTCGGCCTATCCAAAACACCATGGAAACATGATTCTATTATGGTGGTGGTCTATCGGTTTAGCAAAATGAGCTACTTCATCCCTTGCCAAAAAACCAATGATACTTTATTTTTACTAACCTCTTCTTGTAAGAGATCGTACAACTGCATGGAGTTCTAAGGAGTATTGTATCTTATCATGATTCAAAGTTCATAAGCTTCTTCTAATGAACACTATGGAAGAAGCTTAGCACCAAGCTTATGTTCAATATTTCTTGCTATCCACAGACAAATGAGAGACAAAGGTTGTGAACAAAACAATAGGCAACCTCCTTCCAGCTACTATTGGGAAGAATCTATATGATTGGGATCTTTGCCTACTAATCTTGAGTTCACTTACAATTGCTCCACTCATAGTTTGACAGGAAGGATGCCTTTTAAGCTCGTCTATAAACTCAACCTGAACTTACCATTAAATATGATCACTAGCTCTACTTCCCTAAGAGAAAGTCAAACTGGCTAATAACATGCTGAAGAGTTTAAAAAACTGTATAAGAAGGTTGTCAAGTAATTAGCTGAGATAGTGTCTTAACAAAGAGAGCAAGGAAGCCGAAGTAGAAGGTGAGTTGTCTACAGCCTAGGCAACTTTGTTTGGATCCACCTCAGCAAGGAACGATTTCTAAGGAAGAGGATAAATAAATTATTACTTAGGTCAGATGGCCCTTTCAAATTCCTTCAATACATCAATGACAACACTAATGAGCTAGAACTACCCGAAGGATATGAAGTGTCTCCCACTTTCAATGTCACCAACTTGATGCCTTATGTGTTAAAAGAAGAAGAAAAAGACTAAGATTAAGATTTGAAGGCAAATCTTCGACCACCTTGAGGAACTGATGGATCATTGACCTTTGGACCCATAACTCCTGTTTTCCTCTAAAGCCTCCCATATCTCACCATGTAAATTTTCTCTTGTTAGCCTACCAAGGGCAAGCTTTAGTATATGGAAGAGTTGTTGAATAACTCCCTCAGGTCCCGCTTAGACACAGTTTGCTATGTTAGACTCTTACCCAACACCAACCTACTGAGTACTAAAGCCGACTTGCCAAGTACCATGTCCAAGGTCTCTATACATAGAGCTTTACTCTTTAACCTACCAAATTACAACTTCATTTAATCACCTCGGTAGCCCTAGGCACAGCTCACCAACAACAACCCTAACATCAACTCAGCTTAACTACGGTGCCCCAAGATCCCAAAATACGAACCTATTAACAGGCAGCCACCTATCCATTACTTTTTTGACACTTGTACTATATTCTTTTTTGTACTTTGTCATATTTATCCTTTTTCAAACACACTAGGAATCTCTTTCTTACATTGTCTTTTATGTAATTTTCCTTTATTGTATTATTGCCCTAAAGGACTTACTATAAATAGTTCTTTTCACTATAGCCACAATCATCTTATACCTTGTAGTTAATGAATAGTCTTATTCTTGCAAGATACTCTTCTCCAAGTACATTTCCTTTTTCACACTCTTAAATAATCTTTCCTAATAGCTTGAGATTAGTGGCAAGTGAACCTTAGTATTAGCTTATGCATCATATAAGATGAAATACTAAGCTGTGTTGTGTTTATTGATTCATCATATCCTTCAAGCAGCTTCATGGAAGCTACTGTGTTTGTCAACTTATCAATTCCTTCATTCTTTACAAACCCCCAATATAAATTTACATTATAACTCTTCCTACAGTAAGCCCTAGTAATCAACTCAGCTTCTAGGTACATCAAAACTGCTAACATAAATTTACCCTACAACTCTTCCTAAGGGGTCTCTCTTTGCAAACCTAGGCCTAGATACCTATTTATAGGAGTTAGACTTAGATTTGCAAAAGTTTATCAAATGCCTCAAAAGTCCTTAAAGTGAAAATTAAACAAATTACATTCTAAATCATATATAGAATTAACTAAATTAATATATATAATTACATCAAATCATTCTACAATATGTATACTAATTACACATTATCAAGTAGACAAAGATCCCAATTGTGCAAGTTTTTGCCTACTATAGCTTAGAGTAATGATCCTGGTGTTCTATTTACTACTTTGATTTGTCCATCAGTCTAGGGGTGACAAGAGGTATTGAACCTCTATTTCATCCCAAGTTTACACTATAGTATCTTTCAAAAGAAACTAGTGAACTTCATATCTCAATTGATGACAACATTATAGGGAACTCCATGTAACCATACAAATTCTTGCAAGACAAAGGTTAGCAATATAAAAAGCATCATTAATCTTTTAGCAAGGTATGAAATAGGCCATCTTGTTAAACCAATATACTACGACCATGATAAAATCATGATGCTAGGTGGTTCGTAGTAGTTCAAGCATGAAGTTCATGCTCAAGTTGGTTATAATTAGCTTGGTATTGGCAAAGGTAAGTACTCCCTATAGAGATCCTTCTTTCCTTTAGCTTTCTTGCAACCCAAAATAAATGCTCCTTCAATAGCTTATAAATCCTTTTCTTCCTAATATGGCCTCCTAGTCCTATAGCATAGGCTTTCCAAACTAGGGTTTCACATACCGAACTGTTTAGAATGCATAGCCGTTCTCTCTTATAAAGGTATCCATCAGCTCGATAGTACTCATTTACAACCTTCTCACTTGTACACTTAGCCACAATAGGACTAAAGTCTTCATCTTAGTCATAGAGCTCAACAAACATCTCGAAACCAAGTATCTTAGTTTGCATCTGAGTGATTAGTACATGCCATCGTGATAAGGCATTTGCCATTGAGTGGATACTACCCTTCTTGTATTTAATCACACATGAGAAGGTTTTGAGAAAATCAACCAACTTCGCTTGCCGTCAAGAAAGCTTATGTTGTCCATGGAGGTACTTTAAGGACTCATAGTCCCTATAAATTACAAATTTCTACTGTAACACATAGTGTTGCCATACGATAAGAGCTCGGATGAGGTAATAGAGTTCCTTCTCCTATACTGAGTAGTTTAAAGTAGCACCTCTGAGCTTCTCACTAAAGAATGCAATAGGCTTTTGTTCCTACATGAGTGTGTCTCTATATGTTACTCTAAAAGCATTATACTCTTGTTTGAATACCTTTCTAAAGCTTAAAAAAGTAAGTACCAGTATAGAAGTGAGCTTCCTCTTAATCTCATCAAAACTTTACCAAGCTTGGTTTATGTATCTAAACTCCATGCTCTTCTTAGTCAGTTTGATCAAAGGGGCAAAAATGGCACTAAAGTTATGGATAAATTACCAATAAAAGGATGTCAACCCATGGAAACTCCTAACCTTGACTGCACTCTATGGGGTCAGCCAACTGACTATGGCTTCAACCTTTTCTTTGTACTTCTAAACTTTATCCTTCCTAACTACAAATCTAAGGAATATTACCTTAAGCATGTAGAAAGTAGACTTCTTCAGATTGCCATGTAACTTCTCAACTCGAAGTACACCAAGCACTTCTCTGAGGTGTTCAATATGTTCCATAAGGGTCTTGTTGTAGATTAAGATGTCATCAAAGAACACTATGATACACCTATTGATCTGATTATGTAGTACATGTTTCATTAGCGGCATGAAAGTCCTTGGCACATTGGTTAGCCTAAATAACATGATCATCCATTTATATAATCCATGTTGTGTCTTGAATGTAATCTTCCATTCATCTCCTTCCTTCATCCTAATCTGATGATACCCGCTCTTTAAGTTTATCTTTCAAAACATTTAAGCTCTATGTAACACATCCAACATGTCATCTAGTAAGGGAATTGGAAATCTATATCTTACAGTGATCTTATTAATAGCTCAACTATCTACATACATTCACTATGAGCCATCCTATTTTGGTACAAAGAAGGTAGGGACGATATATGAGCTCATACTCTCCCTTACAAATCCCTTCTCAATTAGCTCATCTACATGCTGCTTCAATTTCATACATGGGTGGCAACCCCTTTGGTATTTCATCTATAAATACATTGGTATATTGGTCTAGTAAAGCTTGGACCTCTACTAAGACCAAATCTAAGTTGGCAACCTTCAACAATTGCTTAACTATCAGTAAGTACACTGGGTCAACCTTCTTCATCGCCTATTTCAATTTGCCTTGACTCATATTCAATGTCATCTTCTTCTAGACTTGACTAAAGTTGGCTTAAGCCCCATGTATTTCTTAAGGAGTCACTAGGTAAAGCGCTACCCTTAGTCCATCCTTCTAAAACATGTAGGTATTCTTATATCTATAGTGTATTACTTGCCAGCCAAACATCTAAGGTTGGCTAAGAAACATATGAGAGGCATAAATTGGCACTACATCATAGAGGATCTCATCTTTATACCTATCTTCAATGGAGATTAGCAAGCAAGCTTATTGGGTTAAGTATAAGACACCCCTTCCGTTCAACTAATGGAGCTTGTAAGGTCGGGGGTGAGGATAAGTTGGCAATCTAAGTTGGGTAACCAAGTCAATTGTAGCTAAATTCATGTAGTTCCCTCCATCGGTGATCAATACATATAAATTCCCCTTCACTTTACACCTAATGTGGAAGATGTTATTCTATTATGCCTCCTCCTCGGTTAAAGCTACACTTAAAGGTCAGTAGACAACCATGTTCTTGAATTTTCCTTTTTCTAAATGCACTATAGCCTCTTCATTTTGATAGAATTCATCAAGAAATCCTTCAATGGTATCTTCACCTTCGTCCTTTTCATCCTTCAACTCTTCCTCATTCTCACTTTACAACTCATCTCCCTTCATAATCATCACCAGCTTGTTTAGACATTGTAATGCTATGTGTCCGAAGCTAATATATTTAAAGCACTTTATTTCTCAAGTCTTTCTTCTAAAGCTTTATAAGATGTCTTTCTTTACTTTGGTCTTTGTGTTCTTAGCCTTACCTCAACCAACCTCAGGTCAATTTGAGGTTGAAACCCATCAATCCACATCTTGGCTATACCCAAGTCAACTAGAATGAGGTCAGCTTTAGGGCACAATTTGGCAATAAGAGCTTGGTTAGGCAATGTAGGCCTTTGTTGCTTGACCTTTTATGCAAGTAATGCAACTTTCCAAGAAATCTATCCTTTGGACTTCAACAATGTTCTAACATCAAACCTTAGAACATAGACGAATCAAGAGATGGTCTTAGCTTTAGGCTCGTCTACGCCAAATTGGATCATCAATATCTGGAATTCTCAGAGATAGTCATCTACACTCTTCATCCCTTGTTCAACTCTTAGAGTTATTAATCATGTCTTGGTCATAATGCTTAGGAATGAAGCTATCTTGCATTACCCACTTCACCTCATTTTAAGTTCTCACTTTACGTTGGTCATCTTGCCTCTTTACAGCTTATAGCTTCTTCTACCACATAGCTCCATACCTTGTGAATTTCAAGGTAGTCAATCTAACTCATCAAAGTCGTCATAGTCATAATAATAAAAAATCTTCTCAATCTTCTCCTTATAATCTAAGTACTTGTCGGCACTCCTAGCTTTACTGAAGCTCGGTAGCTATACCTTAACATTATGCGTGCCTCTAGGAGCTCAATTGATAAGGATCGAATCTCTGATACCAATATGATATGAGATCAAAGGATCGATCTAGAGAGAAACAACAGCGGATTTCGAATGAAAGAACAGGAATGGGTATTCAAACGAAAAATGGGTACGAGGAATAGGAAGGTTTTGATGGTGAATGTAAATGGATATAACCTACCAAAACATAAACACAATCAGGGGTTTTGAGCTAGAAATAGAGTTCGATATGACTCACGAACACTAAATGTTGCCTGAGGTTCCAAATGAAGGTTAGATATAACTCACTAACCTGTTCAAATGAAAGGGTTCACCACAATCCTAAGAATAAGATTGATAAGAACACGGGGATGATTAAAGGGTATGATCAACAATCGATAATCCGGCAAATGCTAACTCAAGTATAGCCTTACTCGAAAAGAGGAAAGTTTCACTCTGTATATATCTCTGTATATCTATCTATTTGTCTGTATCTATCTATGTCCATCCTCTATTAGTATAAATGTTGCTATTTATAGTAAGTCTTAACCCTAGTGGCAACACTATAAACAAAGTACAAAGCCTTAAACCCTAAAGAATTAGGCCCATAAATAAAATAAAGGGAAAACATGTACAAGAATACAAAACTGTGTGTTTTACAGAACTCGGCATGTAGTTACTTGGCATGTCCTGGAAGGGGTAGTATCCGAACCAAACGGGATTGGCAGTTGGATGTACAGGTTTGAGAAGGGGTCCTTGACGTATCGTATAGCTTGGCTGAGACACTAGAAAGGTTGGCCCATAATTGCTGAGTTTTGGAATTAGTCGATATTAGTCTCTCAGGGTCATGTCGAGTGGTTCTTTGGACTCGAGTACTTAACCCTGCGGTTTCTCTACACTTCGGCTGACAACAGAGTTGATGCTGAATGTTTATTTTCCTTCCCCTTATCCTTTTAGCTATAGCTCAACCTCGACAAGCATTGATAGGCTTTGGCTTAGATATGGTCGGAGGTTGATTCTCATAATTATCGCAAGTTTGAAAGGAAGTCATCTTCGACGTTAAGTATTGAGCACGAGCCAGGATGCCAAATAAACTTCTCTTCCCTTTTCTCTTCACCATAGGTACCAAGTGTCTTTAGATTTCCTTAATGCTCATGGGGGTCAAGCAATAGCTCTTCCCATCCTTCTGAACGGTGTAAGTGTTGAGGAAGTCATCATAGATCACTTTCCAGTGATACTCCCAAGGTTATCCAAGAAGTAGATTTGTGGCATTCATAGGTACGATGTCAAAATCAATATGGTCCTCGTATTGTCCAGCCTTAAATGCTATCCGCACTCTTTTATGCACATGGACCATACCCTTGTCATTAAACCATTTTAATCCATAGGGTCGAAGATGCGAGTAGGTAGACAACTTCATCCTTTCTACCAACTTGGTAAAGATAATATTGGTACAGTTACCTCCATCTACTACTACGGAACAGGTCTTCCCATTCACTAGGCACTATATATGAAATAAATTTTCCCTTTGTCTGGGATCTGCTTCAAGTCAACTTGTTGACTCGTTAAGGATAAGAGTTTATCTAGATTTTTGGCATAGACATCTTCTTTGATCAATCCTTCCTCCGAGCTCTTATCACTCTAACTCTCAATTTGAGCCTCAGGCCCTTTGCCATTTAAGACCATGACCCTTTTATTTGGGCATTGAGACGTAATGTATCCGTAGCTTAAGCACTTGAAGCACTTGAAGCACTTCACTTCTCAGGCCTTATTGTCAGGTGCCTTCTCTTTCTTGGCAATCTTTTTCTCGGCATGGTTTGGCTAGCTAGGCTCTCCTTTCTCTATCTTCTTTTCTTGCCTTCTCTCAGCATACCTTTCAAGCTCAAAGCTGCCTTGTTAAGGTCAACTACTCGACCTCTAATGCCTTCTCCTCTTCTGCCTCTCCAGTCTTAGTGCCAAATTAATTAGCTCATCCAAAGAGTTGAACGGCTGCAATTCAACTATGTCGGCAATGTTGTCTCAAAGTCCACTCAGGAATCTAGTAATGGTGTGATCCTGTAGCTTAGTAATTTCACATCTCGTCATCAAGGTCTCAAACTCTTATAAATACTCTTTAACAGTATTTCGACCTTGTCTCAGGTGTTGGAAAACATGGAGCATTTCTTGCCTAAAATAAGTTGGCACAAAGCGTTGGCTCATCAATCTTTTCATAAGCCTCCAAGTTCTGATTGGCTCTTTTGATTGGCTCTTCTCCTTCAGCTTCTCACTTGGCAACTAGTTTATCCTACCAAAAACTTGCATATTCAACAAGGGATAGTGAAGCCAGCTTAACCTTCATTCAATCATCACACTTGTAGCACTCAAATAACTTCTTGACTTAGGGAACCTAATCAAGGAACTCTTCAGGTCGGCTACTTCCACAGAAAGTCGGCAATTTCAGCTTGACATTATCAAGTCCTTAGCCAGGTGCTCGGGGTTCATCCCTCACATTTCGAGCTGGTCGATTCTCCTTGATTCGACCACTTCTATTAGAGCTTTGCTCGGTCATGTTCCTTCTCAGCCTCGGCTCTCTTCTCCAGGCTTCTTGATTTGTTTCAGAGTCAGTACTCCTATCATTTCTTCCTCTCGGTACTAGATGGTTTTCTCTTCTTCTCAGTTCGGTAGCTCTTCTCCGCTGTTAGTCATCATGATCAAGTTCATTAGAACCACTTCCACTTGTGATTGTCCTCTCCCATCTTTCCTTTCAGCCATCTTGTCTGCGACCTCTGACTAATCTAGTAAGTTCTAGGATTGAGTTAGTGAGATTCTGAATCTGATATTCTAAGTTGTCTGTCTCCAGTATTGTTGACACTATCCTTCAACATTCTTGTTCATTCAGTAATTGACCAGAGAATTGAACAAATAAATAACAACAAACCCAAAAACAACCACTACTCGGCTTCTGCAACTACCACTACTGACATATAGCTACTATGAACAACTACAGAACAATGATGAACAAAAATGTTAGAACCACAAATCCACTTTGAAGAACACTAGCACGCATGTCTCTCTAAAGCTCTAATACCAATATGATAAGGATCGAATCTCTGATACCAATATGATACAGCATTAAAGGATCAATCCAGAAAGAAATGATAGCGGATCTAGAACGAAAGAATAAGAATAGGTATTCAAATGAAAAATGGGTACAAAGAATAGGAAGGTTTTAATGGTAAATGTGAATGGATATAACTTACCAAGACATAAACATAATCAGGGGTTTTGAGCTCGAAATAGAGTTTGATATGACTCACGAACACTAAATGTTACCCGAGGTTCCAAATGAAGGTTAGATATAACTCACTAACCGATTCAAATGAAAGGGTTCACCACAATCCTAAGAACAAGATTGATAAGAATGCAAGGATGATTAATGGGTATGATCAACACTCGATAATCCGGCAAATGCTAACTCAAGTATAGTCTTGCCCGAAAAGAGGAAAGTTTCACTCTGTATATATCTCTATATACCTATCTATCCGTCTATATCTATCTATGTCCATCCTCTGTTAATACAAATGTTGCTATTTATAGTAAGTCCTAACCCTAGTGGCAACATTATAGATAAAGTACAAGGCCTTAAACCTTAAAGAATTGGGCCCATAAATAAAATAAAGGGAAAACATGTACAAGAATACAAAACTTTGCATTTTATAAAACTCGACATGCAGTCACTCAGCATGTCCTGGAAGGGGTAGTATCCAAACCGAACGGGATTGGCAGTTGGATGTACGGGTTCGAGAAGGGATCCCTGATGTCTCGTGTAGCTTGGTTAAGACACTAGAGAGGTCGGCCCATAATTGCTAAGTTTTGGAATTAGTCGGTGCTAGTCTCTCGGGGTCGTGTCGAGTGGTTCTTTAGACTCGAGTACTTAGCCCTACAGTTTCTCGGCACCTCGGCTGACAATAGAGTTAAAGCCGAGTGTTTATTTTCCTTCTCCTCGTCCTTCTGGCTATAGCTCAGCCTCAGCAAGCATTGATAGGCTTTGACTTGGATATGGTTGAAGGTTGATTCCCATCATCAGTTATAGTGCTTCTCAAATTCATAAAAGTTGTCATCCTCCTCTTCTTCAACAACATCTTCCATCTCAATTATCCATCTAGTTCAGCATCTACGTTAACTTGCTCCTCTAGCTCGGTGTAAAGCTAGGTAATGTTGTTCATTCATCTCCCATTTTCTATAGACTCCTACTTACCAACCTAGAATAAGTTGGGCGTCAATTGCAATAGGTCATCGACTAACTTGATTGGCATCAATTGGTTGAATATTATCTTATACTTCTTCAATATGACTGTTGTTGGCAATTTAATGCATGAAGGTCATCATTTTCACCATCATTGAGACTAAGTCATTTATCTTCTCATTTGTAGTGTGAGGATTTTAATTCCCTTAGCGACTACGACCTGGGATATCACTCTTAGCTTCCACTATGCAACTATGTATACTTGGTGTTGACATGTCACTTCTCTAGCTCAAAGATCACTATTGTCCAATGCTAACACTAACAAACTCGATTTATAACTATTACCACCACCAACTCGCTATATCTATCACTCAACTACTCACACAACAACTCCAATGTCTACAATGTAGAATGATCAAGTCCTACAGCACATTACTCGGGACCTCATAAGATACCATTCAAAACCTCATAACATACCTTGCTTTATTTTCAAAGTTTAAAACAGAGTACAACAAAGCACTTCACAACACCTACCACAAACACACGATGTTCATTGTATTACTTATAATAGTGCAACCCTACACCTGAGAGCACAACATAACACATTACGCTGCTTCTTAAACCCCAATTAGCAAGAACACAACTCATAACCTTTGGTAGAAACTTGGTCTTTCTCGTAGAGAAGAAACAAGAAATGCAAACCTTCTTTCTCAATCTGTAAGCTAAACCAAGGATATGATGTGCCTAAGATTGTAGGACATCCTTTCGCCATATACAAAAGATATGACTTATGAATGGTGGTAATGAGAGTACCCACCACTAATTCTTAGCTAGGAAAAGAATCAAATAAGTTTAAGTGGAAAATCAAAGCATATAATCTTGGTCATAAGAGGATACTCAATAATATTAAATACAAGATGGTTATGGTTACTATCTCTTTTAAGGGTTTAAATACCGACAAATTAGGGCTACTTGCTATATAAGGAAAAGACTAAAAGGGTACATTCCAAAATGAGCAAAATATAAGGACTATTTAAGTGTATAAAAGGAATTATGGGAAAGGAAGCTTCTGTTGCCAAATTCTTTCTCAATTTGGGTAGGAAACCTAGCGATCCTACATTGGATGGGAAGAAAGAAATCAATACAGATGGAGCCACTAGGTGTCTAACTATTCTAGTCTTCATTCTCGTAATGTCGGTAATGGGTGACCTCAAACCTCAGTTAAGACCTTAGGACTAGAGATAAGGAATCTTAGGAACCTCAAATGATGATAAAATAGTTTGGCATATGGTAAGCTTGATATCCTTCAAAATAGTTGAGGTCGTCTTCATTTAGTCGCCTTCTAAGTACACAAGTGACCATGTTCAAGAGGCCCTTTAGTCGGCCACGTGTTAAGGTACCTGAGGCCCTCCAAGTACTCAGAAAGGTTAGCATCCCATGTGAATAGGTCGATAGGGAATCAATAGGGTCATATCTACAAAGAATAGTATGCTAGCTCTCAATTATATTAGTCCTGTTTAAAGCTAAGCAAACTGAAATAGAAATTTGATTCTAAATTTCTAAAAGCTAAAACTACAACTACTTTACTCTAAGAATTTGGGATATTCAACACCTCAAAGGATTCAATTAAGGACTGAATGAGTGGAAAATCAATTAATGTTGCCATTACACCAATACGTATTGCATGTTGAATTCTTAACTGGTTTAATTTTAAAACAATGAATATTATGTAAAAACCCCTTCTATCAAAGTGAATAATTACTCGAGTTAACCAAAATAGCCTTCTCTGTCGCTAGACAAGAGATAAATCGATTGATCATTTTTAGTTCCTAAACCCTAATTAAATTAAAGCACATATTTATATGTCTTTAATTGGCAATAGCTAATCAGAGAAACTAATTAGTAAAGGTTTTCTCAAACATGAGCCTAATCTATAGTATATTCCAATATTTCAAAATATATGCTAAAAGATTATGGAATTAGCGACTCAAAAAATTACTTGATAGTGAGCAAAATAGCACAAACCATTAACTAATATTTCGTAAACATTCAACTCATAATCATAGTTAAGCACAAAGTGCTATGCCTCAAAGCTGTAAAGTCGTAATAGTTCCGCCATATAAACCAACCTATGACAATAACTAACCTTACAGTCCCTATCATAAATATAATTTACATAAAGCGTCTACGACTCCTCACTGTAAAATAAACAACTCAATACATATAAATTTGCATTAAATTGAGTTGACATTTACCTTATTTCTTTCTAATTTTGATTTTCTAGTTGCTTGTTTTTAATTAGTGCAATTTTTCTTCTTAATCCCAGCATGCCATGACCTTGATCTAGAAAATTCTCCATTTTTCTGATTTTTTTATAATTTTCTTTAATTATTTGTCATTTTTCTAGTATTTTTCGAGCATTTTAGGTATTTTCACGTATTTTCACCTATATGTAAATATATATGAAGTACAAGTAAATACTCTTAAATTTTATTTATATTATTTTATTATTTTTATTATACATATAATTTATCTCTAACAAGTTGTTAATTATCGAAACTCATGTTACGCATTTTCGATAAATAATAGGTAATATACTTAAAATTTGATATTATAATATTCTATTATTTTATTACTTATTTTCCTAAATTCAAACTTACGGGATCATTTTTACTAATATTTCTAACATTATTATAATAATTTAGGATCGATTGGATCCTTTAACCGATCGCCTTAAACTCTATATACTGAATGCAATCCTACAATTATAGAGCTTACACAGAGATAGTAACAAGTACAATAAGATGTAAACTAAGGATATCAAACATGAAATGGAAAAACCTGAAAAAGAGAGTTCTCAAGCCTTAATCCTAGATCAAATGATGTTTCTCATTATCCCTTGGGTTGAAATCCATAAGAAAAACTAAGAAAAGGAGTTACTCTAAGAGGAAAATGAAAACACTGAAAACTACTTTCTACCCCACTTAATAATGTATAATATTCTAATATCAGGATGATATCTTTTCTCTACTTTTAGATTCCCTCTTCTTATATTTCCCCTTAAAAAATGAAAAGGTTTAAGTTGTCTTATGTCCCTAAGCCCTTACATGAAAAGATAGGATAGAAATTACTAGTAGTCTTTATGCACACCTCACAAGGGTAGCTTAATCTTTTACAAAATTCAAAGATTGGATTAGTTGTCTTGGCATGAAGCTTCCACTTGTGTTCTTAATTTGTAGCTCTAGTATGCATGTGCTAGTCTTTAGATGTTAAAGTGCCTAATCGTGCATATAAGGTATAGCTTAGTAGGGTCACTAATATCTGCTACATGGATGCTCACCTAAGCTAGAATAGCTCGATACATAGTGTTCGAACTTCAAGAGTGTCATAGTTGCTATGTACTTGTGATCTATTGCTTCCTATTTGCCAATTTCATCTTCAATTCGGGTATGTAGATGAGCAACTTGAGTGTTGAGTTCAAGTTAGCACTTGGAGCTACTTGTGTCATGGTTTGTGAGTTTAAAGGTAAGTACGGGTGTTTGACTTAGGCTTAATGTGAAGTAAGTTGCATTATCTAGCAGTTTGTTTGTAGGGGAGGGTATTCTCTAAATGCGGGTTTAGCATCCAATGAGAAAACTAGTTATCTAATCTTGCTCTCTTGATGATAGCCATGGCAAGCTGAAACTAGTCAAGAATGTTGAGTCTCCCATACATATAAGGGCCTATGACAATGCTAGTAGGCACTCTTAAAGATGAAAGAGCTTAGAACAATCCTAGATAATCAAGAAGGGAAAAATTGGCTCACCATTCAAAATAAGAGTAAATATGAAGAGATAAGGGATGGTTAAGCGCCACATGGGTAGTTTAGGTAAGGTAAACCTCCTGTCCCATGACAAGTGATATTAAAGCTTAAAAGGTTTTAGTCTAACAAGCCACCTAAATACTACCTAATGTGCTGAATGAAAAGGGTAGTTCTTTTTGACAACTAAGCTCTTATGGATGAAGCTTGAGAGGAGGAGCAGCCACCAAGTCGAGGAAATCTTGGTAGAAGGTATAACTATGTCATGGGTTACATTATAACAAAACGCTGCCCGAATATTTATAAAATGGAGTGACCTTTAGTAAGTAGACCCCATCATTAGGCCACTCAACAAGAGGTAATAGTAGAAGATGGAGGAATGAGTAAGGACATGAGGGAAGCTTGTGAAAACCCAAAGTCCTAGCGAAATTGATCTTGGTTAGAGTTACGCAATGAGTGAAGGCCGGTGATCCATTATTAGAAGGTAATGTCAAAGAGTTGGCCTCATGACAAGGGCATCATATATATAAGTAAGGGAGAATGTCATGGTCTTTAAGTTTAAAGGAAAGTGGGGATGTTAAACTTAGGCTTCATGTGAAGTTGTGGCATTAGCTACCAGTTTGTTCTTAGGGTAGGGTATTCTCTAAAAGCAGGTTTGGCCTCCAATGAGCAAACTAATTGGGAGCTGATGTCGTTCTTTTGATTATGGCCATGGTAGGCTGAAACTAGTAGAGAAAGTTGAGTCTCCCAAATATGTTAGGGGCTATGTTAGAACAATCCTTGATAATTAAGATGGGGAAGGCTGGCTTGCCATCTAGATTACAAGCAAATATGTAAAGATAAAAGATGGTTGAATGCTATACAAGTACTTCAAGAGTGGTGAATCTCCCATCCTATGATAAGTAGTATCAGAGCTAAAAAAGTTTTAACCTAATGAGTCATCTAAATACTACCCAATGTACTAAATGAAAAGGGTAGTTCTTGTTGATAAGTAGGCTTGTATAGATGAAGCTCAAAAGGATGATTGACCACTAATAGAGGACATCGTTGTAAGAGGGGGTCGCTGTATTGTGAGCTACATTATAACAAGACTTTGCCTAAATATTTGTAACATGAAGTGAACTTTAGTAGGTAGACCTTATCATTAGGCCACTCAACAAAAGGCAACCTTGGGGGATAAGAGAATGGTAAAGGCTTGAGGGATACTTGTGGAAGCCAAAAGTCCTAGCAGAAGAGGTCTCGATAGGAGTTAGGCAATAAGTAAAATAGGGTTGGTGATCTTATAGTTAAGGGTAGTAACAAAGAGTTGACCCCATGATAGGGGCATCGTAGATTTAAGCTAAGGACATTGTCATGGTCTATGAGTTAAAAGGTGTTGATAGTTAAGTTTTGTTCATTCCATTCGACTGCCGATAAGTTGAGAAATTTATATTCTCAATTAATGCCGAGTAACATAGCCGTATCTAATTTGAATTTAAGGGAAGTGGTGCGAATAGTTATCACTTGGCACGATTATATTACATAACTACCCACTCTCCCTACATTTCAGCAATGTGCCTAATCAAGAGGTCTTTACATATCCTAATAATCTTTTCGATAAATGCTACTTCAAACATGACATTTGCCTATAAATGTAAGAAAGAAATGTTATAAGAGGGATATGATAACTCACCACTACTTGCTCAATTTTTCCCTATACTGACTTATTAACTTAAGCATCGGAATAGCCACACTAAATTAGCCTTGGTACCAAAAGCTTTTTCTTTATTTACAAGATAAAAGTTCTTACCGAAAACCTACTAATAACATTTAACGTCATCTGTTTTTTCTCAAACATACCCACATGGTGAAAACTAAGCTGACTAAGAGTGCAGGTGTTGGCACTTCCTCCCATCACCTTGAAGGAGGGAGTAGGCATACTGACGAGCAACATTTGGCTAAACTGGAGCAACTTTGCCTTGATTTAGCCAAAGAAAATTAGGAACTAAATGAAAAAAAAAATGAAGAGATCCCTAATCTCCTCCATAATAGTGTTTACCTAAATTAAAACAAAGAGCACGGTGATTACAACGTCAACAATAGTGATGACTCTATTTATTCACTCGAATTACTAAAAAAGTAAGCCAAGGTTACAATAGGACCTTTGGCTCCCACTCTCAAGAAGATTAATAAAGGCAAGTAATTGCAACAGGTGCACCATGTTGGACCCTCACATGTTAGTACCCCTGCTATAATGAGTAAACAGTTCTAAATTAAGAAAAGCCCTTTCATTCTTGAGATGTTAGAGGAGGTCATACTGTGGCACTTCAAGTTGCCATAATTTGAAATCTATAATGGAATGAAAGATCTTAAAGATCATTTAGAGTACTATTGCACCTTAGCTAAGTTGTACAGCTTGAGTGATGCCATAGTTTGCTGAGCTTTTCCCTCAACATTAAGGAATACAACAAGTACATGGTTCAAACACTTGAAGTCAATTACTATTTCGTGTTTCAAAGAACAAGTAGAAGTGCTCCTTCAACACTTCCTTGCCAAAAAGCTTCTTGTTAAGGACTCTTTAATCCTTAACACAACAAAATAAAGATCAGGTGAATCCATTAGAGACTATCTAGCTAATTTTATGGCTAATATGGTCCAAATTCTAGAATTAGGCATGAGTATGGCCCTTAACACTGTTATTAATGGAGTCAAGCCCTATGGAGACTTCTTCAAATCTCTCGCCAAGAATAAGCCAAGAACTTTTGTCAAGTTCAAAGCTAAAGCCACGTCCTACATCAGACAAGTGGATAATATAAAGGCTCAACAAGATGCTGATCAAAACAGAGGAGACAGGAAAAATGATAAGAGGAATGTGAAAGATCAACTCAGGGCGGATGGTGATCAAAGTTCTAATGCTGAGAGAAAGAGAGGAGTGCTGTGGTAGCTAGTCAATCGTCTAATTTCAGACATATTAATAGAGGTGCACAGGTAGAGAGGAGTGCTATAATGGCCAGAGAGGATGAGAGGAAACTCCTCTAAGCAAAATTCCAACAAATATTACAATTTTCATCATGACAAGGTCATAACACAAACGAATGCATCTAGCTTAAAAATGCGATTGAGAATGCCATATAACAAAGGCATTTGCACAAGTTTCTAGTGTAAGATGCCGAGAATATCGAGCGACTGTCTTAGAGGAGACATGAAGACTAGGGGAATGATACTCAACTATTGCCAAGAGAGATGCAAGGGACAAGAGTACCAGTAGAGCACATAATGGGATAATCAATACAATTGTCGATGGACCTGCTATAGGCCGGTTAAGCTCTTTGAGTTTGATTAACGCCATAAATTATTTTTGCAATATCCAAGGCAAAAAGGTCAAGATCGATAATATGATTTCTTTCACAAAGGAAGATTTTGAAGGCATCCAAAAGACGCATGATGATATACTGGTGATAAGTGCGAGAATCACTAACTTCGAGGTCAAGAAAATTCTCATTGACACTAGAAGTTCGACAAACATTATTTTCCAACATGCTTTTAATTAAATGAGACCAAAGATTAAAGCAAAGCTGAGATCTTACAATTATGATATATATGCCTTCAATAATCAACCCGTTCAGGTAACTAGAGTAATCTCTTTACCAATCTAGATTAGAGATGAAGAGCATGTCACAAAAGATAAAGTGGACTTCCTTGTTGTCAAATGTTGTCCCCATACAACATGATCATAGGATAGCCGTGTCAACACTTATTTAGTATTATCCCTTCTACTGCTCATCTCAAAGCCAAATTCCCCATTCCCACGAGAGTCGGTGTATACAAAGGGGATCAATAGATGGCAAGATCCTTATACATGAGGGCCTTGAGGTAAGAAGAGCTTTCTTAAGTAAAAACTTATCCAAAAGGAAAGTTAGTTGATATAAACAATGCCAAGAATGAAACAAACGAAATCTCTTTAGGAGATGACCTTAGAAAAACAACCAACATAAGGAAACCCTTGTTAGCAGATATTTGTCAAAGTTTGATCAACTTCTTATAGGAAAATATTGATGTGTTTGCATGGTCCCCTTCAAACATGCCAGATATCCTTAAAGATGTAATGGTATACGAGCTATAGATTGATCCAAGCATGAAAGTGATTCAGCAAAAGAAAAGGCATTTTGCCCCTAAAAGATAAGCAACCATAGAAGAAGAAGTTCAAAAACTATTGAAGGCAAGATTTATTTGAGAAGAGCTTTATCTAACTTAGTTAGCCAACTATATGCTAGTCAAGAAGTCTAATGGAAAGCGGTGCATGTGCATAGACTCTACAAATCTTAACAAGGCCTGTCCTAAGGATTGCTTTCCGCTATTGAAAATTGATTAGATGATAGATTTAACTGCTAGACATGCATTACTTTCTTCTATGGATGTTTTCTTAGGTTACAACCAAATTAAAATGAATAAGGAAGATGAAGTTCACACATCATTTGTCACTAATTTTAGAACATATTGTTATGTAGTGATGCCTTTTGGCCTAAAAAACGCCGACATAACTTACTAAAGACTTGTTACTAAGATGTTCAAACCCCAGATCCATTGAAATGTTAAAGTATATGTTGATGACATGATTGTGAAGAATGTAATAGAGGATCGGCATCTTGCTGATCTTGAGGAGACATTTTTTACTCTCAAGAGATGTAACATGAAGCTCAATCCGCAAAAGTGCATCTTTAATGCAACTTCGAGAGAGTTTTTAAGGTATATGGTCACTCAAGGGCGAATAGCCGCCCTTAATTGGTTTGTGTCGAGAAGCATAGATAGGTGCATAGAATTCTTTAAAATTTTGAAGAATCCAAAAGAGTTCAAATGGACCAATGATTGCGAAAGGGCTTTCAATGAACTAAAAAAGTTCCTTGCATCACCTTTGATACTCTTGACACTTATCTCTTGAGAGAATGTATATTTATATTTATCAATCAACTGCCTAGCTCTTTCTTCTGTATTGGTCCAAATCGATGGTAAGGAGCATCGACTCATTTATTATGTGAGTCATGTCTTATAAGGACTAGAGCATCGATAAATGAAAATTGAAAAGTTTGTATAAGCAATGGTTCTCTCAGTAAAAAAATTGAAACCGTATTTTGAGGCTCACCAAATCGTAGTCCTTACCGATCAACTATTGTAGTAGGCATTACAATAACCAGACTCTTTCGGGAGAATGATTAAATATGCCTCAAAGCTAAGTGCCTATGGTATACAGTATAAACCCAGAACGGCATTAAAAGCCTAAGTGCTGGCGGATTTATTGGCTAAGTTCACTAATAAGGAAGATAGTATAGAGATTGCTAAGAAACCTGTATGGTACTTTTATGTAGATGGATCTTTTATTAGAGAGGGAAGTGGTACAGGCTTTGTTCTACAAGGACCCCAAAACATTAAGGTTAATTATGCCTTAAAATTCGATTTCCTAGCTAGCAATAATGAAGCTGAATATGAAGCTTTGATAGTTGGACTTAAACTAGCAAGTCGAAAAACTTGAAGTTTTCCCCAATTCACATTTGGTGGTGAATCAAGTCATGAGAGGTTATACGGCAAGAGAAGAAGAAATGAACAAGTACCTGTTGATGGTATGAATGCTCATGGAAGAATTTTAATCTTTTTTAATCCATAAGGTTCCTAGAAGTAAGAATATTTCTACTAATAAGTTGTTTAAGCTGGTCAGTATGGCATTTCCTAACTTAAGCGATAAACTTTTTGTCGAGTTTCTCCCACAAAAAGGTTTATACATTATCTTGCAAAGTTGCGAATTAACTCCTTATTTGAGAGAGAATTCCTGGATGAATCCCCTTGTAGATTATTTAAGAGATGGTGTCCCCCCTGATGATAAGAAAGAAGCACGAAGATTGGTTTATTAAGTTATGAACTACACACTGATAGATGATTAGCTGTACAAACGCGATATATCTCAACCTTATCTTCGATGCCTTCCTCCTAGATATGCCTAACGAGTGTTATATGAACTATATGGTGGTGTATGAAGCAACCATGTGAAAGCACAGACGTTGTATATCCATGCATTGTAACTCAACTATTGTTGGCTAACCATAAAAGAAGATGCAAGAATAGTTGTTCGACATTATCCACAATTATCAAGCTTAGTTTTTTACCTCTTGGTTCTTTTTAAATTAGGTTTCCTTTAAATTGATCAGTACTATACCTTACCCGTTTAATACTGACCTTCGACTATGGTTTAAAGAAAACTGATTTTTTTTTTTTTTATTTTGAAAAATGCCTTAAAGTAGCCACCCGACCAGAGTTGGGAAAAAAGTTAAGTTATAACCAATTGGGTAGATTGGTTACAACTTAGCTACTAATCTTAACGAGAAAACCAATTTTATAAAACGGTTTTTTTAAAATGAGAGATCTAGATCTGGGGGCTATCCTATTAAATCCTAAACGAGTACCACTTTTTAACATTTCAAATTTAACTTTATTTTTCAAATATACCCTTTTTTAGTTTCAAAACAACTAACCATATCACATCTGACTATGTTAATTAATCTGAACAAATATTTATAAAGGTAGAAAAAATAAAATTTTCCATATTTTAAGTCGCCCCTTACGTATGGGTACCTATATACCCACTATTCGAGATCAGACTTCCATGGTTCATTCCTAAAAATATAACGGGTTGATTGGTTTTAGTTTTAAAAGAAGGTCAGGTTTATGTTATTTACCCATTTTGTTTTATTTAAAGAAAATTTTCTATGGGTCTTAATTAAGGCTTTATTTTGGAAAATTCTAAATAAGGTCTTAATTTTGAAAAATGATAAATTACTTTTATTTATTTGAAAAAATATAATTTTTTTAAGTGATATGGTAACTTTATTATTTTTTTATCATTATTTATTTGCTTTTTATTTTTATTTTTGGTTCTTTGGTTAAAACGTGAAAAATAAAAATAAAACTAAACTAAATAATTCTTCCCCCTTTTTTTCTTTTTTTTTTTCTTTTGCTTTTCCCTTTTTCGGTTTTTCTCTTTTTTTTTTCATTTTTCTTTCTCCCTTTTTTTTAACATTTTTTCTTTACATTTACATTTAAAAATAATAATAAAAAAATTTAAATAATAATACAAAAGAAAAAGAAATTAAATAAAACAAAAAAAAAAAGAAATAAAACATCAATAAAGGGTTAAACCAACATCTGGATCACAAGTTGGGTCGTTGGGTCATGAAGTAGTTCAGGTTGGAGTTAGGCTCATAGGTTGGATTTAGGTCGAAGCAGTAGGTTATGAGTTAGGTCACTAAGGAGCTGATGAATGGAGGCAATCTAGAGTGTTTTGATTGGTTTTTAAAGGGGGTGAAGGTGGTTTTGTAGATATTATATTAGACTTTGGGGGTCTAGGGACGACACTGTAGCCTAAACTCAACCGTCAGTAGTGGTTGGAGGGGTAAGGTAGTGGTCACGGTAGAGATTTGGGTTCAAGTTTGGTGTTTGGGGTAGTGGTGGTTATTGATGTATCAGCTTGGGTAAAGGTAGTGAAGTAGAGAGAGAGCTGAGAGTATGTCGGGGATATGGTGGTATCATGAAGGTCGTGGAGGACAGGGGGTCTGTCACGCCCCGAAGCGGCAGAGTCGTAACAGCCCCGCCGTGTAAACCACCCTAAGATAGAAGTTAGCCTTACAACCGCTATCTTAGACCTGATCTACACAAAGCGTCCACGACTAACCCGCTTTGAAGTAGACAATTTGTAATTTAAACAAATCATTTACCTAAGAAAGTGAGGAAATATATATATAATCACTATAATTCAATTATTACATTAATCAGAAATGAAAAGTAAAACATGTGTTGATTCTTCAATGTTTTTCCTCATTCCCCAGGATCCAGCAGTTGCTAGCTTCAGAGTAGTTGTTGCCGCTTCTTAGCCAGCACCTGCATGACGTCTATAGGGATGTAAGCAATCACAGCTCAGTAAGTAAGGACGGAGGACTTAAAACTATACCATACACACAACAAGGTTTTCAATCACTTATTAGGTGCAATGCATGTGCAAGCAAATGCCATCGCACGACGTTGTCCGGCCCGTCGTGAGATTAGAGAAATTGCGCCCGCTCTAATCCGGGTTGAGGAGTTACCGTTAATGCAACAGCTCACGACCAAACCCAGGCTTGTATAATGGAGACCTTGCTCCTCCCGCGACTACCTTCGAACCACTGTCTTCATCCCCGCCGCGACCTCCTCTCCTGTCACTTAGTTCGACTGAGGATAAAGAAGGGACCATTTTGCAATCCTGCACTATCCCTTCCGAAGGGGTCGGTATTTAGCCAGAGAGTCCTAAATCCCCTAACGGGTTGCCATGCATGTTCGATTATGATTACTGGTCGTATATTTGATTAAGTTCAATTTAGGGTGATCAATCATTACATACAATTCATACAACATGTGCTAAAGCAACAAACAGAATCATCGCATCACCCATAATCAAGCACATGCACACATTCAACTATCTAACAAGCACAACCAAGCATAATCTTAAGCCTCCAAAAATACAGCAGCGTATTAATCCCAACTTACCTCGACTCCTCGCTCGCTCACTCGAGGTCCGATCTGCTCAGGCCATCGCCGGTTATCCCTATAACACGAACGTGGTTTCAGCTTTTCATATAATTGTTATAGGTTCGTTTTATCCTATAATGCTTATTGTTAGGTTTTGTTTACGGTTTAATATGCCTAATTATCTAGGTATTAAGTCTTTTATAATTATTCTAGGTTTAGGTTTAGGTTTGGGTTCGGTCTCGGTTTCCGCATCAATTCCTAAATTAGGTTTTGGTTCGATTTTTAAATCCTAAACATGCTCGAATCCTAATGTGAAATTAATTACATTAAGCTCGAGTTTCCAAATATCCTATTGGGTCTTAATTTAGTATTCTAAGCTATTTGGTACACGCTAGTCCTAATTAGGGTATCGGATTTATCCCCGATGTGAGAAAATCTTACTTTTTTATATAATTACCTAAAATTCAATCTTAATTCAGATTTAATATTGTTCTGATTTTTACTCTAATATTATCTAAATAACCCTAATTTTTCCATATTTATTAATTTACAATTTCACATATTACTAATTTCTTATATTACTTACCTAATTTCCTTAATTAACTATACTTAGTACCTAAATGCTAGGATTAGGGTTCCACTGCAGAGATTAACTTCCTTAAACATCTAATTAAGATCCAAATCAGTAATTAACATCCTAATCACCTAATTAACTCCAAATTACCCAATTTTTCCATCATTTTAGGGCTAAAAATTAACTTAAAAATTTCAAAAATTAATTTTAAAAAAGTGGCTTCATAGCACTGTTCTATGTCACATGAGCATCCTACAGATAAATTTTGAGCCCCAAACTACATCCCTAAGCCTATTTAATTTCCGGTTTAATCATGCTCGGTTTTGTACAATTTGTTAAGGACCCTATATTTCCAGACATAATTAAACTAAATCAACATTTTTCCCTAAATCTACATACAATAAAACCTCAGAATAACAAGTTTCATAATTTTCTGGGCAAAATAACTAATTTTACAAAATTATACAAGAATCGGGCTGGAATTTGGACTCACCGGTTCAGGTGGCTCCGGCCACCGCGGGCCGCCGTGGCCTTGTTGGCCGGCTTGGGCGCTGCCACCACCGTGTGGTGGTGGTGGCCATCCACTCCCAACTCCTCGTTTGGTGTAGGTTCCCTTTAAAACCCCTAACTGCACAGTTTTTCTTATTTTTTTTATTTTCTGGATTTTCTCTCGAATTTTTGACTCTCCCTAATTTTCTCTGATTTCTATCTGTCCAAATGAGCTTCTGAATTTTTCTTGCTATTTATAGACGAATTTTGTAATTATTATGCATTAATTTGATGGGATTTTTCCCCATTTCCTTGATTTTAGGCTTTTAGTTTGTCAAATTCTTATTGGTTAATTTTTATTTTGCAGCTTTGGACCTGCCACGACCTTATCTTGATTCATCTTATCATCTTCTGATTTTTTCTTATTTTTCCATAATTATTTTATATTTTTCTTTAATTATTTACTTAGTTTTCGGCCAATGTTAGTAATTACGCGTATTTTTATCTACACGTAAATACATGTAGGGTACACGTGAACATTCCTAAATATTATTTTGGTCATTCTAAAATTTTTAGTATACATATAATCTATCTCTACTAATTTATTAGTTATTATATTACACTTTTTGCCTTTTTGGTAATTAACAGTTATTATGCTTAAAATTTGAAAATTTTATAGTCTCCTATTTTACTACTTATTTTCTTAAATTTAAGTTTACAGGGTCATTTTTGTTGGTATCTTGTTAAATAATTTATAATTTGGGTTTGATCGGATCTTTTAACCGATCGCTCTAAACCTTGAGTTCTAAGTTCAATCCTACGGTTACTTGGCTGAACTTTGGGGCTTACAGGGTCGTGGTGGCTGCTAATGCAGTTCGATTGGGGTTATGTGTGGTTTAAGAGATAGTGGACTAGGTACAAGAGAGAAATTGAGGTCAATGGATTGGGGAAATGGGTGAAGGTCAAATAGCTAAGGGTTCGATGCCATAGGTTTTATGAAAGATGGCTGTTCGACGTGCTAGAGGATGGAGATCAATCGTATCAAGTTTAGAGAGAGAGTAAACAATGGAGCTTGGTTAGTGAGAGTCGCGGTTGGAGGTTGAAGGAGGTGGTCGATGTGCAAGGGCACCAGTGTGTTTGAGAGTAGACAATGGACATAGGTCTCAGGGGGTGTCTTACGAGAAAGAGACTGTAGAGAAGGGAAGAGTCCGAGAGAGAGGGTCTAAGAGAAAGAGTAATGGTAGAGGGAGAATAATCGTGGAGAGAGAAATTGAGGGTCCAAGAGAGAGTAACAATGGAGATAAAGTCGGTCGTACGAAGGAGTTGGTGTCGGTAGTGCAGTAAATAGATGAGAGAGAGATAAGTTAAGGGAGAGAGAGAAGGTTGAGAGAGAGAGAGAGAGAGAAAGAAAGAGGGTTTGTCTGTTTTCAAAGTAGGTCCCCCTTGCATATGTGTGTATATAGATTCAAAATGAAATTCCTCCCCCTTCTCATGTATCTATCTCTTTTTTTTTTATTGTTTAATTGCTTTTTAAAATGAGAAAGTAAAGGGAAGAAAAGGAAAGGGGAGAAGAAAATGGGGGGAAAGAAAATGTGTTGTCTAAACGAATCATGGAGTACCATATGTCATAAGCAGACATGTGGCCCAGTGATTCTTTAACATGTAGCAGTACGCAGAGTGTAAAAAAGAAAAAGATAAAAGGCATTTTTATGCCTCTAGTGAGTTTCAAACCCAAAACCTTAAACCAAACTCCAATGCAATGTCTATAAGCTTATCCGTTAGGTTGTTGGCTTGTGCCTTGTATATATGTGTAATTAAATTGCACATATAAACTATATTAAGTTGAGTTAGATTCAAATATAAGCCTAAGTCCAATTATCCTTTATTTAAATTTATTTAAATTAAAATTTTATTCTATTTTAAACTACCTAAAAAATTTATTATTTTCTAAATTCCCTATTTTTTCTATTTTTTGTGACTTTTCTAAAAATTTTTTACTTATATTTCTAAATTTTTCTATTTTTTTGTATTTTTTTCCTAAATCTCTTTTTTCTTTTTTTGGGTTTCTTTAATTTTCTATTTTTTTTTTTGTATTTTCCCCCTAATTTAGGACTATTTAACCTATTTTAAAAATAAGAGGGGGTAGGGGGGAGGGACAAAATGAAGTGTCTACAACAGTATCAAAGCATGAGGTATTAAGTCATGCACCTTCTACTAAACTATGTTACTTATCTAGTCCTTAGCCCTTTGCCCAGTGAAGGTTGGACATTATCAAATCCTTCCTAAAGTTTACAGCCTAACGACAATTTGTCATTGTTATTATGGATTATTTCACAAAATGGGTGGAAGCTGAGGCAAAGGCAAAGGCATTGGCAAGGATCACCGAACAAAAAGTGAAGGCATTTGTTTTTAACTCCATAATATCAAGATTTAAAGTCCCATTTATGATAATCATAGACAATGGACCATATTTTGACAACAACAAGTTCTAAACATTTTGTGAGAAATACGACATTCACCTGAACCACACATCTATGGCTCACCTTCAAACAAACAGGCAAGTTAAAGCTGTCAACAAAATCATCTTGTACAGATTAAGGAGGAATGTTAATCAAGTTAAGGGGAAATGAGCTGATGAATTGCCAGATGTCCTATAGGGGTACCGAACCACCCATAAAACTGCAATAAGGGAAACCCCCTCCAAGTTAGCGTATGGCATAGAAGCAGCTTTGTCTATTGAGTTGGATTTGCTTAATCTACAAATGCCGAATTTTGATGTGATAGTTTTTCACATTGGATTAACGATAAATTCAGATACAATTGAAGAAATCAGAAATGTCGCAAGAGCAAAGGTTGTAGCCTATTAGCATAGGGCAACTCGGTATTATAATCAGAAAGTGAAGCATAAGGTTCTTTAACCTAAGGATCTGGTTTGCCGAAAGCTGGAGGCGATTGGCAAACAAAGAAAACATGGAAAGCTTGACGCAAATTAGGAGGATCTTATTAAGGTCCAAGAAGTTATCAGTGACGGGCCCTATTAACTAGAAAGATTGGATGGTACCGTCATCCCTCATGCATGGAATGTCAAGAACTTGAAATTATATTTCCACTGACTCCCTCGATGTTATGCATTTCTATTTGCTTTATAAGGCAATAGCTTACTTGTTTTGCATGACAATAATATTTGAAGTTTCAATTTGTTTCTCAATCTTTTTATGACTAATGGGTTAATTAAGTTAAAAATAAACAGTGAACAAACTAGTATAAGTTTAAGCCTATCATGGTTAATGAACTTCATAAATCAATCCTAAAGCCGAATAATGAGCTCTCGAGTAAAACGGCTAGTCTACATCTCAATGACCAATGGATAATGTCTATAAGACGCTTAAATTAGGGTTGTTTTATAAAACATGTCAAGAAATCTAAGTGTATAAAATAAAACATGCCAAGGAAACTTAGCATGTGAAATAAAACATGCTAAGGAAATTTAGCATGTAAAATAAAACATGTTGAGAAAAATGAGATGGCGAAATAAAACATGCCGAGAAATAAGAATAAAATAATACATGCCGAGAAAATACAGCGTGTGAAATAAATCATTCTTAGAAACGATAAAGTGTGTGAAATAAAACATGCTGAAAATACTATGTTATGCGAAGAAATAATTCTCATTCATCACAATACAATTACAATATTTGGCCACTCAACCCAAAATAGTTTGTACGAAAGATAAAACTACGAGACAATCCTATGACTTATTTTCAGATTGAATAGAAGCATTTTGTTGATTAGAAGCTAGGGTTTTCTCAGAGCATATTTCCTTTTCTGTACTTGGGTTTAGGAACAGGTGGATTTTTCTTTACATTCATAAGGGATTTCTTTAGATAGACAATCCTTGTCATCTTTAGGATCCTCAACATGAGTTTCATCTTCATCTTGCACATTGATCTCAGTACCTAAATGTTCGCCATCTTCCTCGTCATAGCTGCTAACTTTATCATCAACATTGGCGAAATCCAAGCACAAGAGATCATAGTCAAGGTGAAGTTTGAAGATCTCTTCTCTTGCTGCTTAGACCTCCTCCAATAACTTCTTCCACAATAGTCTCTTGTATTGCCGACTAGGAGTGACAATTTCAATTGCCTCTTTAACAGAAAGTCCTTTCCTCATAGCTACCTCTAAATTAGCAACATGGCTTTGCAGCCTAATGTTGTTGGTCTCTAGTACCTTAATTTGCATCCAGAGGTTGTCTTCCTCATCACTTATAGAGCAAAATGTTCGAACTAAACCCCAACACTCTTCTTTCTTCTTACGTAGCTCCTCTTTTAGGTCCTCAACTTCCTTTTATTGCTCATCAACCTTAGCCTTAAGGCTTAAGATTCATCGGTAACTAAAGAGTGTGCCAGTTTCTCGATAGCTAGTTCATCTTGATACTTTCTAACCTCCATCTCAGCCTTTATTCTTGTGTTTTCAATAGCCGCAGTTTATGCTTTTAGGAAGTCGCATATGTCCTTAATTTTCTACAACAAGTCAATATAAACTAATGAATTTTCTAGATTACTTGGTAGAATATGTGAAAGATTATTATTGTTATTACCTCCTTCATTTTTTTTATTAGCTTCATCCAACCTGTCAAAACATGGTTGTTGATTTGAAAATAGATAGGAGTATTAGCAACCAAACATGCCTAATAGTTGAAAGGATTCAATAGATACTTACATCATACAGCTTAGCCATGATATAAGCCTTATTACAACCACCAACCCTATCGACGTATTTCTTCACAAACTCTTTATTCTTAGGAAGAACAACGCCTTCCATTAAGGCCAAAGATTTTGTCTTATCACCCAAGGTCGAGTCGGTATGTAAGATGTTGTAGCTCCAATACGGGATGAAGTACTCACCAACCTTCATGTTGAGGACTAATTCAACATTGCTAATGCCAAGAGCTTTGTTATGCATAGCCTTCTTCGTCCTTTTATCCAATTCCTTAGACTTCTTAGCTGGAGGTTAGCTGACAAGTTCATTCCAACATCTCTTATTGGTACTTGGCACAGCCTCTATCATAAGTGATGACTTTTCAGCGGCCGTGGTAGTTTTAGCCTCATTGTAGGGTTAGGTTTCTTAACCACCATTCCTTGGCTCTATAGTAGGGGTAATATTTTCCTTTAAACTAGTTTATACTTGCGTGGCCTCAACCGACCTAAGCTTCTTAGTCCCTTGTTGTTTCACGATAGGATGGGAGATCTTTTGGGTCACCACTTGTTTTGCCACACCCTCTTTAGCTACCTTTTTAACGACAATTAATCAAGTAGCTACAACCATAGAGGATGCACATTTATCATCCTTTGATTTTTTGGCCTTCGCTTGGGCCAATAGCTTAGCGAGGTTCACCTTACCAGCACCCATATCTACAATATAAAGTAGACGTATTAATACTAGTGCGAGCAATTAAAAAAGAACTTATATTCTCTATGCCCAGCAAGGCTTAAAGGCAACAATTCCTCCCCTAAGTCACAACAATGGCTTTCCTCTTGTAGCTATATTCGGCACAGCAATTACTCATTAGCATACCTTCCTTCTCGGAAAAGATTAGCTCTTTACTCTCATAACGTCTTATTATTCTCTCGACATCCCAGAAGAATATTTTGTTTTTCCTCCTTTCTTAGATCTTCTTTGTAACAACTACATCATTTGGCATCAACTCAATGTCCTTGGTGCAAATTGGTTCAGTCTATTAGGTTTAGAAATCTAACTCCTCGTTTGAAATGATGGTTATGAATTTTTCGCTCCATTTATGGATCTTAGACTCTAACCTATCCATGAACTTCCACCTATACCTAACTGCAAAGTACTGACCGTCAAGTTGCCTCCTAATCTTAAAGAAGTACCAAAATAATTGAGGTGTAGCCTTGACTTCAGCTTCTTCGTAGATTATCTTGAATGCCACTAAAAGCTTATATGTGTTTAGTGAGAACATACTCGACACGACTTGAAAGTAATTGAAAAACTACTTGACAAATGTCGAGAAAGGGACATATAGCCCAAAGTCGAGATATTTCAAATAAATGTGGAACTTGTGCTCCCTTGGAAAACATATATTATTATATAGTTTTTGAAATATCTATTTGAATCACCAGACAGCACTGGCTACTCCATGTGGTGAATCATGAAAGTAAACTATATTATCGTACAGATACCTAGTCATAGATCTTCCTTCCTTATCTTCTGGATAATTAACTGCTATAAGAGAATTTATCTTAGTGAGTTTATCCCACTGCTCCACAATATTTTCGGCTAAGCTACATGAGGAACATGCTATCTCGCTTCTCTTTTAAGGGGGAGAAGTAGCCTCAAACTCAATTGCTTCATAATCTGAAAGGATAAATCAATGAATTATGTTGTGAACCATACCTAATTGACTATAGTGAATATCACAAAAATTGAAGAATCTCAAGGTAAGACAAGTTGTCAAGCAAGTGATGAAAACTTATGGATGCGATTAAAGAAATTTGTTTTAGGTTTTGAAAAGTTCTTTAAATACAGATGATTTACCCTCATAACTACAAATGAGTCTCTGACAAAAATGATGTGCTGCTTAGATGATGGCTTGAATTATTGATGTGTGTTTCGAGGTAGAAATCTAACTGTTGTCAAGTCTCTAACAGTTATTAGGCTTGTGATGTAATGATGACTGAGGTGACAACTGTCATACTTTCTACTGTTTGGTGTATTGATAGGAAGGAAATTGAAAATTGCGACTTTTCAATTAGGATGCGATCCGTCTTCCTTCCTACCTGACTTAGCATCTAAGGGACAGTTCCCTACTCAACCTTCAGAGTATCAAAAGTTTACTCACTTAGTCAAATCCTTAAACATGGCAGTTTGGAGGGAAATGTTGATAGTCGAGTTTCATTTAGCTACCGATAAGCTGAGATATTTACACTATCAGATAATGTCGAGTAACACAACCATGTTTAATTTGAATTCAAGGAAAGTGGCTTGAACGTTATCACTTAGTACAATTATATTACATAACTGCTTACTTTCCCTACATTTCAAGAATATGCCTAATCAAAAGGCCTCTACATGTCCTAATAATCATTTTGATAACTACTACGTCAAACACGGCATTCGCCTATAAGTACAAGAAAGAAATGCTATAAGAGGGATTTGATAATTCTCCACTACTTACTTAATTTTTTCCTACACTCACTTACTAACTTAGGCAACGAAGTGCTACATTAGATTGACCCTGGTACTAAAATCTTTTTCTTTCTTTACAGTATAAAAGTTCTTACCCAAAACCTACTAACAACAGAAGGTAAGTAAGGTATTTAACTCATACTTAATGTGAAGTGAATAACATCAGCCAACAATCTATTAGTAGGGTTAGATATTCTTTGAAGGTGACTCTGGCCTCCTTAAGCAAATTGATCTTAAGTTAATGCCACTTTCTTGATAATGGTCATGGTAAACTAAAACTAGTTGAGAAAGTTGAATCTCCTAAACATACGAGGGCCTATATGATAACGCCGAATGGTACTCCTAAAGATGGAAGGGCTTAGAATAGTACTAGGTAATCAGGAAGGAAAAGGCTAATTGGCCATTCAAAATACAAGCATCTATAAAGGGATAAAGGATGGTCGAGCTCCATATAAGCACTTCAAGAGGGATAAACCTCCCATCTCATGACAAGTGGTATAAGAGGTAAAAAGATTCTAACTTGACAAGCCACCTAAATACTACCCAACATGCTGAATGAAAAGGGTAGTTCTTATTGGTAACAGACCTCATAAGGAAGAAGCTCAAGAAAAGAAGCAGCTATTAAGAAGAGGACATCATTGCCAAAGAGAGCAACTATGTTGCGAATTGTGTTGTAATAAGACCTTGATTGAATATTTATAAAATGAAGTGAACATCAATGAACAGACCCTATCATTGGACTACTATGAAAGCCTATGGGAAGCCTATAGGAGCTTGAAGTCCTAGCAATGATGATCTTGGTTAGGTTGGGTAATGAGTGAAGTAGGGTCGGTGATCTCATATTTGAGGGTAATGTTAAAGAGTTGGCCCCATGACAAAGGCATCTTGGATTTAGGTGTAGGATAATGTCATGACCTATTTGTTTGAAGGCAAGTAAGGATGTTCAACTCAAGCTTAATATAAAGTGAGTGACATTAGCTAGCTATTTGTTCATAGAATAAGGTATTCTCTAAAGGTAGGTTTGACTTCCTATAGGCAAATTAGTTAAGAGCTAATGTCGTTCTCCTAATGATGACTATGGCAAGCTAAAACTAATTGAAAAAGTTTAGCCTCCCAAATATACGGAGGCTTGTGATAATATCAAAGGATACTTCTAAAGATGTGAAGGCTTTGAATAGTCCTAAGTGATCGAAATGGGAAAGTCTAGCTTATTGTCAAGAATATGAGAAAATATGAAGAGAAAGGATAGTTGAGTACCATACAGACACATTAAGAGGGATGAACCTCCAATCTCATGATAACTAAGACCAAAGCTAAAAATGTTCAAGCCCAATGAGCCATCTAAATATGAAGAGAAAAGGGTAGTTCTTATTGATAATCAGGCTAATGTGGATAAAGCTCAAGGGGAGGAGTAACCACCATGTTGAAGACATTATTGCCAAAAGGAGCAACTATGTCATGAGCTACATTGTGACAAGGCTCTACCTGAATTTTATAAAATGAAGTAAGTTTTAGTAAGCAAAGCCTATCATTGGCTACTTAGCAAGAGGCAATCCCAAAGGATGGAGGAATAAGTGAGGGTAGCTTGTAGAAGCCTAAAGTCCTAGCAAAGATGATCTTAGTTAGAGTTAGGCAACGAGTGAAATAGGGTCGATGAATAGCAACAAAGAGTTAACCTCATGATGAGGGCATTGCGGATTTAGGTGAGGGATAGTGCTACGATCTGTGAGTTTAAAGTAAGTGAGGGTGTTCAACTTGGTCTTAATGTGAAGTGAGTGATGTTAGTTGGTGATTTGCTCGTAGGGTGGGGTATTGTCTAAAAGAAAGCTTAATTTCTATGAGCAAACTAATTCAAATGCCACCCTACTAATGATAACCATAGTAGGTCGAAATCAATTAAGAAAGTTAAGTCTCCCATACATGCAGTGGCCTATGACAATGCCAATGGATCCTTCTAAAGATGTAAAGGCTTGGAACAGTCTTGGATAGTTAAGAAGGAAAAACTTGATTCGCTATCTAGAATATGAGTAGATATAAAGAGACATAAGATGGTCAAGTGCCACACAAACATTTCAAGAGCGGTGAACCTCTTATCGTGTGACAGTTGGACTGGCTTGCTCGATGCATGTGTAGAGCCACGGCTGCCTATCTTGTGTTGCTGTTGATGTTCAGGTTTGCTTTCAAGTGGCTGCTCTATTAGCTCGGCTTCTCTGACAAAGACAAGGTTGCTCTGCCTTGGTTGCTGTTGGTGTTGCACTCATGTTTGCTAGAGGGCAGCTCAGCCAGCTGATGTGTGGAGTGCCAAGTCAGGAGTTTGGAGCACCAGTTGGGCGTTTATTGGTGTTGGTCTGTGTGCTCTATCGTGTTAATCTGTTCCGCCTCAAGCTGCTGTCAACGAGTGGAGCTTGGTTCGATTGCTCTCCATCTCACGCTTCTTTTTCTTTCCCAATTAGCAGTTGCGAATTTGAATAAAATTGCACAGGTTACTCCATTTCCAACTTTGTCAGACACGTAAGGAGCTGCTCAAGGAGTTCCAGGGGTTCGCAATTCTCTGTTGTGGCCACCGAAAAATAAAATAATGGACGTACAAAAGCTAAAGCTCCCTGATGCAATTTTCATAAACAAGAAATGTGAGAATCACATGAACCTAAGACACAAGTATGAAACAAAATTAAAACTATTTAAGTCACTTATTGATCCTTCTTCAATATTTTTGCAGAACTGATCCAAGATCATGTATTTTATTAATTTTAAGGCAAAATTCACAATAAAAGTACAATTTACATGTTTGAATGTGGTGATATAACAGGGGATAAATGTGTAAGTAAAATTACACATGCATCAACCACTCTAAAGTACCATAAGGTTATTAAAACTAATCATAATAACTAAAACTAACCTAAACCATTGTAAGAAATTCGAAGAAAATGGGGGAAAGCATATAAACCAGCATCCTCCTAAAAAAATATCTATAGCTTTTTATAGAAATGGCATGTTGTTGATTGAAAAACTTGTGTCATTGTAACGACAATCATGTATTACGGTCACCACGACTAGGGTTTAAGGCTGGCATCAGGCGAGGGTTCTAGCATCTGGCCGAGAGGATATGCATTTTTACTCTCTTAAAAACCCTGCTCCTATTTTGACTACCATAAAGGTGCACCCGTGACAGACGATGAAGTCCAAGCTTCAACCTTACTCTTCTTTGAGCAGCAGGAGTGTTTAAAAGTCTTACGATTGGATAGAGCGGCTTGACAACAAAATCTTGTTTCTTGCTTTTTCTGAATTCTTGTTGAGTGGAGATGATTAACGGAGCATTCACAGAGTTTGGAGGTCGACGTCGTTAATTGAATTACCTTGACAGCCAATGGACGATACGAGCTTTCTTTTCTCATGAACCCTAGCAGAGGTTTCTCTTTGAGCCTAAGTCCGTTGAGACTGGAGAGTTCAACTAAGCATATGAATCTTTTCGAGAAATGTTAGGGGCGAATAGATTAGTTTTCCTATTTCGATAACACCATGTCAAAACACTCTAACCCATCCTAAGAGATGGAGCTCACTTCCTAAAGCATGTACTTGGACCAAATAGTTGATCCCAAGTTGTTGTTGGGTCTAATCCAAATCCTCAAATCATTTCAACTCTCTACAACATGTAATTGAAAAAAAATAGAGTTTATGAATTATCCTTGTGTTAAACTACAGAAACATTTTGATATTCTTGTGATGTCTACTTGAATTAGTGATATGGTTTCTCCCATCTGCCGTAGTGACTTATAGTCGCAAATAGTTACATTAGGCCAACTAATAATCACCTGCATATTGGAACGTGAGAGAAAAGAACGGATATTATCGGCCGTTTGTAGAGAACAATTAATTCAAATGCCACCTAACATTTCCTTTTTTTTTGTTTTTTATTGTTATTTTCCATGAAAGTGAACCGACAATATAGGTAAAGGGCTGCGAATTTCACACACACCACTGGTTACTGCCCACTGAGAGCAACATCTTTAGATCATTATTATTATAATATATAATAATACGAAACTTTGATTAAAGCAACTCGTGGAAAAAGTTTCAACAGAAACACTCCAACAGACAAATTAAGAATAAGCTGGACCATGCAATTGTAACCTCTGAGGGTAAATTTTGTCGATCGATAACATCCCATCAATTAACTGCACTCAGCAACTGATGCGCTTAATGGAGTCATATAATTACAAAGAAATCTCATCGTACATTGTCGATGAATTCTACAAAGTCAGCTCAATCATAATTTTGTCTTTCCATGATATATACCATATAACATCTATACATGACTCCATCACTTCCACTTGTTTTAAATTCAGATGGTCATAGAGTAATAGAACATCAGAACTGAATGATGAGATAATTTATAGGCACCATAACGTTTCCCACCTGGAAATAAATCGGAACGATATCAAATATGCTACTTGTATTTACGTGAATTCATAGATGAAATTTGAAGTTACTTAATATATATATATATAATAAAAAAGTATATACAATATTCAACCTAGTTTACTCGTTAAATTTACAATTTCTTTTATTTTGGAATTATGTCATAACAAATATCCATCCCGAAATGAAGAGTACAAAATGACTAGAGCTGAGGTGCGGTAAATATGCCAAGCTATTTTGTGTAAAATTAAAGAAATTAGAGAATTTTAATTTAGATTTTTTCGTAATAAATAAGCCTGAAAAGAGGGAAAAGGAAAAAGAACAAGGAAAAGAAAAAATACAATATTTCTCAAACGCCTGCGTAGCCAACATCACAACTGCAGCTCCCGGAGCCACCATTTTTGTCTTCTTGAAGTTGAGGTACGGTGCTAACACAACAGCAAACCAGACCCAGTAATAGTATCATAGCCCAAACGGACACAACAGCTTGTGCCCACTTCATATAATGCTCCATTGTTATATATGCCCACTTCATACAAGGCTGGCGGCGAGATGTTCTCTCACGTTACTTTTGTGTCTTCTTACAAAATGGAAGCTTTCTTTACGTTTTTCTTCATGATCTCAAGTACGTAGTAAGCGAATAGGGCAAAGATATATCTGTACGATGCGAATGTCAATATAAAGCTAGTTGGGGTTGGATCATTTGATATGGAGGCGGAGAAAGTTAAGCACATGGGCCAGCCTGTGTATTTAGTGGTTCCAATAGGCAAAGCCCCCGACCCCCGCTTTAACTATATATATATATAATTACGTGAAGGAGTATATATGGCCTAAAATGCTTCTTGAATGGACGTTGTATATTATTCAATGTAAGTATATCTATAATCTAATGTTCTGTTAACTAAATTGCACGGTTCACACTTATTTCGAAAATAATAAACATTATATTTTTATATTTTTCTTCGGCATGAAAATATTTACGAACGTTAAAGTTCAGCCTATGTAACTACAACAAAATTTATTAAATGTAGGAACTTTTGTTTGATGCAAATGGATGGGTCAGTAATATAACTATTGTGAAAATTTTAATCAACACAAGGCAATCCTTGCAATAATGCCATCAACTTTTCCTTATAGCATGGAAGAGGATGTTACAAATTACATACAGAAATTCTAAATTCTCGCAATAGCTTTGATATTTGCAATGAACTCACTTCTTATAAAGCAAAGTAGATCCTACATGTGAGAAAAAAATCGTCATAATATGTGATAATTTAAAAAAAAAAATTCCTACAACCCAATATGCATTGTATATATTTTATATATATATATATATATATATCATACTTATATTCATTGCCTCTATTCATCGTTATGTTTTTTATTCATAAAAAAGCACCTAAATTATCTCTTATTTTTCTTCATTTTCCTCCTATGTGAAAATCTTATTATATTGTATGCTTTATTTCATATAACAAACCAATATATAATCATATTCAGATCTTTCCACATAGAAAATAACAGTGCAAGAACATTACGAACACTCAATAAACAATAACATATCATTATTTTTTTTAAATTAGCTAACCAAAATACAACTAAATAACAATTAATCTAAAAATCATAATCAAACATCTTTAAAAGTATTAGATAGAACATCAAAGCTAAACAAGTCATATTACATCTGACTTAATAGTAGTATAGCTTCATAATATATCCAAAAAAACTTACTCAAGTATCCTTCCAAAAGTATTCAACAAAAGACCAAAATATACCCTCATCAGATACTCAAAAAACCTAATCAAAGTATACCCTTTATGTATACCCAAAAACCTAACCAAGCATCTTTTCAAAAAGTCAACATAGCTAAGCAAAAGGTCAACACATCTAAATAAGTCACATGATAAATGTAACAATAATTAATCAAATGGTCTACATAACTAAATAAAGAGATGAATTCATTAGTGAGGTCCATTTGCTGGAGGTGTGCTTGCTGCTGTTGAATAGTAGGGAAAGGATGAAATGAAATTGGAAAGTAAAACTACATATGCCTAACCTGTAGCTATATTGAGGACTAAAGGTGTGATGATTGTTGTAAGGATCTACTCAATGGTGTAGTCAATGAAGAAAATAGCATATTTCTGATTCTAAGCCCTCCAAAGAAGGTGATGATTGGAATGATTGAGCTGGTTGCATTGTTGGTGTAGTAAACATCGTATGAGTAAACCATTGTTGCTGTAAAGTGAAAAAATTGTTGTTGTTACGCTATGAATTGGTCAAGTTGTTGTTTTTGCTAAGCAATAGTGTTGTCTAAAGTAGATAATTTATTCTGCAATATTGTAACTTGTTTAGTAGAGACAAAAGATGCAGGAGGGGAGACATTGTAACATTGTAACTCATGTTGTGCCAAATGGTATATCCCCTAATTTCGTTCATTCATCGAAGATGTGTTGAATTTCTATTTCTTAAAAATTCCAGTATATAAAAATCTAGATGTAGTATAAATGTTATTTAATTAGAGGTGAAATTCTATACTCCTTATTCTAAGTGAATTTATAATTACTTCAATATGATAGGTTATTGAATGATAACTTAATATCATCTTTCTAACTTAATATCAAAGATATGCTTCAAACTTGAATACACGTTAAGTTTAAGGAATCAATAATAGCTCTCTTGCTCATAGTGCAGGGGAAGATCATCGACAAACCTTCAAACATAAAGAACCACTTTCTTATAGCTAAGATCTAATTTTTCATCCAACTAGTTCCTTCTTTTTTTTTTTTGGTGCACAATTGCTACTTGCATGAGTCCTAAAAGGTAAAACCACAAAATAGAAGTTCAAGGGAAAAAGTTGCACATGTACTATAGTTTTAGGAATAACATAAACAAAAGGAACACCCTTAGAGCAAATTGAGATGCCCTTTCATGGTAAAAATGAATGGAATAAAGAGGTGGAATTGGAAGATGCTCAACATTTGGTCCCAAACGAGTGAAGTGAAAATCATAACTTTGATTTGCTTAATGTACACATATAGTACCAAGTACTATGTGCTATTAGATTTGGTTATCGTAGTTACTAGTTCTATAGAAATGCTTAAGCTTGTAAAAATAGTATAGGCTAAAATACTTAAAACTTTTCATCTATAAGCAGCTAGTACATATTCTTCCAAAGATCCATCCTCAGGAGGTTCATTTTCTTTTGTAGAAATACAAATTGTATAAATCTATATCCTGAATCAATGTAATTAACAAGTGAAATTGTATGAGAGCTGGAGCTAAGGATAACTCTTATGCACATATTATTCCCTCTTTTGACTATAGGGCAGGAAGAATGTAGACCTACTATTTATGGAAGCCCCAAAATCAACAAGAAATCTACATTTGTGAATAAATCCATTCATTTACTTACTTTTTAAATTTCTTATTTATTGCTTAAGATGTTTTAGATTCATTCACCCTTTGATTAAGGTGAATATTAGAGAAAAATGAAAATAAAAAACCAATGATGTCTCATTTAGTAAGGGGGTTGTTTTAGCCTAGTAAACAAATCTTATCCATGTCATATTATCTAAAAACTCCAAAAATAGAAATGCATGTTAAAAGCAAGTTATGAATTGTATGATCAAGAAATCTATCCTCTTCTATTTCAATACTTTGGCTTTTGATCAATTGATCATATAATCCTTAACTTTTGAAACTACAGTATGTCTCATCAAGATAAAACTTTAACCAAAAGAAGAGATA
Organism: Lumnitzera littorea; assembly: GCA_024138015.1. Lineage (NCBI taxonomy): Eukaryota > Viridiplantae > Streptophyta > Magnoliopsida > Myrtales > Combretaceae > Lumnitzera > Lumnitzera littorea. The sequence goes on from JAMXBB010000002.1 coordinate 51,101,184, forward strand.
AACAAATAACTCAACAATCAAAACCGAAAAGCCTTCACTATCTAAAAAACACAAATCCCTAAATACATATGAGAAATCATAAAGATTTATTACCCCGTAAATTTGGAGTAATAAAAGATGAATTCACCACAGCCACTCCTTTTTTGGTTCCTTTATCCTTATACAAGGGGAAAAAAAAAAAAAAAAGACCACCAACAGTAGTGTCATAACATAGACAAAAGACAACCAAATTAGAGAAAGAGGGAGATATAGAGTGAGAGAGATGAAGAAAGATAAATGGAAGGAAGTAGGGAGAGAGGGTGATAAAATTGCAAACCTGATGGTGTTCGATGCTCTTACTATTGAGAGAGGACCTAAAGCTTCCATCTAAAAAGACCAAACGAGAAGAGGACTTAGATAGACATATTTCTAAGCACAAACATTAAAATATATTTGCAAATTATGCCAAACAAGGGGTTTGGATGTTATGTGAGGATCAGATTGCCACATAAGTGCATATGTGGCAATATAATTCTCGTAATTAATATATGCAAGGAGATGGTAGCCCTACTACCTACAAACTGTATCCTTGCACATCATATATATGTCTTCTTTTACCTAAATTCAACAATTCATAGTTATTTTGAAAGTTACAAATATTAAAGAATTTTATTTTCAATTGTAGGAATTTTTTTTCTTTTGGCTCAAAAATCTTTTTAAATGGATGTTGTATAATTATGAATTAGAATATAAATATCTAATTTTATCTAAATTACAAAATATCATACTGATTTCAAATACTACAAACAGTATAGAATTTGTTTTTTAAAACAAACATGCCAATGTCTTCTTTCATCTAAATTACATATCAAATATATATTTCAAACTTACATATATCACAAATTTTTAGGGAAATGGAAACAAAATTTTAAAAAAAATCCTAAAAATACCGTTTCTAAGGAAATATTCCTAGGAATACAGTACCTAAAGGCAATTTTGGTTTCATCCCTTCCAAACTCGATTTTGGTCTAACCCAACTTTATCCCACCTAAATTCGCTTCTCGTGGAGTCGATTTTAAACATGAAAATTAATATAATTTCTAATACAACTAAAGGACCCCAATTTACAATAACATATTCACTTAAACCATTTACATCAAAATATCCGAACTCTCTATCTTCAACAAAGTTTAAGCAACACAAACTTCACACCCATAGCCAATACCTTACAAAATGGCACAAATACACCAAACTATCATTCAAACTTATTTGTACTTATAAAACAAAATATCATAGTAATTTCTATGTTTAGTAATTATGAATGGGAATAACAGTTAAAGTGGAGGAAACGGTTAATGAAAAGATGGAAAACAACACTTAAGCAATATGAAAGCTCTACTACTACATTTAAATATCTAAATAGTGTTAAAAAAAAAAAGTAAGGATCAAATATAATCAAAAAATGTGAAATATCTAAATCTAGTACCCAGCTAATGTCATCGACATGTATATGGACAAATATCCTGAGGATCTAGATTAAGCCAGAGTTACACCATCTGGTTTGCATCTAACTGAGTGATTTGTACCCCATCATGACTGTGAGCATCGGAGTAAGATGCATGCATGGGGATTGAAGTAGGGTGCACTTGTATAAGTCCCTTGCCCACGTCGTCGCAATGATCTCTAACTGCCCTCTTTAATGGTGCAAAAGGAGTACGGACTTCACCATTGGAGGTCTCTCCGATGAAGGAGGTGTGGAAGATCTAACTGCCAGAGCTCTGCCTAGCGAAGGTGTTTAAAACTCAAGTCCAAGCAATCTAGGAGATGCTATTGGAGACAAGTGCTCTAGAGATGAATTGTTCTTAATGTCGAACTCAACTTATTGCCACCCTCGACCCTTACCCCATATTTGTCCTTACGGTCAATAGTACCCACCTTAATGAGGATCATGAGCCAAAGAGCCACCTTACTCGATATCTCATGTAAACCCCACGAATTTAACTGTCTAAGTATAGAATCAAACGCCCAAACTGTAAATGATTTCCTGAAGTCAATGGAGCCAGTGAGATTTAAAACTGATTAAAAATCTCAATTCAAAACCTAAAGTGAATATGAAAAACCTTAAATTATCAATTGAACCTCTAATCCTATACGAAAACTCTAAAACCTCAAGTATATGTAACTACAAAAGTTAACCTCAAGTATATGTAACTACAAAAGTTAACTTCAAAACCTCATCAAAACCCTAAGATAAGAATCGAAGACTTAATCGCGTGTAAATATATTAAACCCTAAATATGTAAAAACACTAGAGATTGTACTCGGAAGTAATAAAAACCCTAAAACTATTACTTTAAGGATATAAAAGGATTAATCCACCATAATTTACCCTAAAACCCTAAGTGATAATATATTCTCCATATTTTGCCATTTCATTAGTAAACGACTAAAAATAACTTTCAATTATGCATAAATATTTAGAATACTTAAGTAATCTCTTAGAAACTAAGATATAGTATTATAGATCACATTCATCTTCTAGATATTGCATTATAGATCATATTAAATGTAGTGAACCTTAATACCCTAATTGGTACTTTTCATACTAGTTATACTAAGTAGCTTACCAAATGATGTATATAGGATATAAATGCCTAAAGTAAGATCTCATCATCAATTTTTACTAATCAATTCACCAAATGCCTCATTTCCTTAATTTTTCTCCTAATTTTCCTTAATTATTACATTATGTATGGGAAGTTGACTAAGTTGGAAAAGTCAACACAAATGTCCCTTTCATTTGAAAAAAATATCTTCCTTCTCATGATTCTTTTCTTTTCTTTTGGCTTTTCTCTTCTTTTTTCTTTTCTTTTTTTTTTTTTTTTGCCATCCACTTCTTTCTCTTTTCTAAACCTACTTGTTTGCCTTTTCAAAACAAAGAACACAAAATAAATTCCTTTCTTCTTCCCCTTTCCAACCATATCTTCCCTTCCCCTTTCACTCTTCTTTCCTTTTCAACTTTTCATCCATTTTCAAGAGCAAAATTAAGGTATGTACTTATGATACTATATCTTGCTTCATCTTTTTTACTAGTTAGAAGAAAAGTTAGGTTAAGTTAAATAGTTATGTGTTGTGTATATATATGGTGATTTAGGCTTAAAGTTTCAATCTTTATATATGGAAGTGTAGAATTCTTTAGGCAATGGAAGAAGATGCATGTATACATATCTTTGAGTATGTGTACATAAAGGTATGCTAGAGATATATATGTATAAATACCTTTGTACATAAGTATTCATTATGTACACAACCTAAATTAAGACATCTACTAACTATACATACATATACTATGTTAAATATACCCTTAAAATACAAAAAGATGAAATTTGAAAAGCTTTCTTAAGGGGGTAGATAAGGCATACGAAAATACATATAAAAATACGTATGTCACCGTATGTGTATATGGATATGTGTATTAGTATATGTATAAGTACACATGTATAAGTACTTATAAATATACAAGTATACATATTAGTATATTAGAAGTATAGGTATGTATATCACATATGTATAAAGTGTGTAAATATATAAGGATAATAATAGACTAATGATGTAAGCAATGATGTTATCAAAGGATTACATAAGCCATGACATCATCAAGTGATTACATAAGTTATGAAATAAGCATAGGTTTATAAAAGAGGAAATAATAAGATTACATAAGCATATAATATAGGTATATACATGTACTTAGATGCCGAAAATCTCTTAAACCCTAAGACACTTCCTAAATTGAATAAAACTTAATTAACTACATAAATTAGTAATACTAATGTAAAATTTCCTAAGTGTAAGAATCAAATAGCTAATTTAATCATTAAGTCCTAAACTAGGATATAAACATAAGCAATAAGAATAATTAAACTTCAATAAGATAAAATTTCAATAAATTTAGCCCATATCGTAAAACATGAGTCTTAATATCTAAAATGGATATCACCGTGTGAACGTACATTCGAAAACGATAAAAAACAACTATAAGTTCGCAACTATCGGAATTAGAATGAAAAAGTTACAAAATACATAAAGGAAGTCTCATAACTTACAAATATAAGAAACTAGTTACTATTAATCCCATTGAATATGATAAACCTTATATACATTATACTTAGGTTATATTGAGGGAAATTAAATAAACTACAATAGACTTTTAGTTAACTAAGAAGTTTGATTTCTCATAATACTTATAAGTTTTACTATTTTGATTTAGGCGTTCAATATCGAGTTCTGGAAACTCCAAAAGCTTAAAGAATGAGCAATAATCCAGGTGAGGGAGTTTTAATGACTTGCTACTTGCTTGTGCGTGTTACTTGTATGATGTTTTGCTACTTACTGTTGCTTGTATATTTGGATGACAGTTTTGCTTGTATGATATCATTTGTATGATCACCTTTTTAAAGTGATAAATATAAATATCTGACCCAAATAACCAGTTCTATTCGTCACATGTCTATGACCTAGTAAATGTATGGATGGAGAGTGCTAGCTTTGCAAAATGTTGAAAAGGGTATTTTTAGAAAAAGTTTTCCTAATCTTAAACGTGTTTTGTACAATTTCGATAAGGGCTGTAGTGCCAAAAATAATATTTTATCGTTAAGGCAAAGCTAGCATGAGTTCTCCACTTGATAGCGAGAGGACTCACTTTATGATACCTATAAGGCCTTGGTTAATTTTAGTTACGAGAGGACTCGCAAGGTTGTGCCCGAAGGGCCTTGGAGGGTGGATAGTCTTAGTTCGAAATCTCCTTATTTGGATTTAAACTCTTTTCTCAACTAAGGTAATAGTCAAGTATTGCCTAGAGGGGTGGTGCCCCTAGGTAACCTCATGCGGGTAAGCTGAGGTACCCTATACGAGTAAGTACAGGGGATAATCGAAGTGTAGACGACGTAATTCTATACCTTCCATAGTTCTGGACTCTTATAGATGTGTTGTTTGCATTCATTTTGTATGTAGATAGCTTATTTGCATGTGTGATAATAATATGTGATAACTTGCTTGAACGGTAGTAGTGAGGGATAAACTCACTGAGCTATTTCATGCTCATTCCCCTTTAGTTTCCTTTGCAGGTTTACTTACGATAAGATTAGGATAAGTCTCAAGTGCTAAGTGTGAGATGAAAACATGTATACTAGTATTAGAAGTAGTTGATTATTCTTTAGATGATACATAAACATCCTTTGTAGAAAATATTTATATGTGAGAACTTACTATAATTTAATTTTTCTTGTATATATATATATATTATATAATGTTAGTATATCATGTCTTATTATTTGGTAGGGGATATCAATTCTCTACTGTTCTGAGGAACTGTGGGATATCGGATATCTATAGTTATTTATATTTATATGTCATGTTACGTTACAATAAATTAATTACTTGAAAATCAGTAATCTTAGTGATTTATTATTTAGAGTCTTACAATCTCTGACTTGCAAGGCGATTTTCATATCATGGGTGCACATATGTTATGAAAATTTTTAGATAATCCTACTAAGCTCTCTTTAGAGTCCTGACATCTCACACTAGCCCTAATGCATCATTCTGATGAATACCCTTTAGCTGTTGAATCATGGCATCCACTCCAGGCTGCTCTACCATGATATCTTCATATGATATCTAAGGTAGTCTATGGATGAAATCTACCTACATGTTACAAAAAAAAATGACTTTATTAGCATATAAAGGCATAGGTGCAGTTTTAGGCCAAGAGAATGAACCTAAACGCATGCCATGTATACCTAAGAGGCCCCTAACTAGTCGATATATCAGCAAGTAACCTATTAGTACCAATCATTATAGTATAGTGCTACAACGAGTGATGGTACTATAGGAACAATCATGTTATGTCAATCTACCCACTATTCTACCTAGTTAACATGTATGGCAACCTAATTTTTCTTTGTCTGACCCCATAGGTTTATATCATGTAGCTCTTAGGATGTGTCAGTAGGGGCAAGAATCCCCTAAATCTCACTGAACTATCATGTTACACAATCTAGGAAGTAGAACTCGATCACTTAGAAGTAGATCGATAAGACCTACGCAATCTATATATTACTACCAGCGTGGTAGAAAGCAAGCAGCCTACCAATGTCGTTATGGGACTAAAGCATCCATACAACCTACAAAATCAGCACTATAAATGCTCCACCAAGGCTTTGATCAAATGCTAATCAAGCTGTATGAACGATATTTATTTGACATTAAGAAAGCTAGCTTACTCAATGTATGGAGACATCAATGGATCTATCGGGATCTCTTATCCATCCCTACATCTAAATATGGCCTCTCGTTTATGACATCTAAGCCAAAGATTCACCTATAAGTAACATATAAAGGTGAGCAAATGTTGGATCAAATCGAAGGAATTTAGCTACAGCTGAATTCTAATGTTATATGTCCTCACCTGACCATCCCATACTAGTTTAAACCTGTGAGATGCTTGCAACCGAAGCAGTGACCTATTAATAGGTCTTAGATCCATCTACACCTATTAAATAGAATGAAACAATGAGAACCAATTCCACTAGAAGACTAATCAAAAGTATGAAAGGCACGTAATGAAATGTAAAAACTAACAATAGCAAAATATAAATAACAAGCTATAAATGTTAATAGATCATTCATAACTGCTACAGCGATATTTCCAGTGGATCTAGTAAATGTAGACTAGTAGCCCCATTGAGGGCATCTTCTCCTATTGTACCCTTCAACGCCACATAATCTACATGTGTATGGCAATGGCTCCTTATGAATATCCATCTCATTTTGGAACTGTTTCTCTCGTACTCTTCCAAGACTCTTGACGATATCCTTAGTTTGCACCAAGTGCCACACAAGAATGTCAAGCAAAGGCTAGTCGACCTTATTTGTAAGGGCATAAAAGAATGTACGTATACTCATAGTTGATGCTATTACATATACCAATGTCCAATGTATACTATACAATCCATGCTCATTTTTGCCATAACTTCTATTACATAGAAGCATGGAATCTTGTATGTTTTCCACTTATTACAAGTGCACTAGCGATTTCTAAGTGCAACAGTAGGTCTATTTTTCCCCTTTTGACCATGAACTGTAAGGGCATGGCATACTTATAACCTCGAAGATTTACTTATTTTAGTCAAAGATAACAACACAATGTCCACTTGCTACTTTGTGCCATCTATCAAACTTTCTCTTAACAAATTTAATCAACACCTTACTTATGCCCATCTGATTAACTATTTTGATCCGGCATTGATTGAAGTAGTCATTGTAATTATAAAAGGTTTTCTTTACCAAAACCATAACGAGTGGGTTCCTAGCATCCTTTAGTGCATTATTATAACTTTTAGCAATATTTGTGATCTTAATACAGAAGTGAGCTCTATCATCATATAATAAGGTCTACATCCTTAGATGCAACTCTCTAAAGTATGACCTAATGTGAGGACTCATTGACTTGACCTCATCGTAATATGCTCGGAATTTTTGAGGTTACTATTGGTATGTCACCTTCTTTATTAGTTCTTTACACTCCTTGTTCTTGGCCCAAAAATTGAAATTACTAGTAATGTGTCAAATACACCATCGCCACGACCACTCATTTGATAAGAATCAAGCTACCGAACCTTTAACCCAAGCTTAAATGCGAGTTGTTCCTCATTGCCGACTAACTCCATATGCCAAGCTAAGTAACTTTTCATCTCTCAGTAGTTGAGTGCTGACCTGAAGCATGCTCAACTAATGGTCCGACCCCTCACACATCTGTTTGGTCATGACTATATCAATCTTTAACTCAGTAATATTGATGCAGAGAACCCTAGCGTACATTTACACCTATGACTTCTCAAAAGGACCCCCAAGTCTACTTGGCACCTCGCCTTAGCAATCACTAACCTAGTCATATAGTTTATCTACTTTTGCTAGAAAGTCACCCATCCATAGTAAGCTACATGTCTAAGCAATCATATGACATAATTCTCCGTACAAGACGAACGTTTTTCTTAAGTTTCTCTTTATGCCCTTTTCCATTCTTTTTACATTACTTCTTTAGGACTTTAACCTTTTTAGTCATTTCCATTTATAGTTGTTTCCCTAATATTTTAGATATAAATACCCATTATAAAGGTAGCCACATCGTCATATATATTAGATATTGAATATACTTCCCCTTTGGTGAGCTAAGTGTGCTTACTTCCCTCTTCTCACTCTTATCCTGATCCTTTAGCACAGCTAGGTAGTAAGTACCCTTATTGGACCAGCTCATGCATCATATCGAGTTGAGCTGTAAGTCTATGGAGTTTCCTTAGTACACCACATCATTAGAATCGTTTGTGGTTTTGCCTGTATACTTTCATTGTTTCTCATGCATTTTTCCCATCTTTATTTTCGAATTTTTGCGATCTTAGACCCACCTCGATACCATCACCCTTGTCAACTCTCAATGTAGCATATCATTTTGGTATTAGAGCGGCAGTTCATTTCAATAAGTTTTGTATGAGCTTTCTTATGAGTAGTGTTTGTTATAGTAATGTGTTGTGATTGCATAGAAGTTAGCTATAAGTGTTTGAGTGAGTAGGAGGTATAGTAGTTTACTATGGCTACATACTCTGTTTTGCCTTATTTTGAACATACTAAAACAAAGCAAGTTTCAATTGGGAGGAACAATATCTATTGTTTTGTTTTAGTATGTTCGAAATAATCGCATATTAGTTAAACATTTATGTGGAAGAGTGTGTATGTGTTGTTTAGCTTAGAGGAATAATATCTATTGTTTCTCAGATTCTAAGTTTATTATTAAGTTTTATTGGAGAAAATGACATATCTTAATGTCAACATTGGTATTGTATATGACAATAGCGATGTTGTCCACCATGGACAAGAACCCCAATGCACCCCTAAGAGTACAGATGAACGAATTGATGAAATGGCTAACCTTATAAGTGACCTTACTAAGGTTGTACATGCATTAGCCTTTCGACCTGTCGAGGCCATTTAGAACACTCCCCTAGCTACTCAACCTACAAGAAGATAGAACCTAACTCAACAAGACCAAGGTAATGGAGTAAGAGAATGTGTTAAGAAGAGGATTAACTTAGGCAATATGGATGAAGGAGAGAAAAGTACAATGAAGAAGTGGAGTAAGCTCAAGTAGCCTAAACTGTTGACTATGTGAAGCTTCAGATTTTGAGCTTCAATGGTTTTAAGGATACAGACAACTATCTCGATGGGGAGGAAAAGGTTGGACATGTTTTTTACTATTATCAGTAAAAGGATCATAAGAAGGTAAATGTTACTGTTGTAGAATTCTAAAGGTATGCTACTGTAAAATTCTCAAGGTATGCTGCATTATATGATATGCTTAGGAGCTAAATTATCATTAGAACTTACCATAGGAAATTAGAATCAATGGGTCCTTCAAAATATTGAAGAAAATAGTATGGGTAGGTTGATGAACTAGAAATAGTGGCTAACATGAAGCTGCTTGGAGGATACAACTTACCTACGAACACAACATGACTTGGCACATATGACTATCCTATAAACACAACACAACTTGGAACTTCACTAAATGTAACACATAAGCTAATGCTAATGTCCACCTATCATTAATCTTGAGCTATCCAGCAAGATTAGATAAGAGTGTATAAAAAATGGACTTGGAGAGGAATATCTTGTAAGAACAAATATATTCAAAGTTTTAAGAGGAATGTCTAATCTTCCGACTAAAAAGAGAAAGGACTGTTTATTGTAAGTCCTTAAGGCAACATTATAATTAAGGAAAATTACAAAAAGGCATACATAAAAAAGAGATTCTAAGTACATACAAAAAATGGTAAATAGGACAAATGACAAAAAGAGAAAATAATACAGTGTCAAGTGAAAGGGATAGGTGGCAACTCGTCAATGGTCTCATACCAAGGAATCTTTGGGCGCAGTAGCTAAGCTAGATCATAATGTGGTGGCATTAGGTTGCCGATACGAGTAAGGAATGCCATGACTATTAGCAGTAAGCCGAAAGAGAAGTACTCGGCCAGTAGGAGCCTATGTCTCGACATTTAATAGGAAGCTCTTAGCTACTAAAGGTCTAAGCAAGAGTTGGTGTACAAGGCCTAAGTCTTCATCACTTGACAAAGAGTTCTTGGCAAAAGAGTAGTCAATGTTAACATAAAGGTTAGAGTAGACTAGGGTGTACCCACCCTGGGATCTCAAGAAGTTCAACCACCATTTTACTGTATACTATTTCTTATCCTCAGCAAGTTGACGAGAGAGAATTCTTCTAGCAATGGACTAGAGGCCTCTTAAGCATGCACGAGTAAGTAGGCCAGAGGTCATTAATCCATCAACTCTCCAAGGTTGTTGAAGATTTGCCCTTAGATCTTAGTCTTCTTCTTCGTTAAGCATATAGGGTGTTAGGTTAGCAACATCGAAGGTGGCAGCTACGCCGTACCCTTCAAGCAACTCAATCTCATAGGCGATGTCATTGATACACCTAAGGATCTTGTAAGGCCCATCTGCTCTGGAGGATAGTTTGTTCATTCTCTTTCTAAGGAAACCTTCTTCGTTAAGCATATAGGGTGTTAGGTTAGCAACATCGAAAGTGGCAGCTACGCCGCACCCTTCAAGTAACTTAATCTCATAGGTAATGTCATTGATACACATAAGGATCTTATAAGGCCCATCTGCTCTAGGGGATAGTTTGTTCATTCTCTTTCTAGGGAAACGTTCTTTACTCAGGTAGATCTAAACAATCTTCGGGAGTATAAACGACTCACCTCCTTCCTCGACTTCCTTGCTCCTTCTATTGAGCTACAGTTTTAACCAGACATTTAACAACCTTTTGTTGCAACTTGTAGAACTCTTCGGTACGTTGCAGGCCAGATTGGGTTTTCTCTTAAGTGATCAAGCTAATAATTAGATCCAAAGGTAAATTCAAGTTAAGTCCATAAACAACCTCAAACGGTAACCTTCTTGTCAAGCTGTAAGCTAAACGGTTGTAAGCAAACTCAATGATAGGTAGGCATAGATCCCAATCATGTAAATTCTTCCCCACAACCACTCGTAGGTGGTTATCAACTATCCTATTCATAACTTCAGTCTAACTGTCCACCTAGAGGTAGCCAGAAGTATTAAACATGAGCTTTATTCTAAGCTTCTTCTATAGCATCCTACAAAAGAAGCTCGTGAACTTTAAGTCATGGTTGATACAATACTTCTCGGTACTCCATGTAGTTGCACAATTTCTTGCAAAAGAAGTTAATGACAAATAAAGCACCATTAGTTCCGTAGTAGGAAATGAAGTGACTCATCTTGCTAAACCGATCAACCACTACCAAAATTAAGTCATGTTTTCTCGACATTCGGGGAAGGTTGAGCATGAAATCCATGCTTAGGTTAGTTTACAGCCACTCGGGTTAAGGGTGTGAACGTCATAGAAGGACTCTAAGAACTCTGCCCATTTAGCATGACATCGAGAAAGTTTTTGTTACCTTCGGAGGTATTTAAGAGATTCATGATCTAAGTAGATGATGGATTCTCTCGGCAACAAGTAATACTTCCAATTTTGCATTGTTCAAACAAGGGCATAAAACTCTTTATCATATGCCAAGTAATTCAGAGCAGTGCCTCTAAGTTTCTTGCTAAAATAGGTAATGGGTCAGCGCTCTTGCATAAGGACAGCACTAATGCTGACTCCAGACATGACATTCAACCTCAAAAACTTTCTACAAATCCAGCAAGGCAAATACCAAAGTAGATGTCAATTTAAACTTTACATCTTCAAAACTCTTCTAAGCTTTCTCTAACCACTTAAACTTAGAGTTCTTCCTAGTCAGTTTGGTTAGTGGCGCCGTTATGGAACTGAAGTTTCAAATGAATCTCTGATAGAACGAAGCCAGACCATTAAAGCTCTTGACCTCAACAGCATAAGCCACTTGAGAATAGTTCTGACTTTCTCATCATCAACTCAGACTCCTTCCTCTTAAATAACATACCCGAGGAATATAACCTCAATGTGGCAGAACATACATTTCTTCAAATTGCCAAATAATCTTTTGGCATAGAGAATGTTAAATACCAATCTTAAGTGCTCAACATGGGTGATAAGGTCAACACTATAGACTAGAATATCATTGAAATAAACCACAACACATATGCCAATCAATGCCCTCAGTACATGATTCATGAGCCGAATAAAAGTACTTAACGCATTCATCAAACCAAACGACATCGCCATCCATTCGAATGGACCATTCCTTGTCATGAAGGTCATTTTCCATTGATCTTTAGGCTTCATTCGAATCTAATGATAGCCACTTTTTAGGTCAATCTTAGAAAAGATGTAAGCACCATGTAACTCGTCTAGCATATCATCAAGTCGTAAGATCGAGTATCGATAATTAATGGTAACTTTATTGATGGCTCGATTGTTGATGCACATTCTCCATAACCCGTCCTTTTTTGGCACTATCACAGTGGCTCATGCTCTCACAGACATATCCTCGATCCACTAACTCATCCACTTGCTTTTTCAGCTTGGCCGCCTACTCAGGATTAAGCCTGTAAGCAGGTTAGTTTAGCAGCACAACTCCAGGCTCAAGGTTGATGCAATGTTCAATGCCCCTTAAGGGTGATAATCCTTTCGACATCTCAGCAGGAAACAAGTCAGCATACTTCTGTAGTAATGTCTGCACCTCGACAGGTAAGCTCTCAACTTCTCTCAACTCCAAAAGTTTCTTGAATAAAAGGAGCACATACTCCTCCATCTTGACTTCACGAGAAAATTGACCACGGGTAATCACCAAGGACTTCCGTTGCAATGATATGACAACCTTATCTTATGACTCCTACACTTCCTTAGGACTCATGGAGGTCAGTATAACCTTATTCCCATTCTTTTGGAACATATAAGTGTTCTTACACCCATCATGTAATACTCTCAAGTCAAATAGCTAGGGTTGGTCGAGTAAGATGTGTGAGGCATACATAGGAATGACATCAAACAACACTTTGTCCTCATATCTATCACTAATGGTAATTGGTACTCTAACCTACTTGACAATGGGTAAACCTCCTTTCTCGTTCAGCCAATGAATCTTATACGACTTAGGGTACAGAAGGGTTAGCAATTTCATGGCCTTAACTATACCTTGCTCTATGACAATGGTACAGCTTCCTTCGTTAATGATCAAGGCGCATAGCTTGCCATCCACTTAGCAATTTGTATGGAAGAGATTCTCCCTTTGTGCATTCTTGTTGGCTACAAAAGTATTAAGAGATCGTTATACAACAAAAAGATACTCGTCATTATTCTCAGGTGGTTCTATGACATCAAGGTCTTCTTAAAACTCTCTTAGCATCTGTTCAACTCCCATTTCTTCCTCTCATTCACTTGCACTCTCTACTTCGAGCTAAGACTTGTCTCCCTTTATAGTCATGACTTGTCGGTTCAGACATTGACTAGCTATGTGCATATAACCGAGACATTTAAAGCACTTGATCTCTTGAGTCTTCCATCCTAAGCTTTGACCTTAGTCCCTTCAAACCTCATTCTCCTTAGCCCTCTTCAAGTCTGTTCAGCACCTATCTTCGGTGATCCACCTCGGAACTATTTGGTGCTCAACCATGATCTAATCGGCTTGGCAATCCTGGTCAGCAAATCTAGCTCCATCTCTACCTCTCAACTTCTGTACCACTCGGATGGCCTCATCTAGACTTCTAAGTCTTTATAACTCCACAATATGACCAATCTCAATTCTGAGCCCATAAATGAATCAAGCTATAGTTCATGTCTCAGGCTTATCAACATCACATTAAATCATGAGCAACTAAAACTTTCAGACATAGTCGTCCATAGATCTGTTACCATGCCTCAATTCTTGGAGATGTCGGAAAGTGTCTTATTCATAATGTTTAGGAACGAATCTACGTCTCAAGACTCTCTTCATCTCATTTCATGTTCTAACTTCTCATCAAGCTCTCAAGCGAATGTTCTGCAACTTCTTCCACCACATCGTTTCATATATAGAAAATTCTAACATAGCCACTCGGATTCGAATAGCATCTTCGTAGTCATAAAAGTCAGAGATCTTTTCAATCTTCTCTTCCTAATCTAGGTATTCATTAGCACTATTAAACACATTAAAGCTCAGAATATGCACTTCAAGATGTTCGGCTCCCCTAGCAGCTCTAAGCTCATGTTCGTCTATCCCAACATATTACTCCTCCTCCTCATACTCCTTAATTTCATCTAACTGGAGTCTCCTTCTCGTAACTTTATCAACACAACAGGGTGGTGCTTAGTTTATAAGAATGGGTTTAAGAGCTTGCTACTCATTCATCTATTGCCTTAGCCTATATCCCATTTCTCAGCCTTGTTCAATGAAAACTCTCTCTCGCGGCCCAGTCTCTAAGACCCTTTGTACTGAGATAGTTAGATTGGCCACAATAGTGGCAAGGTCCTGTATCTACTCATCAGTAGTACGTGGTGTTTGTTGGATAACACAACCACAACCATAAGCATTATTTTCGGCATCTTTAATCTCTCCCTAAACACTAGGATTCAACATTCTCAAAAAAAAAAGTTTGGAAAATACTCTTCACATAAGAAACTCTTACACACATAGAAAATACCAAACAAACAGTGAATTGTGAAGTTGCTTTGTTCTTCCAAATGAAAACAAAGTATATCAAATAGAAAACTAGTATGAACTATCACAATATAGCTCTCGGTCACAACATCAAGCTTTGATACTAAGATTATATGATGTACCTAAGAGCTCAGTTATCACTAGGACTTACCGTAGGAGATTAAAACCAATGGGTCTTTCGAAATATCGAAGAAAATAATGTAGGTAAGTCGACAAACTAGAAATAGTAGCTAACATGTAGCTACCTGAAGGATATGAATCACCTACAAACACAACACGACTTGGCACTTCACTAGATTTAACGCATAAATTAATGCCAAAGTCTACCCATCACTAATCTTGAGCTACCAGGCAAGACTGGATAAGAGTGTATGAAAAATGGACTTAGAAAGAAATATCTTGCAAGAACAAGTATATTCAAAGTTTTAAGAGGAACATCTGATCTTCCGGCTATAAAGAGAAGGGATTATTGATAGTAAATCCTTAGGAAAACATTACAATTAAGGAAAATTTCAAAAAGGCATACATAAAAAGGGGATTCAAGAACATAGAGGAGGTAGGATGGGCAGTTGGTCAGATTTAGGTGAAAAAGGGTAAATAAGACAAATGACAAAAAAAGGGAAAATAGTACAGTATTAGGTGAAAAGGATAAGTGGTAGCTCATTAATGGTCCCGTATTGAGGAATCTTTTGGCACAATAGCTAAGTTGGATCATGACGTGACGGCACCAGGTTATCGGGACAAGTAAGGAATGCCATAAGTATTAGTAGTAAGCCAAAAGAGAAGTACTCAGCTAGCAAGAGCCTATGTCTCAACACTCGATAGGAAGCTCTCGGTAACTAAAGTTTCGAGTAAGACTTAATATGCAAGGCTTAGGTCCTCATCACTTGGCAAAGAGTTCTTGGCAAGAGAGTTGTTGGCATTGGTATAAGGTTCAAAGCAAAGTAGGGTATACCCACATAAGGCTCTCAAGGAGTTCAGCTACTATTTTGCTATGTACTATTTCTTATCCTCGGTAGGTTAATGAGAGAGAATTCTTCTAGCGAAGGATCAGAGGCCTCTTAGGCGTGTGCGAGTAAGTGGGCCAAAGGTCGATAATCCATCGTACTTTATGGTAGAAGAACTTCCAAACCATAAGGAGGCAAAAAGGATAGAGATAAGTGAGCACTTGGCCCGAAATGAAAAGAATTCTTAGAAATGGGTTAGTATTAGATATCTTCCTACAAGATACTTTTGCTAGACTTCAGGAGCTACAACAAGGGAGCTAAACTAATGATGAGTATGTTCAAGAGTTCCAAATGCTTATGATTTGATATGAAGTAGGTGAGCCATCAACCCGAACAATTTCCAAATTTCTTGCTAATTAAGAAGCGACATCTGAGATATCGTAGAACTCCAACAATTTACTATATTGGATGAGGCTATAAGAATAGCTCAGCCAGTAGAAAGATAGAGGAGGAATAAGCTGAATTGACTTCCAATGAACTGAACTATATAATCAACATGACCTACTTAAGGAAGTTACCAAGCTTAGCAAAGTGCCCAGCCAAGCTAAAGAATAGATGTTAGAGCTAAACAGAATAGCCAACTAGTTGATAGTAATGTACAGTTGAGGACTTATGAGAAGGGACAAGGATTTAGGAGGAAAACAAGCTAGATTAAGTGCTTTAAATGCTAAGAGTTTAGGGCATTGATGCTCAGTATTCGAACTAAAGGACTATGATTATCAAGGGAGATGTCCCAAAGATTAAAGTAGATAACACAAATAAGGAACCAGAAGAGGAAAAGAAGTAGAGGAAGAGATTGAGGTTAATACTAAACTAGTTGAGGAAGATATATTTGTTGAGGACTTAGACAAACTAACCTTGGTTGTCCGATGTGCAATGAATATAGAATCCTTTATCGAGAAGGAGTAAAGAAAGAACTTATTCCACATCACTTGCAAGGTAAATGATCAGGTTTGTGCACTGATGGTGGATAGTGGAAGCTGTACTAATGTGGTGTTTGCCAACCTAGTTAGGAAGCTCAAGTTACCTACCGTCTCACACCCTAAGGTATATAAATTGCATTGGCTAAACAAGAAAGGAGCATTACATATCACTCAAGAAGCGTTGTTGTTGTTCTCTATTGGAAATTACTCTGATGAAATCCTTTGTGATGTGTTTCCCATGTATGCATCACATGTATTGCTTAGTAGACCTTACGTTTTTTATCGAGGGGTTATTCTTTACTGTTTCAAGAACATAAATATGTTTGAAAAGGATGGTAGGAAAATTACCTTGAACACTATGACCTTGAGCTAAGTAAGTAGACTACAATCTAAGTTGGCTTGAGGAACCAAGAAGGCTTTAGTTCCGAGTTAAGCTGAGCTATGAGAGGCTATTAAAGCTAATATGCTGACCTTCTTGTTGGTTAAGCAACTATTAGAATTGAAGGAGTAAGTTGAGCTACCCTTAAAGATTAAGGAATTGTTAGACGAGTATGCAAACTTGTTCTTAAAACAACTACTAAAAGGGTTACCTCCTTTTCGAGGCATAAAGCATTACATTGACTTGATAACTAGCATTGCCTAGCCGAAGAAACCAGCTTATAGAATGAATCCCAAGTAAGCTGCAGAGCTTTAGGAGCAAGTCAACAAATTGTTAGAGAAAGGGATATGTGAGAGAGATTCTTAACCCATGTACTGTGCCTACATTACTTGTGTCAAAGAAGGATGGCACTTGGCATATATATGTGGATAACAGAGCTGTCAACAAGATTATGATTGATACCCTATCTTGAGGCTAGATGATATGTTGGACGAATTGAGTGGTGCTAAAGTATTTAGTATGATCAACCTAAAGTCAGGGTACCACCAAATTTGAATGAGATAAGGGGATGAATGGAAAACTACTTTTAAGACTCGAGATGGCCTGTATAAGTGGATGGTGATGCTTTTCGGATTATCAAATGTCCTAAGCACTTTTATGAGACTAATGAATCATGTTTTGAGAGATCTAATTGAAAAATTTCTCATTGTCTACTTAGACAACATCCTTGTTTATAATACTAACCTGCCAATGCATACTAACCATCTCTAAGCTGTTTTCAATGTCCTCCAAGTAGAGAGATTATTTGGAAACCTAAAGAAATGTTGTTTCTATCAAGAAGAAGTGATCTTCCTAGGTTACATGGTCAGTGGAAAATGATTGAAAGTTGATGAAGAGAAGGTACAAACCATTGTTAAGTAACTAACCTGAATCTCATGTACCGAGGTGAAGGGTTTCCATGGATTTGCATCATTTTACTAACGCTTTATCCAAGGATTCAGTACCATAGTAGTGCCTTTAACTGAGCTAACAAAAAAGAATGTGGAGTTTAAGTGGGGAGAGAAAGAGGAGTGTAGTTTTGCTAAAGTAAAGGCAAGGTTGACCTCTGCCTTAGTCTTGGTTTTGCTAAACTTTGATAGAGTATTTGAGCTTGAATGTAATTCGTTAGGTGTTAGTATCGGAGCTATGTTGATGCAAGAAGGCCGACCTATCACTTATCATAGTAAGAAGCTTAGAGGTGCACAACTAAACTATTATGCATATGACAAAGAGGTTTTAGCCCTAATCTGAGCTCTTTACGTATTGCAACATTATCTTCAACCAAATTAATTTGTCCTATACACAAATCATGAGTCTTCGAGATATTTGTGAAGCCAATCAAAGCTTTCCAAACACTAAGCTCTATGGATTGAATTTCTAAAGGGATTTAATTTTGTCATTAAATACAACTAAGGAAAGAATAACATAGTTGCCAATGCTCTATCAAGGAGACATATTCTTCTCATTGAGTTGTGGACCAGGTTATTAAGGTTTACAAGCATTAAAGAACAATATCAAAATGATTCTCATTTTTTATGGATTACCAACCTCTGGCCCACTTACTTGCGCACGCCTAAGAAGCCTCTAATCCCTCACCAAAAGAATTCTCTTTGGTCAACTTGCCTAAGATGAGAAATAGTACACAATAGAATGGTGGTTGAACTCCTTGAGAGCCTTGGGTAGGTACACTCTACTTTACTTTGACCTTTATACCAATGTTGACTACTCTCTTGCCAAGAACTCTTTATTGAGTGATGAGAACTCGAGCCCTACATACCAAGGCTTACTCGAACCTTCAATTGCTGAGAGCTTCTTACCGAATGCTGAGGTACAATCTCTTACTAGTCGAGTACTTCTCTTTCAACCTACTACTAATACTTACAGCATTCCTTACTCGTCTTAGTAACCTAGTGCCGCCACGTCATGATCCAGCTTAACTATTGTGCCCAAAGATTCCTTGGTACAGGACCATTGACGAACTGCCACTTATCTTTTTCACCTAACATTGTACTATTTTCTCTTTTTTGTCATTTATCCTATTTACCATTTTTCGTATGTACTAAGAATCCCCTTTTTATGTATGCCTTTTTGTAATTTTCCTTAATTGTAATATTACTCTAGAAACTTACTATAAATAGTCTCTTCTCTTTGTAGCGGAAAGATTAGACATTCCTTTTAAAAATTTGAATATGCTTGTTCTTATGAGATATGCCTCTCCAAGTCCATTTTTCATATACTCTTATGTAATTTTTTCCAGTAGCTTAAGATTAGTGGCGGGTAGACCATGGCATTAGCTTATGCATTACATCTAGTGAAGTGTTAAGTCGTATTGTGTTTGTAAGTGAGTAATATACTCCAAGTACCTTCATGTTAGCTACTATTTCCAATTTGTTGATCTACACACACTATTTTCTTTGATATTTCAAAGGACCTATTGGTTCTAATCTCCTTCAGTAAGTCCTAGTGATAATTGAGCTCCTAGGCACATCAATTTTGTCCTTATATATAAGTACTATAGAGAAGGAAGAATAATGGATGAGTACCATATGAAAGATTGTTATCTACTTTGAGGTAGCAAATTGTGTGTGCTAACCTATTTGATTAAAGAGTTACTAGTGAGAGAAGCCTACAATAGAGGATTTTCTAGGCACTTTAGGGAACAAAGGACATATAAGCTACTGAATGATAAGTTCTTTAGGCCTAGGATAAAGCGTAATGTGCATCATGTGAATGAAGGATACATTACTTGTAAGAAAGGAAAAAGCTGAGTAGAAGAAAGGAAGGTAATGCTTCTATCTGTTCTAACTAAACCATGGGCTAACTTAAGTACGAATTTTGTCATCGGATTACCATAAACTATTCAAGGCAAAGACTTTGTAATGGTCGTCATAGATAGGTTAAGCAAAATGGCACATTTTGTGCCTTGCGTCAAAACTAACAATGCTCTAGTTATTATTTATTTGTTTTTGCTAGAAATAGTTCACTTACACAGATTACTAAGTATGGTGTCAAACAGGGACCCAAAATTCTTGAGCCATTTCTAAAGAACTCTATGGCATCAGATGGGAACTAAACTACTATTTAGTAGTTCTTACCATCTCCAAACCGACGGCTAGATAGAGATTGTCAACCATACACTAAGGTCACTACTCTAAGCTGTAGAGGGAAAGAACTTAGCCAACTTGAACGTCTACTTACCTATGGTAGAATTTGCTTACAATAGAGCAATACACGTCATTACTAGGTACACCCCATTTGAGGTTGTCTACAGCTTCAATCTTAAGCTACCCCTTGACTATACCCCGATGTAGCCTACTGGCTAAGAAGTTCTAGAAGCGAGAACTAAAGCTCAATCCATCCAACAGATTTACCAATAAGTCACCTAACATAGTAACCAAACTGGTAAGAAACTAAAGGAAAAAGGCAAAGGAAGAAAGACCAAGTAATTTTAGCCTAATGACCAAGTGTAGCTATACTTGAGCAAGGAAAAGTTTCTAAACAAGAGAAAGAGTATGCTATCTGCCAAAGTTGACAAACCCTTCAAGATCCTCTAGAAGATTAATGACAATGCTTACTAATTAGAACTACTATAGGACTTTGGAGTGTTCAATGTTGCTAACCTCAGTCCCTACAAATTTGAGAAGGCCTAGATGAGAACCAACCAGATCTGATCCCAAATCCTAATCAACCCAATAGAGATGACAGGAATCTAGATATTAGACCTTTAACCTAAGCCCAAGCATGAGGACTTCAAGGACTAGCAAAGTGAATTCTACTATTCCAACCAACTCTTGCCGAGGCTAAGCTAATCCTTACTGTTGACCAACTCCATATGCCAAGTCGAGTAACTTCTCATCTCTCAATAGTTGAGTGATGACCCGAAGTATGCTCCATTAACAATTTAACCCCTCACATGTCTTTTCAATTACGATTGTACCTACCTCCAACTCAACAATATTGGTGCTAAGAACCCCAAACTTCTAAGAAGGACCCCTAAGTTTGCTTGGCATCTCAACTCAACAATCACCAACCTAATCATACAGTTTATCTACTTCTACGAAAAAGTCACCCATGTTTAGAGAGTTACGTGTTTGAGCAATCATATGACAAAATCCTCTGTACAAGACGAACATTTTTCTTGATTTTCTCTTTATGCCCTTTTCCATTTTTTATACATTACTTCCTTAGGACTTTACCTTTTTAGTCATTTCCATTTATAGTTGTTACCCGAATATTTCAAGTATAAATACTCATTATAAAGGTAGTTACATCATCATATACATCAGATATTGAATATACTTCTCCTTTGGTAAGCTAAGTGTAATTACTTCCCTCTTCTCACTCTTATCATAACCCTTAAGTAAGGTTAGGTGGTGAGTATCCTCATTCAACCAACTCATGCATCATATTGAGTTGAGTTGTGATTCCACAAAGTTTTCTTGGTTCATCATATCCTCATAATTGTTCATAATTTTTCATATTTACTTTCATTGTTTCTCGCAAATTTTTCCCATCTTTGTTTTCAAGCTTTTTGCAAGCTTAGACTTACCCTGATACTATTGCCCTTATCAACTCTTGATTCATTGTATCACATTTGGCCACATTGCATTCTGTCGTTCAACTGTAGGTCGTATTCTAGAGTAACAGTCAAATATCAAATAAATGTCTATACGTTCCTTCATCATATACATGAGCAGACACTTTAAGAACCATCCCTAACTATCCTTACACTCCTCATCAACTAAAGCAATCCAACAAGGACAATATGGTTCGCATCATCATCTCCAGTCAGAATAAGAAGCTTATGCTTATACTTCCCATACATAAATGTACCGTCGACGGTAATCACAGGCTTAAAAAATACCATGTCAATTAGTTCCAAATATCTAAGTGACAACGAAATAGCTATTAAACTTATATGACAAGTGTAAGTTGTGGTATCATACCTACAATATACGAAGGCTTTGATACAAGATCCAAATGTCCAGAATATTCGATCAAAGAACACATGACCTACAGTATCACTATCTCGCTACTTCCACTCTACCATGGTACTTGAATTAACCTCTTGAAGGGCATTTAAAAGATATGGCAATACTGCATATGAATCCTCCTACCTTCCATAAACCTATATTATCGCTTTAAGCTTTGCCTCCCAAACTCTTTTTATGTGTATAGTATAACCATACTACTTACAAAAGGTAGCCTAAATATGTTTCACCTTAATAATCAATGATTCCTTAATGATAAATCGAGACAAAGTTGTTGAATTGAGATAAAGTTGTTGAATCCAATCGAAGATGGTCTTGACTAAGAGTAGGATTCAAGCATGTATGTGTGTCTATGAACCTAATTATCACAAAGCATCCAACAAGTTTCTTTTTACATGTCTATGGCCTCCATTTGCAACCCTTTTCCCAATCAACACAACCGGTTGACTAGAGAGTAAGCTTAAACTCCTTCACTACAAAGCCGTGATGGTTAATAACATAATGCATTTTCATGGCTATCTTTAAGTATTCTTTTTTTGGGAACCTCCCACCATAAATTCAACACTAAAGCTCCACTCCCCATCATCTACACTCCCCTCGAACAATACAAGGCCACCATCAACCGATGCTGCATAGAACAACACAAGTTCTAACATCCCAACTGTGTCCACATCTATAGTCAACCCCTACCTCCAATCATTTCTCATGCTCGACCCTTCAGCTTCTTCAACTTCTTAAAGCCACCCTTCACTTTGATTAATGTCATGATTAGAATTGATATCATTTGAGTCTTCATCAATGTCCTTATAAGCTAGTTCGTTCTTGACATCTATATCCCTATTAGATTTAGTCGTGATCATTATGTTATCATGACGAGGCATGCTACTACTAGTGGATATATTACCATATGGAATCGGCTGAGATTGAAACACTTGATTTTCTACTTGAAACCCAACATTCCTGTCATATCTTCCAAAACCATACTTAGCAGTCAAGAGAATGTCAACTTCATGAACTTCAACATATATTTCTACTAAACGACTTACTCCACTACGTCCTTATCCAAATGCCATTAACTATTGGATGTCATAATTGTCATTTATAGATACAACACAAAACATGTCCTTACTCCCTCCTACAAGAGGATATTTGTGAATCAAATCGACCCGACTAGTTGTCATGTCAACCTGGAACCAATTACATATCAAGTCAACCAACTGATCATAGGTTGCTCTAATCAATACATAACTACTATTTTCAGGCACCCATCATAGTGTTCCCCATCTTCTTCTTTTACAATATTTCCTCCAATATAGCAAACCACCCTCACATTATCCATTCTAACCTGTTTGTTACATCAGCCCAATAAAATTCACAACACCAACATATCTTATATGTACAGCCACACGTTCATGAATACCCATCGACACGACAACCAAATTTAATATAAGAAGCATCCTCCTCATGACAATTGATTATATCATAACTATTTTATTCATACAAAAACTAATTAACTCAATAAGTTGCATTAATACTATATAAGTCACATTGATATGATACAAGTCTACTTATATCACATGTTAAGTGTACATGTATAATAAACTAATGTGTACAATTCAAAATGTAAATAAATTTGATATAGAAAACAATGTACCATCATATTTTCAATAATAATGCTGTTTCACACATCTACATATACACAAAACTAATCAAAAGAGGAAAAAATATTACCTTTCAATTCTCAACTTCTAGAGAGAGAAACTAAGGAGATCACAAGCTTTTGGTGTTGTTTCGTAAAAAATTTCCTAGAGAATTTTATTCACCATGTTGCCGTGCAAAATCTACAATTTTTTTAGGAAAAGAATAAGTTAAAATGGTAATGTGTGAAGAGATTTTAGCGTCTATGATTTTTATAGAGAGAGAGAAAACAAATTGTAATGAGGAGGAATGAGGAAGAAGAAGAAGGGACGGTGGGGTTTTAGGCCAACCAAGAGGCAATTTTGGGTTGCAATACAAAATTGCCTTTAGGTGCTGTATTCTTGGGAAAATTTTCGTAGGAATGATATTTTGTGGATTTTTTTAACTATCTTTTGTCCTTTGCCTAATTTTTTTTTTTTCTATCCCATAACATACCAAGATTTGTTCTCTCTAGATGAGTATAGGAAAATATGAAGACAAATAGTACTAAAAATTGACAAACCAAATAAGGAAATGTAGATATAAAGTTTTAAATCACCAAGGATGCATTTCCTTAAAATCTACAAAATGACATCCTTTTTAACATCCTACAAAGAGGATAAACCGTGGCATTTGGATTTATAGATATATATATTCCACAAATAAGATGAATACCTATAGTAAAATATGAAAAACAAATTAGAAATACAAATAATTAATAGTACACCTAAAAAACTTTAAATTCCATAGAAACCTAGTAAACTTTCCTAAGGGCACTAAAAGTTCTTGAAATGAAAACCCAATCCTTAAACTAACATCAATTGCTAATCATTGTTGGACTTAAAGAATCATTTCATACAAAAGTTATTTTTGCATAAAAATTAAGTTAATTTATTGTTAACAATCAACATGAAAAAATTAACATTTACATTATTTTATGAACAGAATATAACATCTACTTTTTCATTTTTAGGAAAATTTTCTAAGTGAAAAGTTTATAAGTCCCTATTCAATTTGTAAGGGATGATTGTAAATGTATTCCTTATACTCTTAAAGTGCTATTTCAAATTCTCAAAATTTTTAGCATTATGTAGATACCCTAGGTCTTCGCAAGAATTCTTAAGCCACTAAAAAAATCATAAATAATGACAATTTTTGAACTTTTGCAATGATTGAAAGTGTATGCTTTTCTAAAAGTTATGGGAGGTAAAAGCGATTTAAGAGTTTTGGAAATTGTCTATAGAGATTTAATAGGCAATACATACAACATGTTATGTATATGTAGTGCATAAATATTAATAAGATGTTAACATATATGACATATACAAATCACATGTGATAATTGATTTGATAATTATTCCTTTCATTATAATTCATGTCAATATTTTATTAGTATCTACATGCCACATGTGGATAACACATAGCATGTAATATCTATTGAATCTTTTTTTCCTACATTTGATCAATAGTTTTAAAGTTGTATTTGCGATTTACCTTTTAAATAAATTTCTTTTTTATAAGTCTTACAACACTTCAAAACCAGGAACATAATAATTTCACCACATGCCCATACCTCAGTATGGATATGTTAAGGCTCAGAACTTATCACATCCTATATTAGTAACATAACCACCATTCTCACATTAAACTTCCTCATAAATACATCACATATGGCTTAGAGGAGTATACCTATATCCACATGACATTAGTGAAACAACTGCATTAAGTAAAGGAAATCGTGTCTATCAATCGTTCAATAATACTAAGTAAACAATAATAACAACTAAAGGTATATGATTCTCAGTGCAGCACATAACTTACTACTACTCAAATACCAATAAAATAATCTGCATAGTGAACATCATCTCCACATCTAACACGGAGGCAAGTCGTACCCTAATTCATCATAGTAATCAGTATAATCATGCACACTTGTAGAAACATAGAATCAAAAGGAATGAACCAATACCTAGCACACAATTATGCTATGCCTTGCATGTAATTACATAACCACAAATTTAATGTATAATCTAACCTATGATTATCTTCAATTAGCTAGGTATCTCATTATAACATGGTCTTGACATCCTAAAACTTGAGGTTACTCATGACTGAGTGGTAAGTATATAATATAAGAACATATATATGAGAGTATTCCCTAATATCCTAGAATTCGAAAAAATAAGTTGTATCATCCTAAAGTAAGCATTGGGTAGTCATTAGTTAATCTAGTCCACATATAATAGTTCATAAAACTATCCCAAAACACTAGAATGCCTTAAACAAAGTTTCTTGCTAGCCATTAACCCGTTACATAATATACTCTATAATTATCAACTTGTTGCATTTGCAGTGCCTAAAACTACATCATTTTGATACATAAGTCCACTTGTGACACCACCACAAATCAGTTAATAAGTGCTACATTGAGAATGTTAGTACTCCCAGTTTCCCAACCCTAGCTAAGCATAAATAGCATTATTATTTAATGTCATTAAGTGTCAAGTTCATTATTAATTTTAAAGTAATGCATAAACAATATATAAGATAATCACACACCTAAAATGAGCTTTTTAGTAAAAGATTACTAATCCGTAAGTTTAAACCTTGATAAGAAAGCATGATTCTAAGCAATTTATCATTCTTTTACAAATTGACCCTAAATCCTAATTATGTTTTAGTTTACCTAAGAGCTATGTGATCCCTAGGGCTTAACATTAAGGAAGTGAGTCCCTCGAATATCAAAGAAAATAACAATGGGGGAAAATGACATCATAGCTAACTGTAGAGTAACCATATTGTTATGAATCATGAGAGAGCTCAACACAACTCATTGCTCACTTGATATGACTCATAAATAGGGATGAGGTTCACTTGCCACTAGCCTTAGCTACTATAAGGTTAGAAAAAGAGTTTAAAAGATGACATAGAGAGAATTCTCATAAGAAGATAGAATATTCATTAAGGGTCAAAAGATTATTTCAACTAGATCATAAGAGGCTATTTATAGAAACCATCTTAAGGCAGCAAAAGGGATAATTGAATTTAAAAAAAAAAGCATAATTATAATATAACCAGTTAGGACATGTCTAAAAAGAGTATGAAATGCAAAGTACAAAAAGAGTGTTAGCACATATAGAGAAAAAGAGAAACACATGTTTGAAGTTCGTTAATGTAGTACATTATGGCAAACCTTGTATAGAAGGAGAGAAGGAATTAAGCATGGATGAGCTAATTTAGGTTGGAATCTAAGTAATTAGGTAATACAATACTAAAATAGACTATAATGCTATCCAAGTTGCTATTGGTTCCTATCGATATGTTGATGAGGTTGACTTGGTTGTTAGTAATGCTGGGAATAAGTTGGAATACTTTCAGGAATACTGGAAGAACATGGGTGGACTTGAAAGTAGATTAAAGGAGTAGCATTAGGAAGTGTTGGATTCAACGAGCCACAAATGGGATCAAAAGGATACTTTGAAGGGAGCTTAGCAACACGAACGAGCATGTAAGACTTAAAATGAGCTAGAAAGGAAGACAACAATGGCTTGATGAGGTGCTAGGACTCATCCTTAGCTAGTTGTTGGAATAAAATTTGCCAAGGTAATCCTTGAAGGCCTTAGAGCCTAGCTCAATCAGCAGTCTAAACCTCTAGTCTGGAAGGTTAGGACTCCATCATGTTTCCTTGATCACCTACTAAGTTTTCTCAAGTAACCTTCTACTCGTTCTAATTGTAGAAATTTTGGTTAAACAATTAATATCAACAACTTTGTTGTTAATTATAAATCTCACTCTATTTAACATCATTAAAGTATAATTAAGTGTTAAAAAAAATCATATAAATGAATAAAATATTACTAGAAATATAAAATAGGTAATTTATAAGATGAAAACACATTCTAGTTAAATGAGTTTATACTTGTCACAAAAGGTCTCGATCTTTTTTATTAATAGATTAGAAAAGCCTCTTAGCCTCACGTGCTTTGGACTTTTATAAACAGTCAAGACCTTTTGTCAGAATTATATTCTATGAACATTTTGTAAACTTTCTTTTCTTTTCTTTTTTTTTTTTTTTTTTTTTTTTTTGCAGATCTATGAACTCTTTGTAAAGAGTTTGAACCTTTTGAGGTAGAATGTAATTTATGCAATTTTCTTCTCAACAAAGATCCTACACTTAAAAATCATTCAACCCACACATATCCTATCATACTTAACCAACTCATACAAACATTCTTCTATCTGAACCTACACTTTCCCAACAAAGACATCTCTCTTATCACAAAGTTCTTAATTTCTTTGTACATTCAAAAATATAAACAAGAGACTCACTTTACACTTATTCTTGAATTCCTTTAACGTGTGATAACACATTTAAGATCAATACCTATTGAGCATCGAGATTGTATACTATAACCTACTACTTTTACTATTTTTAACAAGCTAATAACAAGCTATTGAGGAATTCCCAATGAATCTTGATGAGAAAGGTAAAGGAATGAATTGAAAGGAAGAAAATCAAGGGAAACATGAAGTTACTTTCAGAATTCTTGTGAGAGATGATTAGAGGGAAGGGAGGGAGAAAAATGCATTATTCAAAGTACAAGGGAAAGGCTACTTTAAGAAAATAAAATGGGAAAAAAAAATATGTTTAGTTATAGGAGAAGAGAAGCAACATTATCTCCCTTAAAATGAGCCTAGGTGGCTTAAAATAAAAAAATAAATACAACAAAACTAAAATATTGAAAGTTGGGGTTTTTAGATCCTATAAATGTTATAAATCATCAAATCATTGACTTAAGGTGCATTGATTTGTTTTGCAAGAGGAAAAAGGAAGAATATTTTTTGTTTGAGCTTTATTTAAGTATAATATTTGTAGTTTATAAAGACTTATAATAATTTTAAGTGTTTATGTAACTAATGCCTTTAGAGTTTAACAACAAGTAATAACATGTGATTGGTGATGTTGGATGTGGAAAATAATTAAAAAGAAAAAAAGACTAGAAGTGTTATAAGAAAGAAGAAAGTACCTAAGGATAGTCAATTTAACATTTCCATCTAAGTTTTAATTGAGATTAGAAAATTTTTAAAGGAAAAATAAAATATAGCGATAACTTGATAGCAGTTCCTAGTCAATCTATTAATAATTAAGTAACAAGAACAATAGAACCAATATGATAGTAAATTAAGGAAAATTACACACAAGATAATCAACATTTATGGTCAAGCTTAAATAGAAGATTGAAATTCAATAGGTTAAAATAAAGGATCCTTGTTATATTAAATGGTTCAATTAGAGGATTCTATCACAACTCTGAGACTACTCTATTAAGTATAGATGACATGTCATGTTAAGTATACACCTGGATGCTGTTGTAGCTTCCATATGCCCTTATTGTAAATAAATAAATAAAACATGCACAAAACTAAAAGCCCCAACTTGAAATGACATTCTTATTTTGCAATTTCCCTTTTCCCTAATATTCCTCTCTAAGACAAACTTGGCATTTAAGGTAAGTGGAAACATAGCTTGAAATAATAAGCCCCAAATTTATTACCCAAAATCCTTAATCTATAACCTTTGTTCTCCCCCTCTTCTTTTTTATCAAAGCCAACATAGATTATGGATGAATTGTAAGCAAATAAAGCCAAACAAGAGTTCTGCAATACCTAACATCAAGCAAGCTCATCACCCATTAGAAGCTCCATGAATAACATATGCCTCGTAAAATATTACTTTTGTGGTTTGTTCTATCCTAAGCAAATTATCAAGGTGAAATGAAGTCCCTCGGGCAGTAGAGGTTTCCACACCGAGGAGGGTGACATCTTGTATTCAAATGTACAATTTTCTATCAAGTACCAATGATGTGGCTATGAACAAAGTTAAGAGGCAATCTAGTTTAATGATATAAAGGATATATTTGCTCACTTGAAAAAGATGATGAAGTGAAAGAAGAAGAAAACAAGGTTATTGGCTTATTGTTTAGCTCTTTCATGGTTGATCTTCTCCATAGCATGTTATTGTAGTGCTTTTGATGATGTGGAAGTAGAATGACAGGAATGGAAATTTTATTTCTTCAAGAATATGATGGCCTAACTAATGGTGATAATTTAGTTATTACAAATGGATTAGTAGACAATAATTATATTAGTTACATTTTCCTTTGTTTCCACCATTTTATGTCGTTGACATTATTGCAATTTTCTTAAGAACGAACATAAGTTTAAGCTTTTTTTCTTTTTTCGTCAATTTAGTAGTTGGACTAGATTATTGTTGACGAAAATTTATTTCTTGAGCATATATTCTCAACTCTAGGTATAATGAAGGTATAAGAAAAAGAAATGAAAGACTAGCACTCATAATTTGGTTGCTATCATATCATCAATTTGCTAATATAAAGATCATGTGAGCAGATTGGTGAATACCATGTAAGAGGACATGAAATGAATGAAGTCTATCTATAGTTCTTAACGTTTGAATAATTTGTGTCTATAAAATTAAACTACTTAGCAACTTTCTCATGATATTTGTACTGAAACTAGCCTCATAACTAAGGAAAGCTAAGCCAAACAATTTAACGAAGTTGTACTTGGTCATTGATACAAGTCTATGTACCGTTATAAAATTATACTTGGTCTAGAAACTTTATTTTCAATTACCACTATTAATTCCAAGAACCTAATATTGAAAAGGAGAAAAGACATAATCTACACATATTTGCCCCAACATCCATTTAGAAATTTTTGTATAGGATTAAAGACCAAATGTACGTTAGAGATAATGCTCCATTTTAATGTCCAAACAATACGCGTTTGTTTTCCTGATCAGATTCTTCAATAAGCATACTTTCCCAAATGACTAGCCATGAAAGTAGAAAGAGCCAACATAAATTTCCAAATAAAAAAGTTACTATATAGTGGCATAATAGTAAGATACTGAAAGTTCATTAAGCAACTCTTTAAGGGAATATTTCTTACATATAGTGACATGTTTATATATATATATAACAGCAAACTTCTTTTGTATATGGTTACATGAGAAAAATAACTTGCCTGAAGAGCAACAGATTACAGTAGAAAATGAAATGTACCATCCATAACATGCGCTCATTGCTAAAAAACATATAAGGAGGTCTTAAGCATCAATTGTTTTATACAATACATGCACATATCACCAAATAACAAAATAAAGGCCTTACAAACATAGCTCAATCTTTCAAGTCTACAATATCAAGTTGTTTAGTCCTATTTATTTGCTTAAATGATGCATAAAGTTATTATTCATAATTCTCTTACTACTCCTTGTGATTGCTCCTTGTAAGTGTTGTAAGGTTCTAAGTATTGTGTTAAATTAGATCTCTTCTAGTTGCATAATCAGTCATTCTTGTTGAAGTCAAAGTGATGGCTGATGAGCCAACATTTTCTTAAGTAATAACACCAATATTGAGCTTATGTTGACCCTCGACACACATGGAAATAGTAAACTTAAAAAGTACGCCAAGAAATAAGGTAGTAATATTCGTTAAGAAAACAACAAAGAGAATTAAATATGATCAAGAAGTAACTAAACTATTCCCCATTTAAATATTAATTGTGTTAAAATGACATTTTATAGGAGCTACATCCATAGATTTATTTAGTTTACCAAGTTTGTAAAGAAGAAAAATTATTGAATGCCTTGATAGTAAAGTGCCCCTTAATTTTGTACCAGTATAAAGAGTATGGTGAATTCTCCTAGAATTAACTAAATAAATCAGTAGTGAAAATCATTAAACAAGATAAGATATTTTCCAATTCATTTGCTAGTCCACCTTGGATAGATCAAGCAACATGGTATTTGATCCCAAATAAAACTACCTTTTTCTTTTCATTTTCAACAATTTACACTTTGTATAAATATTATAAGCACAAATCTACAAGATGACTAATTTAGAGGCCCATTATAAGATCATTTTTTATAAGTTTGCACGTTATGTTACATCAAGTTCATAATAACATATTCAAAGTCATTCAGATTCAAGGAATAGATCAAGATCTTATTTTCTTATTGACCTCATAGGAAGCAATTCAAGAAATTTAAGTAGTAAATACATCGAGAAATGCAGATCCATATAAACATGCACTTGACATCATGTCTAAGTAGCTAGTATTTTAAGATATTATCCATAGATCCCAATTTTTAGTTGTAATATAATTTTTAGTGAATATGAATAATAATTATCATGTAGCCAGAACTTCCTAATACCATAACACTAGCATAAAACCTTAACTAAGAAATGCATCTCAGCTATGTAATATTACCTGATTTTCCTCTAGAAGGAGCAATAATCGCTCTCTAGTAGTTAGAGTAAATAAGACATTCAATATCATTTAATTAAGTATATGCTTTCAAGAAATCTTACGGCAAAACAAGTTAAGACTAATAAGAAGCATGAACTCCACTATATCCTAATCAACCAAAATATGTCCAAACGAGATGTAATTAAGGATAATCCATAACTATGTTAATTTGGATAGCTACTATATACTTCTAATGAGTTTCATTTGGACCTTCACTAATACCTTAGGTCATATTCTAACCACCCTTAACCACCTATATTCTCTTCTGCATCTTCATCTATAGCAAGTGTTCTTACACTTCTTTGCTAAGCTAATGATAAAGTGACACACACCAGACACATTCAACAAATTATGCATAGTGGAAAATCAAGAAAAAATTGAAAGGCACATAAAACAATGTTCACTGTGTTCACTCATCATAATAAATTCCAAAGTCTCATGACCCTACCTCGTCTAAGGATTCCCTAGTACAATAGACAACCATTTGTACAGCTTACATTTACAAAGGAATGTTAGCATTAAAGAAACTAAAGGCATAAGACGCATGGGATAATAAGTTTCTTAACATCTAAGCTATAGAGCCTGAAGAGTCCACTCCCTTGCATCAACTTTTGCTGTAGTCCCGTCCACCTTAGATGTTGCCCTCTTCTATCTATCCCTTTCTCGACATCTTACTTAGGGAAAGCTCAATTTCTTCCATTTTATATTTAATTTGGCATAACTCATGCCTTTTACGAAAGGCAGGTGAGTAAGAACTAACACTACCAAGGAGTTCCTAAAATTACATAGCTTGAACAAATTTTATGTTGTGTTGGTAAGATGCAAGGAATGCAGCTTTCTTGTATAATAAATACACATAGTACTTAGAATCTTAGTTATGGTAATAAATAGCTAAGATAGCACAGTATCCCTCTTAGTTGTGAAAGTCTATGTGTGCAGGTTCTCCCATTCACTATTCTACTTGACCTCAAAGCCATTATTACTAACAAACTTTACTGTATAACACCAACTTCAACATTTTGTTTTCGGAAAAATCTATTACCCAAGGTGAATAGTTTGAGCCCATTAAGTAACATAATCTCTTTGAACTTGTGTGCATTTAACTAGATAAGACTTTATTCATTCTAGTTATAGTGGCCAACTTTTCTATTTAGAGAAAAAATCTTTCCATCAAAAGCCTCGCACAAATTATTGTTTATAACATTACACTTGATGTGAGTTTAAAAGTGCGGCTTAGCCTAATGTCTAAACTAACTCCATCTCCTTCAAGGTGGCATGGTCGGCAAGAGAATAAGCTTGAAGCAATTCCATATTCTTAGCGAGATCTGCCATATTGGTGCTCTTTACACATGCCCAAAGTAACCTCTTAAGCTTTCTCCTAAACTACACTACCCTTGAATTTGCATAAAGGTGTCCAGCATAGAAATGATTTTACACTTTAAAAAATCTTCTCAAAAGAGTGTCAACCAACCCTTACCATAATTGATTTTGGTTAAAACTTTAATAATTATATTGTGAGAAGGAAAAAAAAAATTACATACAAACATATATTGTTATTGGTAACTAATAAAAATTCACCGTTCACCCATATGCATAGTGCCCAAATGTATATTTAGTAAGCTAAGAAATTAAGACTAGTTATTCTTATTATTCTCTACCATTAGAATTCCCTAAGTGATGGAAACATGTCATTGTTAGTGCCTCTTCTAGCTAAACAAAGTAGTTGGCCTTTCTATAATCTAGTAAAGAAACAACTATTCACACTAATCCCACAATGACAACTTGTTGAGAACTCTCTCTTGCATGCATCAAAATGCTTCTAAGCATAGATTTTGACTTACATGTATTCATCCATCTCTAAGATAACCATAGTACAATTATTACTCCTCTTTAGCTCATTCACATAGTCCCATAATGTTTCAAATTCATTTGTGTAATCATATTTCGTTAACTCACCCTCTATTGAGTCCTCATACTGATGCTCAAACTACTTTTCATTCCCAAACACTTCTCAACTAACTCCTTTAACTCACCTTGTTGAATTCCTATCATTCATTGCTGAGATTGTTTCCTAGAACTCTATAGGAAGTAGCCCTCTTGTTTGTTTTCCTACACTTGTTGGTATTGGTACCTCTTCTCATATGGTTTTACCCGAAACTCTCCCCATTCTTTATTTAAGGAGGTAGTGATATTCTAAGGTCAACTACTATGCTTACACTTGGTTCTATCAAATCCAAGATAGTTTTTTTGGAACCAAACTTCATTTTGATCCAAAACAAAGGATCAAACCAAAGCATTCCTAAATTGCTTGACATCATTGAAAATCTTTGATATAGAAAAGACTTAAAATCTCACAAATGTATCGAAATGGGGTTAGGTAGGATTTGTTTTTTCTTTTTTCTATTATCATTTGATAGATCATTTTAAAGTCAAATCTATGTTTACATCAGTGACTGCATCAACATTAAGGTCCTCCCTTTCCAATACATCAGTTCAAAAGCCTATCAATATGAAATCTCATCGAGTCCTCCTTGTAGGAGTATTACACAAAGTTTCTAAGACTCGAGTCTGTGTGCACCAGTAGAAACACCACATGTGATAGGGGTTTATAAAAAATCTTCTTCGCATTTGCCCAAACGAACATCTGACATATGTCTTCGACAAAATCAGTATACTATACACGATTAATACGGATCCATATCATGGGCAACGCTCCACCTATATACTTTAGTTGTGAGACCTCACTAATAGACATTTCATGGTTCAATTACGATAGGAACTCAATTATTTATCATCTTTTGACTTATAGAAAACATGAATAGGTATGGTTATTGCTAGAAAGTGATGAAATATGAGGGGGAAAAAAAAAAAACCAACTTGAATTCAATATTTATCGATATTGAGTGTGGTATAAATTATATATTAACCATTTTTTGGAGTCTATAAATTATAAAATCTGGAAAAAAATAAAATCCAATTAGACTCAAAAATGAAATTGCTGGGACTCATACTCTCTAGGCGTTAGATTGCTTAGACCCATTTTAATTTATGTGTCGACGTGCATTTATATTTATCATAACCTACACCATTAATCGTTTCACATCTTCTTCAAGTAACAAAAGAAAAAGTTATAAAATCATTAGACAGGAAACAAGAACCCCTAAATAAGGGGAAAAAATGCGAAGAAATAAGATTTTTGAATAAAAGAAGTCATCATACTTTGTATAAACGAAGAAATATAGAAAGATTTTTAAATTATTTACTTTTTACCATAAAAATAGAATTTTTTATGAGTTGAAGCATTTGGGAGGCTTCAATGCGATAAGTATATACAAATGGAGCTTTGAGGAATCAATGTTGAGGAAAATTCTAAATTTACAATTTCCCGATGTGACATACAGAGGCTTGGAGTTTGTTTAATATGGGACGAAACACGAGAAATTTGTTGTCGATTATTGATGCTTTCTAACTCTAATTTTGACGAAAAAGGAAAAGGGTTGTAGTAAATAATCTTCCAAATCTTCGAAGACCTTGAAATAACGAACTGTTAATTTTTTGAAATAGAATGTATTGGGAGTAGAAAAATTATACTTTGTAAGTAACTATTAATAGGAATGAAATAGAAATTTACATTCCAATAACTACTTTGTATAATAATTTATCGCAAGGAATACCTATTTCAGTATTTATTTCTTCTCATTAATTGCAATATTAAGTTGAGATAATGAGAAAAGGTATCAATATGCCCCTATTTAGTATTCTGGAAGTAACAAAATTCATTTAGCTTTTCTTATCAAATGAGGGCGTTATTATCCATAATCTACACTATTTATTTCATGTAGAGAGAAAGTAAAAGGAATAAAAATTCCAAAATCAATTTCCAAGTAAATAAAGTAATATAATGTAACTCAAAGCAGGTAAAAAAAAAAAAAAAGGAGTTCATTTTCACAAGGAGCATGCACTTACTAAGGCTAGTAATTCATGTTTTTATATCATGTCTCGTTTTCGTGTCCAAATAAGTTTGTATCCAAAAGATCTAAATTTGTAACACAACTCCTTTATTATTGTGTATAAAATTTTGAACCCATAACCTAGTATGTTCCATGTTCGAGTTAAACTTATTTATAGTAAAGATGACAATTCATGTTATAATGTTGTATCTTATTTATCTTATATTTGCTACTGATTATCAATTAAAAAATTATAATTAAATCAATAAAATAATTATAGATGCAAAGGGAAAATAACGATAATGATATTTAAATTTTACAAAGACAAATAATATAATACCTTCATATTTCAATGGAACCATGAATTAAATGGATATTAATATTAGTATCAGTATTGATTTATAAATTTATCATATTATTTGTTAGATTTTTAAGGAAGGCAGTTAAAAAATCTACATATGAGTTCGTAATCTTTTATCTATTTAAACTAAGATGCAATAAGAAGAGTATATAATATTACTAAATTTTAACTACATAACATTACTAAATTAAGTAGAATCATGATTTAAATAGATATTAATATTATTACGAATGTTAATTTCAAAATTTATCTTATTGTTTGTCAAATTTTCAAGAGAGACAATTAAAGAATTTACACATAAGTTCGTAAAGTTTTGTCTAATTAAATTACAATGTAGTAAGAAGAATATACCTAAAAGCATACCATACCTTTAATTAAAATATTTGACTTAAAGAGAAATGATTTATGCAAAAAAATATAACTACAAAAATATATATATAACATATCTCATGTCACATATCTAAGTCTAAGAGCTTGACTTAAACAAGGATATGAATTTAACCATGTTTAAACAGATCTAATCTATTTGTATCTCGTGTCAAATTTTTCCATAAACTAATTTGTCTAAATCATGTTGTATCGTATCTAGATCTATCACGTTCAAATCTCAAATTTGCAACTCTAGCATCTACTAATCTAAGAGAAATTCAACCATGGAATTGTTGGATCCATATACGTATATATGGACATTGATTTATGAGCAATTAGTAAAATCCTAACTTCTTTGTTATAACAATTTTTAGAACTAAGATTATAATCTAAAGTTACGAATTATAGATTACAGAGTAGAACA
Source organism: Lumnitzera littorea (assembly GCA_024138015.1). NCBI lineage: Eukaryota > Viridiplantae > Streptophyta > Magnoliopsida > Myrtales > Combretaceae > Lumnitzera > Lumnitzera littorea. Next base: position 51,138,319 of record JAMXBB010000002.1, read on the forward strand.
AAGTACTAATTAGAGAATAGAACTTAGCAAATAATAAAATTTATATCTCTTTCATCAATAAGGACCCTTATATAGGATGCATGGACATGATAAGTTGACCATTCATCACTAGAAATCAAAATCAAGGGGATAATAGTTGATCATCACTTGCCTTAGGCAATTGCACCAGTGTGGTAGTCCAACAATCCCTATTTTTTGAGTATAAGGTCAAAGAAAAAGAAGCTCAACTAATCTGTATACTAGTAGTCATGCATTTATGTTGTGCGTGTAAACATTAAATAAAGTGACATAAAAAAATAGTTGCTACTTTAGTTATCATCAATATAAATTATACAACTTTACCTTTATCTATTATTAGCTGTTGAGTTGCTAATGAAAATTAATTAATCCATTTAATTAACATACGAAATAAGGATTCTTAAGAGGCTTACATAAAATATAATAGAAAATCAGTATCAGCTGAGAGTTCAAACTAAGTTTAAAATGTAAAAATATGCTAATTACATTTATATTATTTTATTGAAGAAGTCACCATTTTACCTATAAAAATAATGAAAGAGATATTAATTAAGAGTTCTAGTATTGAACAAAGTAATACATGACAAGTAAGTCATAGTCTAAACTATATTTACATGTCGATTGTGTAATTTAGATTTCTGAATATGAATTTAAGGGTGCTCTAGAAAATATAATGATGGATGTTATTCTAATGTTTAAACAATTGAAATTTCCATAATAGATGAACTAATCATACAAATCAATTAGCAATAATAACATATACTTGTAACAGTAACAAACGCCTCAGCAATTTAATATTTCTTAAGGTTCATGTATTATAATCACTTATAATGCTTGGTAGAGCTTTTGTACAAATATAGATTAAAGTTTTTTTTATTCATTTTAGTTTATTATTTTTCCACCAATGGTGTGTTTCATAAACTACATTTTATTGTTAAATAATCATTCCAGCTTCACCATACCTTTGATTATCGAAAAAAATGTTATCATCTTTAAAGTTAATGCTATTGTTGTATTAGCAAAATAATGCCATCCATTCTAAATAGCATCCATAATAGATGGTTTATTGAGAAATAACTATGATGGGTATATAAAAGTTTCTTTAGCTATGTATATTGTGCAAATTTGAAACTAGAAAATAAAATATAATTAAGAAAATCTATGGAACTAAGAAAAATGAAACATAATTTTCATTCAAAGTAACTTCAAGCACAGTAAATTCGATAAAGGAATTAAGAAATTATTCTTACACTATTACATTTTCACTTCTCTCCATACATTACATATGACTTGTATTTTTTAAAACGTGTAAATTAAGATCATCATTCATCAATCAACATACTCTTTTGCCATCTTCCTCAAATATAGATATTTCGCTTTGCAAATTAAGCTCTCGCAACTTTGTTTGAACTTATATTGGGATTAGGTGATTTTGTTGTCAACAAAGATGTAAGAAAGTTGAAAGTAAGGAAAAGTAAGATAAAACCATAAGTATTTCAAAATTTATTCAATATAAAACTATGGCAACAAAAACTTTAGCCAGCTAAAAAGTTGAAGCACCTCGATCCAAATCCCTAACACAATTAAGGCTAGTCAACTAGTATAAAGAAATTAAAACCCAAACAGAATATTTATATATTAAATTTTCACATAAACCCTTCAACTTCTTTTTTAGTCTCACCTTACCACCATTGTCTTTGATAAATCCCTTAAGTGTAATTAACACAAGCTTATAGATTCAACAAAATCTACAATGGTTAAGTAGCATAATAAAGGATTTTGCTAATAACTACTTATTTAGGAATTATATCAAGTAGCATTGATCTGTGTTGAATCTACATTTTTCGAAAGCCATGCATCTCCATGCATTAGATTCTACAAAAGCCTAAGTGTTTAGTTAAAAACAACATGATCACAAAATTGAAAAGAAAATAGGTAATTATTTAAAAACATTAAATAGAAAAATGAGAAAGCAGACAAATTAGTGAAAGCTAGGTAATTATACCATTACCAATGTCAACAACAATTTATTGTATAGCATAAATTTCTATTTGGTACGCTCCATGCATTAGATTTTGCAGAAAAATAAGTGTTTAATTGAAATAACATGATTGCAAAAACAAAAGGAAAATAAGTAATAGTTCAAAAACATTAAAAAGAAAATTGAGAAAGCTAACAGAAAAATGAGAAAGCTAACAAATTGATGGATGCAGGGTAATTTTATCACCACCAATTTCACCAAAATAATCATATAGCTTAAATTTCTACTTAGTACGAAATTCATATTTTATATTTGTAGACAGAAGCTTGAAAATTGAAAATGGAAAGAGAATTATGAAGTTATGAAAGACAATGAAGTAGTGAAAAAAACTACTCACAAATGATGAAATAAAGTAAGAGGGAACAAATCAAGGGGATTAGAGAAAGAGAAGAAGCAGTTATATTTGAGATCAAATAAGTAGGAGAAAGAGGCTTACAATTACTAAAAGTTTAGGAAAATTAGGTAGTAGAGTGTTGGCAAAAATATTAAAATGATATAACAAAGTGGTTGGAGATGAATAATTGTTAACATTAATAAACTATCCTAACCATATCAAGACTCCTACCACCAATAGAAGCCATAAGAAGACTAATTAACAAAATTCTATCTCATCTAACACCTTTGAGCACCATTTCCTTAAAAATAGCATAAGCCTTTTCAAGAATACTACTCTTAATCCTCACAGTTTCACAACACTAAAACCTTAAACCTCATTCTACCAAATACCCCCAATGCATTGTCCAAATTACCGTATCTTACATACAAATTAATAACAGCATTGCCTATCTCATTAATCCAAACAAACCCCATTTTCCAATAGTACTAATGTAAAGCCATCCTAACTTCAAATCTCCTAAACTCAACATACCCAGTAATCACAATCAAAAGTGTAACAAAAGTTAGCCTTATAATAATGTGTAAGTCGATTATTCGTACTTAGGAAGTAGCTAAAAAAAATTATACTGGAACTTATCCTAACATATTAATTTTTTTTTAGTATATAATGGAGATAGATATAGTTATATATAAGTAGTCAGTGACTTACACTTTTAAATATTATAAATATGCTAGTCATCTGTAAGACGACTCTTAATCTTAATTCTACAACAGTGAACATTGTCTGCTATTAACCATATAAATTTTATTTTTACCTTTTATTAAGTTGTTTCTTTTGCAATGTAACGTTCAAATGGATTAATAATGATATTGGACTATTGAAAGATCTTAATTGTGATTGTTTTTTATGCTTCTCATCAAGGTTCATATAGCATAGATCATATGGTCATAAATTGGTTACTTAACAAGGATACGTAGGTTTAAGTGATTGGGATCATGCAATTTGTAATTGTATTTAGGCATAGATGCCACTTAAATGAATAAGAAAATTATTGACTAATAGCCTATCGCTAATTTTCAATTCTAAAACATGAAAAGAAGCTATTAATGGAACTTAGATGAAATATAGAAGGCATCTAGGTGTTCAAACAATAGATTATCAATTTAATAAGAAATTGCTAGTGGGACATAGTATGGAAGGCATATACGTATTGGAGTTATAACCCCTAGAAATTTAGAAGTAAGATTATGAAAGCTTAACATATGAAAATTTTATTTAATAGAATAAGTAAATTTACAAATTGAATTTCCATAGTATAGTACAATAAAGAATCATAGATAAATTATATAGAAAATCTTAGGTTGATAAAGTTAATAGTTCATTTATAGAATTATAAATAGAACTAATCACAAATTGATATTCACTTCTTATATATGGTGCCAATTATCGGAATACTTATAAACTACAAAAGAAATTGATAATCTAATTGATAGATATATGTATTCATAATTGGAAATGATGAATACAAGACAAAGATAACAAATGAGAAGTGATAAAACACCCAATGCATGCTGTGACTTGAATGGGAGTTAGGGAAAAATTCAACCAAACTTGTGTCATATGCTAAAATGGATATAATATATAAGAAAAATAATAATTGGAGCCTTTCGCTCTCACTCTTAATGTAAACACATGGGAAAAAGGGGAGAGCAAGAGGAGGATACAAAGTCAAATTCACTATGTTTACCTTATTGAGAAAGTGATAGTATCTATCTTCCATTCTAAGCTACACTTCTCTTCTATTACAAGCTTTAACTTATAGGTTTCTTTTCTTACATTTGAACCAACTTTCCTTATTCTTTCATTTTTATCGTGGTCTCAAAAACTCTCCATTATTACTGTCACCCTACTCCCCCAATTCCTCATTCCATTTCCATTTTTGAAGTCTTCAAAACTCCAACAAGGTTATCTAAAAATAGCAAGTATTGCCACTTGTTTAAAGTTAATACACATAGATTATACTTTAAAAGGAAACACAAAGGACACATAAGTTTGTATAGAAAACTCCAACACTTATAGTTTAAGTGCACTAGCTTATTATAATCACTAAATACTTAAGGTTGATCTTAGCATATTATTATACTAGGTAAGTAAATCTTGTATTTGATTAAGAAAATATTAAGTTGAATACTTTTCTTCTTGTGCCTAGGTTAGCGCCACATATATATGCAAGTGTACATATTCTCTCTTGTTTCATGAGTCCCAAATCACATATAATAGTATGTGTATAAGATATCTAAAAGATTAATGCCTAAGAAATAATGATACGATGATGGAAATATGGATTTTGGCCAACATTTGGATTAGAGGGTTTGCTAATTTTAAATTTTGATTAAGCTATAATACAAGACAATAATTAGGTTTAGGATATGATAAGAGATTTCCATGATCAAAATAATTAATATGTAAAAATCATTAAGAAGGCAATGAAGGCACTAATTACATTTAAGATAAGATAGTTAAAAAAATTAGATAATTCATTAACATGTAGAGTACTAATATACTAATTAAATAAAATATAATAAGAATGAGAGATTGCAAGATAAAATAAGACAATTTCAATATAGCTAGATACCAAGTTGCATGCGCCACCTTTAGGAGTTTATAAGTAATTTACATTGAATAATAAGAGGTTAAAATGAACAAATTCTAATCAATCCTAAAGTAATATATTCTAGAAGAATAGAGCAAAACATTAAACTATAAGAATCTTTACTAATTATGAGCTAATTGCACAATATATAAAAAGGTGAAATATTTAGATAGCTATACGAATATAAAAGAATCAATCTAAGAATCCTATGATCGTAGTAACTAATATACATATTTTTACTGCTAATAAATTATTCTATAGATGGTGTAGACAAGTCATTAGAGTATCCCGAGGATTATTTTGATCGATACCAATAGACAATTGAGTACCTCAATGATTATTACTCTATTCTATGATTGTACTATAGTTGCATTTAAAAGAAGATAATAATTGGATGTGTGGAGTATCAAGAATATGCATGTGTTTCTTTATCTATTGATGTGGTAACAAATTGACATAACTGACAGTGAAAAGCAAAGATTGCTTGCTACATGTACTATGGGGAATTAACTATCTGTGACAATTGATTGATCACCTAAAAGAAACTAACCCAAGCATATTAAAACTTAAATAAAATTTGTCATGCATGGCATGTTGCATGTAAATTGTTGCCAACTGTCACACACATAATAAAAGATTGTCTAAAGTCAAGGTTCTCTTATTTAATTGCAAACTAAATTTGGCTAATAAGATGGTCATGTAATTAAATAAGCCAAGTTCTTTATGTTATTGTGGGCAAGCATGTATCTAGAGGTGTGTATAGTCAGAGAATTTATTCTTAAGGTGTTTTATTAAATAATTTATAATATAATAACCAAGGATACATGTTAAGAAATACACAATAATTAGATTAACCTGGGCATTTTGGTGGAACTACAACCCTCAACCCTTGGTCTAAAGAGGGCTTAAACCTTTATCTTAATGTAGTTTCCAGTTGACTATTGGTAATACTGCATTCACTTGCTTATTCATGTATTCATACATTTGATAACTTGTTTGCTTTTATTTGAGAGTAATATGAGATGGTTCTCACCAAGCTGAATGTACCTTACACCCTTATAGTCTTTTGTGGGGCCTCTACTAGGTAACATCAAATTGTATAATGCCATGGGTATTTTACTGCTTAACAACTTTTTGGATGGAGAGTGAGTTTGGCGAGATGACCAAAAGAAAATTTATAGTTATTTTATAAAATACAAGACTTCTTATGTTATAATACAAGTTAGTGAACAATTTCGTTGGTTGATATTTTGGATGGTGCCATGCACCAAATTATTACTCCATGCAAAAAACGAACTCACTTACTTATGATTGATCACATATACTTAAAAAGTTAGACTTTGTTACACTAATTAGACTTATATAATGTAAATATATTACTTATAAAGTTTACTTTGTTCTTGCTTATAAATGTCGCATGCATTTTCCCTACTCTAGCAATATGTGTACATAGCCTTGTACAATATAGTAAAGGTAGTGAGGCAACATAGGTATTGATCACTTGTTTCTAAGTAATGTACGGTATTTTGTTACGCCTTACTACTTCACTCAGGCATAACAAGAGTAATAGATGGAACTATGAATGATGGAACATGAATAGAGAAACTATTATAAATAATTAATTTTCATTGTTTACCTTAAGGTGCATAACCATATAAGATAAGTAGGGCCAAGACTAATCGTGATGGGTTATGACTATAAAATTAGGATGAATCAATTTATGTTATTGAATTACCAAACTAATTAATATTTAAAAGGGATATGCTGTTTGTGTATCTTGTTGCATTGCATTTATTAAAGTTACGTATACATATAGGCCTGTGTGCTTGGTTCAACCCAGCTAATTGGAGAATGAACTAGACCCAGCCCTTAAGGGGGCAAGCTCGAGCCAATTCAACTAAACTAGTGGTTCAAGGATTGGTTTGATAGCCCTTGAACTATGGTTTTTTTTTTTTAATTTTTCTTAATTATTATAAATAATTCTTTTCTTTTTTGAAATTTCCATCAATAATTGTAAATAATTTATGGCCTATTCATCTATTTCTTTTTTTTTTTCCCCAATCAAATCTAAAACTTTATGTTGACTATCATTGCTCATGGATCAAATTTCCTTCAATACATGTTAATATTATATATAGTATATTATATAATATATATAACATAGTATATTATCTATTTTATATATCGTATATTTTAATTGGCATCACAGTATATTATAATATATCAATTTTATAAATAATTTATGGCCCATTCATCTATTTCTTTTTTTTTTCCCAATCAAATCTAAAACTTTATGTCGACTGTCATTACTCGTGAATCAAATTTCCCTCGATACATATTAATATTCTATATGGTATATCATATAATATACATAACATAGTACATTATCTATTTTATATATCGTATATTATAATATATAGTATATTAATTATTATATATTATATATAATATATATTTGTTTGTATTATATTATATATATAGTATATTATATATCATATATACATAGTATGTTTGCATTATATATAGGATATCTGTGTAGTTTATTATATTATATATTTTTAAAATTTCAAGGTTAGCATATCCCAAACCAGTGAGTCGAGCTGCCAATTCGAGGCTTGTGTGCCGAGTTCTACATGTTAAATCACCTAAACTCTTAAGACCTAGTGATCTAATGATCGAGTCATCTTTGCCCATTATCGAGTCAAGCCAACTTATCTTTATAACGAAGATCTATGTACACGTGTGCATGTTGTTGTGGTTGTTCATGCTAAGCGTTATCACCGATCATTAAGGGACTTGTTGCTGATAACATTTGAGTTGATGATTTTTCTATGGATCCTGATCATTATGCTAGTATGAGATACAAGTAGAAATCGAGGATGGGGTTCACTTTTGTAATTATCATGATTTTGATGTTATTGAAAACTTTGTAGCTGCTATGCCCTACCCATCTCCATCTCCTTACTAAGTTCCTTTTTTGTTTATGGGCTGTCGTTGGTGATCATCGTCTTTGCTACACGGTTCCGTCATCTCTGGTTCAACGTGTGGTTTGGGTATATCTCTGTTTTCTTTCTCCCCACCTCCACCTCCAACACCACACCACTCCCTTTTCCTTTTCTTTTAGTTTATGCTTCTACTCTTCATGTGGGTAAATTTTTATTTTATTTTATTTTATTTTTGGACTAGGGAACTAGTTGCCTGTTCTCCTGTAGAACTTTTTTTTTTCGTTTGAAGGTTCTTGATATCCGTGTACAGCTTAAGAGATTTGACCTTTTGGTTTAGATCCATGATCCCATCGCTTTTGGCTTTTGGTTGTTTTTCTCTATGATGTAATTGTCTTATATCAAAAAAATATGATTGATGATATATAGTTTTCTGGATACTTGAGTATTGATTTAATTTGCTGAATTAAATCAATGATTAAAACTTGATGATTACTATTTAATAAAATATTTGAAGATTACTAATTATGGAAATGTGCATAACGGATGTCTACACTCTAAAGCATTGTGTGTGTGCTCTTATTTTAATGGAAGACGTGTATAGTGGATCGGCATGTCTCAGCGATTTTGGCCTTTTTAGAGCTTGACATCGATGAAGAAACGTTCATGTTCCGATTTTTATAATTCCTTTAATTTCCAATAATTTGGCATTAAGAATATGGGATGGCATCCTAGATGAGATTTGGCAATAAAGGATCCACTTGGAGAAAGGAAAAGCGCAAAACCACTCAATAACGTAATCAGATCTCTAGTATAATACACGAACATCATCAAAAGGTGCAAGCTGTTGGATCTATATATGCTCTGTCACTTAAAAAATGAAGAATGAACATTACTTTAAGGAACCTGCTAATTGCCCTTCACACGTATAAACTTGCACAACCATCGCATCACATACACAAGCGTCTAATTGGTAAGCAAATACTAGAGGCAATTCTCCTTGTCAATAATGGTTTTGAGATTCTGATACAAAGGATAATACAAAAACATAATATGATTTTTTTAAGTTCACAAATGACAACCAAACCAAAGGATTGGAGATTCAATATCTCATCATTCCGCAATCTAACTTGCAAATTAATTGTTGTAAATTTGCACATTACGTACTATTGATCACGTACATTGCTTGACGTCGTGATATTTGTCGTACGTATTGTATACGCAATGCTAACTGACAAGAAATAAATTAACTTGATTCTCGAGTACCCCTCCAGCATGTCAAAATATATATATGCATGTGTGCGCGTATATATATATAATTTTCCACATGTCATACAACAATTTTTATCAATTAAGACCATAAAATTCGCTAAAGATAGCACTTATTGGGACACATTCGCTATTGGGCCAGCGTGAGGTTACATCTCCAAGTTGCAGGATTTTACGACACGTCAATGTGTCCTAATATATTTGTACTTGGTTGAGATATATTAAAATGGATCGATGGACTTGTTAAAAGGAGCATCAAAACATGTTTCACCAATATAAATGGAGGGTTAGATTGAAGTAGTTACATGTGTTATACGTGATTTTGGCAAAATAAAACAAGAATAACATATAAAAAAATGATTATGTGAAAATGAGTTAAAGAGAAGAAATAGGTAATCTCAATATCTTAAATGCACAAATTATAGATAAGGTAACCTTATCTCCGGCTTTCACCTTGCAGTTTAAACAAATAAGATCAACTCTTTACACGAACTACTTATTTGATTTTAGAGAACAAAAGTTTTCCTATAGAGTAATGTTGTTTGTCTGTTCTATCTAAAAGTTACAAATGAAAAGAAAAGACTGAGTATTTATAATCTATTAGATGTGATGGAATATGTTAGACCATCTCAATGATTAACAAATAAGATAGAACTTGCTCAATTCATAGCCCGCCAACCCATAAAGAGAGAGAGAGAGACACACACACACACAAACACCCACCCACCTTATGATGATTTACTAACACATTTTTAGTTAGGTGCATTTTGGTCCCTAAGATGGAGTTTTTCACTAATGTAATTGATATTATATTTTATTTTAGAACATATTCATTCCTTGAAATTTAAGCAATACTATATAATATACTCATATCTAATTAACCATAATTATATTGTTCGATATATCATATGATAATAATGTGTTTAATTTTAACTATATGTAATAAGAAATAATAAATATAGTAAATAGTTATTGTATATACTAGCTTATATGAAACATTCAAAATAATTACATAATGAAATTGATCATCATATTAATATGGTAGAATATATGATCATTATTGTTATATAAAGCCAATCATATATATGGTTTGATGTGTTATTAAATAAATCCAAGAAACAATTTACTTCTTTTGTTCTTTTATCTTTGTGTTTCTATTAAATTTGGCGAGTGTATTTTTCACCCGTGATCCCCTTAGATCATTAGCTCGTCTTTCATTTTTCTAACCTTTCCTTGGCTAAATTTTTTTCACTTTATTCTTGCAATGTCGATTATAAAACACCATACAAATTATGAAGAAATAAAATGATTATAAACTTCAAAATTTTTTTATAGGCTACTTAAATAAAAATAATTGTAAGTAGAGTAACTAGATAAAATTAAACAAAACAAAATAAAATAAAACCAAGGATACAGGAAATGAAAATTGGATTGCCTCCTAACAAGCGCTTTTGTTTAACATTGTTCACTCGATGCTTTCTACTAATTTCCCAAGATGGTTCAAATCATTAAGGTACCTTATTAAAAATTTCCCTTAAAGCTTCCCAATCATCATTAGAATCAATTATTACCCCAAATGCAATGTCCCGAGTCATAATTGATTTGGTTGTTTGAAGGTCTTTTTTTTTTTCATCTTTTTGTAATATTCACATGAAGTTCACTATTTGTAACCCTTAATATCATTTTACCATTTTTCACATCAATTATAGCTCCCACAATGGCTAAGAATGGATGCCTTAAGATGATAGGAATTTTTTTATTTTCTTTTATATCCAAGACTACAAAGTTTGTTGAGAATATAAATTTGTCCATTTTTAAGAGTATATTCTAAATAATCCCTTTTGGTCTCTTAAAGAAACTATTAGCTTATTGAATTGTCATTTCAATTCTTTTTATGGCATCCCTTGGTCCTAATTTCTTTAATACAAAAAAAGGTAACACATTAATACTTGCACCTACCTCATAAAATGCATTCTTAAGATTCTCATTTTCTATGATGTAATATAAAGTAAATTTCCCTAGATTGTTTGATTTAGGAGAAAGGGTGTCCATCAATGCTTTAGTACATGCTTAAGTCAACATGGCTATTTCTCGCCCATTTAATTTTCTTTTCTTAGCCATTATTTCTTTTAAGTTACGTCTATTGGTGTTTGTTCTAATAATTTCACCAAGGGAATATTAATTTCCAACTTCTTTAACATCTCCATAAATGATTCAAAATCTTTATTAGTTTTTCGTTTAATTAAATGTTCCAAAAAGAGTATAGGGAGTGTACCTTATTTATCATTAGGCTTATGCATTTCAAGAGTACGCCATTGTCCTACCACTTCTTCCCTTGAATTTCATGTAGAAGCTAATGATCATTAGTTTCTGTAGGTGTTGAAAGTAACTAAAGAGAGGATAAATGGGTTACTTAGAAAAATTTAAGCTTTTTGCAAAATGTTATTAAAGTGTCCCCTTTTGATTACATTGCTTAAAGTGGTGTAAAACAATATATGATCAATAAATAAAGCATGAAATAAAAGAGAGTAAGGTTGAGAAGATCAAGCGTAAGAATTATAGTGGTCCGGCTTTATGCCCACTATACTCTTCCAGCTCCATTGTTGGGGACTTAGTATTCCATACCGGTATTGTTATTCCATTCTAATGTCGTTCCACCATTTACTTTCAATACTTTAATCAAGAGGGGAAAAAAAAGTACAATTCTTCTGCTCTGTTTAACTAGGCTATCCTTACCTAATCATAGATCGACAAAATAATGTTGACTCTCTTCTAACACACAATCCTAACACTTAAAAATGAGATTTAGAGAGAAATGAGGATTAAATATAACATTCCTTAAAATATAAGCTTTGAAAGAAAATAGAAAATGAAAGTCAATTAAATAGTATTATCTCTGATTTGGCTTCTGATTGTGTCTCAGATTTTTCTCAAGAGTATAAGTTTGTAGATGAAAGTTGTAGATCAGTGTACATATAATCCTAACACTGGAAAATGAGATTTACATAGAAATGAAGACTAAATACAATGTTCCTTAAAATATAAGCTTTGAAAGAAAATAGAATATGAAAGTCAAATAAATGGTATTGTCTCTTATTTGGCTTATGATTGTGTTTTTGATTTTTCTCGATAGTAGAAGTTTGTAGATGAAAGTTAAAGATTAGTACGTCTCAAAAATTTGAACTACCTTACTTATATTTTCTCCTAATATAACGTCTCTTTGCTAAATTTTTGGAGAGATTTTTAAAAAATCTTGAATTATCATTAAATATCTTAAATAAGTCATTAGTTGTTGTGTTCCTTGATTTCTGAAAGCTCAATCTCCGTTCTTGCTTTAATGTGATTTGAATGTTGAACACCAAATTGATAAATACTAAGGTCTTGTTTGTGTTCTTATGTATGATCTTTGTCTCAACTTTTCAAACTCTATAACAACCTTCCAAAATTTGAATTCCTTTGTTGATATATCTCCAAAAAATCAGTAGCTTATCTTCAAGCTTGAAAATTTTGGAATTTGAAATTCAATCTTCCGATATTTTCTTGTTGTTACCTTGCACGTGTATCTTGTAACAAATCAAATTATTTTTGAATTTGTATGCCTCATGAAATCTGACTTCTATTAGTTTAAATTTGAAATTAAAATCTATACCAATCCAAATAAGATTTATCTTTATCTTGAACTTATTCCACACATCTAACTTAATTTGAGCTATAAATAAAATATGATTTGAATTTTCATGTAATCCTCCATTTATGTTAATAAAAATTCATCAAATATCTCAAAAAAAAAAATCCTTATAGTTATCTAACAAAATATTTCCAAAAAAATTTTGCCATAAGCTCTTTGTCAAGATATACTTGTCTTAAAAATAATTTGATTAAACCTTCTGAATTTTTGTGAATGTATGTCCAACTTAATGGAACACATTAGATATATTACCCATATATATCCAATGAGTGAGCCATGCCTTCAATCCATTAAAAGTCCAATATAACCTTTAGTTTGCACCAAATTGTCAAAACCCAATTTTTTCTAGATCCTCTTATTTAGTCTCTAAATTAGTCTCTAATTCTTGAAATTAGACCTTAAATTATAACTTAACATTACTTAATAACCTATACACTTAACATACTTATTAAACACTTTTAGCTCTTTTTTGTTATTATCAAAACAATTATGAGAGAAGTCAACATTCTCCCTTTTTTTTATGATAACAAAACATTTCTCAGAAAAATATTGAATCAAATTTTGCAAGATTTTGTACATGTTATATTAGATACAACTAGATAATCAAATGTTAACAGTACTTGTGAAATTCCATTTGTTAATAATATTCAATTTTCTAATCTTTTAGAACAAATCATACAAGCTAAATATATAACTAGATTATTATTTAAGTCTAATTATTCAACATTTTTCCTATTCTTCTCCCCCTTTTTGTTATTATCTTGTGATGAAACTCCCCCTAAATCTAATACAACAAAGGAAATGGGGAAAAGAACTGAAATGGAAAACATAACACTAATATTTCATTGACAAATAGTTGATTGCATCAAATTAATATCTCTCAATATGACTTTGACTTAGACTCTAAATTTAACTAGCAGTCTTGAATAACAGAGCACTTGAACAAGAAACAACAAACTTTGAACAAGTACTAATACGAGAAATATTATACTCTAGATAGATTGCATTATAATTTAAACAAATTGGAAATAACAGACACAAACAAGAATCACTTCTTATTCTTTTTTAGACAAATCTTCTAGATTCTTCTAAAGAACTAAAAGAGGGTAGAGTAGGGTAGAGTAGGATCCTTCCATGGTAGTAGCAAAACAATAGGTTAAGGAACCTGAGGTATGGTATCCCCAAATGGCACATCTAAAATAGTAGATAATGCTTAAGGTATTAAAGATGAAGCAATAGCAGATGATTAAGTAGCTAGTGTAATTAGGAATTACTCAACTAGACTCAATGAATGTTGGATAGATGTATGAATTGTAGATTGTTTAGGTAGATCAAATGTTGATTTTTATGAATGTGGAACTTATGATTCCATAGGTTCTGGAATTGGTGGGACATCCTATTATGGTTAGGTAGTGGGTGCAACAAGTGTTGTAACAAGTGATGTTGATTTAGAAGTTATAACCTCAACTTGTTCTTTGAAGCCCTCTGGCAACTTTGTTAATAGCCAATCCATTTTTTTTTTTCAGCAATATACTCAACTTCATTTCCGGTTAATCCTTTTCTTAAGGAATCCTCGCCAAACCTATGTTCAAATTCTACCTCTGAATGATCCTCTAATTTAGATACTTCTCTTCCTTCTCTTATCTCAAAGTTACCACCAGTTCTTACTTCATAATCTTTCTTACTTTTCTTTTTCCTACCCTTCCTAATCTCCTTATCCTTTCTTTTCATGCCAACCTTCTCTTCAAGCTTTGATTCAATCTTTGAATGCTCCTCCTTAAACAAGACTTAGGCAATTCATTTTTCTTTTGCTTTTCATGCAAATAGAATGACCAATCATCAGTAAACCAAATCTTATTTTTCACGTTTATCGTCATGTGATTAATATGAGCATCATCGATTACCTTAATAGGAATCTCTTTCTTTGTCACTTTAGGGAGCTTCAACTTCTTATATTCAAACAATTTCATCAACAAATTTCCATATAGCCTTTTTTTCTTTGTCATAAAAGTATGTCTAATAATTTAGATGCAACATCAAGGTTTTTCTTCCTAAGCATGGCAACAATTACCATTGCATCTTCCTATGATATACTTATAGCACTTCCCTTTTTAGGAAGAATGCAACATATCACAAGCTTAATTAACAATCTAATCATCAACTTAAAATTAAAGATACTAACTTCTTTATTAGGCTATATTCTTTCACATTTATTCAACCCCTCAAAAAAATTTCCTTCGTACTCCATTTTGTCAATTGCTTATCATTATTCAATCTACATAATTTCAAACACTTTAAGATATCATCTTTAGTTATTACCAATTCTTGTCTTAACATATTCAACACCCATTTATCCTTTTGTTTCATGTTAAGATTCTAATCAAACTCATAAACAAGTTCTCCAAAAACAACTGCTTCCATATTTCACAAATTCTTGCAACCCAACACATCTAAAGTTTCTCTCTAATAAAAGCCATTTTTCTTCAAATAATCAAAATAAAAAATACATGGCTCAACATACTAGTTTTGTTTGGTAATGGAAACATATATTGTCTTAGGTTTTACCTTTTCTATGTCTGCCTTAATCTGTTCATACTTTATCTCCTAAGTTAGTCTCTAATCCTACTTTGGAATTTACTTCTAGTTTCTCTAAACTTTCTACATCCTTAGAGACTTCCTCCTCAAATTCCTCCTCAAATGAATCATCTTAGTTTCTAAATTTTCTTCACTCGAAGAACTTGAAACCCCTAAAGCCTCCTCCTTTTCCTTTTGACTCACTTCAACTTCCTCATTAGGAGGGTTAAGGTTTGTAGATTAAAGATTTTCTTAGATAGGAGTAGGGTTTTCTTGCTATGTGCATAGGTTTTCTTGATCTAGAGATAGATTTTCTTGATTCAGGGTAGGATTGTTTTCTGAATTAGATCGACAAAGGAATAAAGATTCTCTTTAGTGTTCTTTGGGTCTTTCTTTGTTTTGAGACCTAATTGAGCAAATTTGTGAGGTGCCATTAATGGTTTCCATGAGCTTTAGAAAGATAAGAAAGAGTTTTGTGTAGTGATTGTGATAAAAAATTGTGATGAAAAGTTTGTTCTCATTTATTGTAAGTAACAATAAAGAAGGGAAAATTAATTTGCCAACTCTGAATTATACCTAATGATTATTATACTAAATTTCCTAAATCAATTTATGAACATATCATATAATTAGTTACAATATTTAACTTACAGCTACAAATTTTTAAAGCTAAGCTACTATACATTAAAATAGCAAATAAAATTGTCTGTAATGCATAAACACTTATACAAACAAATATAACCATAATTTACATGATCATTATAATCAAACTTCAAAAATAACATTAGACGTGTAGCAAGTATAAAACAATCATAATATTAAATACATAACATGAATAACACAATATATTATACAATAAGCTAGTCAAGACATAAATTTTTATGAAAAAGGATTACACATGCCAATTTCATTTCTCATATATTTAAATTTAGTTTTATCTCGAGGCTTTGCAAAAATGTCAGCCAATTGATTATCTGTGCAAACAAATTCTATACCCATGTCACCATTACTAACATGATCCCAGATAAAGTAATGTCTCACTTCTATATGTTTTGACTTAGAATGATGTGTAGGATTTTTTTTTTTTAAACCAATTGCACTTTTGTTGTCACATTTTGTAGGAATATTTTTCCAATTCAAGCCATAATCAAAAGGATTTGTGCATAGTAATTGCCAATTGAAACGTACTCAACTTCAGTTATGGATAGGGCAAAAAAGTTTTGCTTCTTGGAAGACTAAGAAACTAACTTATCTCCTTAAAATTGGTAAGTACATAAAGTACATTTTCTATCTATTTTATAGCTTGCATAGTTGGCATCTAAGTAACCAACTAAATCAAAATTTTTATTTTTTGGGTAGCAAATTCCCAACTTAGTTGTATGAAATATATAACTGATTTCATAGCTGATAAGCGCATTTTAGTTGGTTTTGATTAGAATTGAGCACATATACACACATTGACTAATATATCAAGTCATGAAGTAGTTAAGTACAATAAAGATCCAATCAAACTTTTGTATAATTTTTCGTTAACTTTCTTATCTATATCATCTAGATCTAATGTTGTAAAAGTGGACATAAAGGTAGTTGTATTTTTCACATTTTCAAGTATAAATTTCTTTAGGATTTGTCTTGTATGCTTTTCTTGGTGTATAAAGATCCCATCATTTGTTAGCTTTATTTAGAATTTGAGGAAAAATTTTAGTTTAGCTAAGAGGGACATCTCGAACTCTACTTGTATTAACTTAGAAAACTCTTTGCAATACAATTCTTTAGTAAAGCCAAAAATAATATCATCAACATTTATTTGGACTACTAATAAATTTTATCTTAATGTTTCAAGAACAATATCATGTCTACTTTTCCTCTTTGGAACCAACTTTTTATTAGGAATTCACTAAGTCTCTCATACTAAGCTCATAAAGCTTGTTTTAATCCATATAAGGTCTCTATTAACTTACAAACATGATCTTCGTTAAAAGAATCCTTAATGTTGAGCCTAATTTTTCAGTTTCTTTTATTTAAAATTAATTTCCCCATTTCCAATTAATACAAAACCTTAACCCATTTAATATTAATCATTGACTAAAAAAATTAGGAAATTCCAGTTTCTTATTTAGGAAAAAAAATTTTAGAGTCGCTACCCGACCGAAGTTGGGAAAAGAAAAAAAAAAACGTAATCAATTTGGTAGATTGATTACGATTTGGCTACTAGTCTTTGATTTCAATTTGAAAGAAGAATCAGAGGGTTCCAAGTTTGGGGGCTAACCTATTAAACCCTAACGGATACCACTATCTATCAACCGAAATTAGGATAATTCTTCTAATTATAATATTTTAAAAGAAAAAATAAATAAAAAAAAGAACCTAAGTTTCTACATATTTTATAGTCATCTCGAAGGTGCTTATGTACCCATTAGCCAAGATCAGACGATCCTAGTTCTTTTCAAAAAATCTTTAACGTGTTGGATCCTTTTATAAAAAAAATGATTGGTTGAATTTGCGTTTTTATTAACCATTTTATTTTTATTAAGAAAATTCCCTAGAAGCCTAATTTTTATTCCTAATTAAAAAAAAAACCTAAAAACCTAATTTTTGAAAAGTCTCAAATTAAGATTTTTATTTAAAAACAGCTAAGTGATAATTTTTTTTATTTTCAAGAAAAACCCTAAAGATTTTATGAAACATGTAATTTTTATGAAACATGCAATGTTTTACATGGTGAATCTTTTATATAGAAAAGATGCTTAAAACATAAAAAGAAAAAAGAAAAGAAAAATTTTCTAATCATAGAAAAGATATCTAAATCATATAAAAGATACCTAACCATAGAAAAGTTGTCCAAATCATAGAAAAAATGTCTAAACCATAGAAAAGATATCTAAACTATGCAAAATATGTTTAAACTATAGGAAAAAAATCTAAATTATAGAAAAGATGTCTGAATCATAGAAAAGAAACCTAAACAATAAAAAAGATATATAAACTATAGAAAAAAAGCCCAAATTATGGAAAAGATATCTAAGCATAGAAAAGATATCTAAATCATAAAAAAGATGTTCAAACCATAGAAAAGAAACCTAAACTATGAAAAAGACACCTAAACTGTGGAAAAACAAGCCTAAACTATAGAAAAGATGTCTCGTTGTAAATAAAGAAGTTAATTAAAGATTTTTTTTTTATTTTATGAACATCAAAATGATTTTTCTTTTATTTAGAAAACCTTAACATGCTAATGCAATTTTTCTAAATTAATACAATGTGTATAGAACGAGATTTTGTAAAATATGAAATTTTATAAAAATGTCATTTTGAAAATATGAAATCTAAAAAAAATAATTAAAAAAAAAAAAAACTAAAATTTAACTTAACACATGTTCACTAGATACTAATGCTATAACTAATTACTAGTAATTAAAGACGTGATAAAAATAATAAAAATTAATACAAGTCTTAAAAATAACTACACATATACTAAGTGAGATAAAAATAAATAAATAAATAAAACAAGCTATAGACAATCATTAAAAACCACTATTATGTACCTACAAAGCAAAGTACATAAAGCTGATGAAAGTGAATAGATTGGATCCCCAGTCCTATCGCACACACAACTATAGAATTGATCTAAGGAGTAGATGCAAGCGTATTTTTAACAAATGTGTAATTGTTCTTCTTTGCTCGTACCATGCAATCTCTATTTATAAAACTCGAAAACAAATCTTTTGAATCGAATCAAATTAAATCTAAATTGATAAAGATCCAAAATAGATTCGAATCTTACTAATCTTGATTTTATTAAATTTAACGTCATCGTATCAGATTTGTTTTTTTTTTTTACAATTATTTAGTCAAGATTCCATCAAATTAATTTTTTCGAATTTTTTCTATTTTAGTTTTTTTTCTTTTTTTTTCCAACAATTTTCTATTTTTTTGTGTTATTTTATCATTTTTCAATTTTTTTTATTATTTTCTAAATTACGACCCTTAAAACAAAAATTTTAACTACTATGGGTAAAAATCGAGTGTCTATAGCTGCCCCTATTTGTGGTAAAGTTTGAATAAGACTTTGCCATAAAGAAAAAAGTGACACCGTTTTTGCCTTGGGATAACTCTATCCTAAAGAACGCTAAGACATTTAACAACGATAAGTTTGGAAAGAAAAATAGTGAAGGTAGCGCTCTTGTGGGCTGATAAGAATCCCTAAAAGAAATCATGAGAGTTTAGTCGTACCCCTTATAGGTCGAATAATTAAAGCAGGCAAAGCGCTCCTTAAGCTAGCTAAGGTCCTAAACTAGATGAAATGGGTAAGCACTCCTAGAATTGGCTAAAACCCTAACAGAATAAGAGAACTCGGTTGTGCCTTAATGAGCTGACTAACCAAGGCGGTCAAAGCGCCCTTTGAGATAGCAAAGACCTAAAGAATGAGTCGAGAAAGCTTGGTTGTGCCCTAATGAGATGACTAACCAAGGCAATCAAAGCGCCCTTTAAGCTAGCTAAGACCTAAAATATGAGGAAACTTGGTCATGCCCTAATGAGCTGACTAACCAAGGCAGTCAAAGCGCCCTTAAGCTAGCTAAGACCTAAAGATGAAGAAACTTGGTCGTACCTTAATGAGCTGACTAACCAAGGCGGTCAAAGCACCATTTGAGCTGACTAAGACCTAAAGATGAGGAAACTTGGTTTTGCCCTAATGAGCTAACAAACCAAGGCAGTCAAAGTACCCTTTGAGCTGGCTAAGACCTAAAGATAAAGAAACTTAGTCGTACCTTAATGAGCTGACTAACCAAGGCAGTCAAAGCATCCTTTAAGCTGATTAAGACCTAAAGATGAGGAAACTTGGCTGTGCCCTAATGAGCTGACTAACCAAGGCAGTCAAAGCACCCTTTGAGTTGGCTAAGACCTAAAGATAAAAAACTTGGTCGTGCCCTAATGAGCTAATTGACCAAGATGCTCAAAGCACCCTTTGAGTTGGCTAAGACCTAAAGATAAAGAAACTTGGTCATGCCCTAATGAGTTGACTAACCAAAGCAGTTAAAGTACCCTTTAAGTTGGCTAAGACCTAAAGATAAAAAACTTAGTCATGCCCTAATGAACTGATTGACCAAGATGCTCAAAGTGCCCTTTGAGTTGGCTAAGACCTAAAGATAAAAAAACTTGGTCATGCCCTAATGAGTTGACTAACCAAAGCGATTAAAGTACCCTTTGAGCTGGCTAAGACCTAAAGATAAAAAAACTTGGTCGTACCCTAATGAGTTGACTAACCAAGGCGATCAAAGCGCCCTTTGAGCTGGCTAAGACCTAAATATAAAAAATTTGGTCATACCCTAATGAGCTGACTAACTAAGATGGTCAAAGCGCCCTTTAAGCTGACTAAGACCTAAAGATAAAGAAACTTGGTCATGCTCTAATGAGCTAACTAACCAAGGTGGTCAAAGCGCCTTTTGAGCTGGCTAAGACCTAAAGATTAGAAAACTTGGTTGTACCCTAATGAGCTGACTAACCAAGGTGGTCAAAGCGCTCTTTGAGCTAGCTAAGACCTAAAGATGAGAAAACTTGGTCGTACCCTAATAAGCTGACTAACTAAGACGATCAAAGTACCATTTGAGCTAGTTAAGACCTAAAGATAAAGAAACTTGGTCAGGCCCTAATGAGCTGACTAACCAAGGCAGTCAAAGTGCCCTTTGAGTTGGTTAAGACCTAAAGATGAGAAAACTTAGTCATGCCCTAATGAGCTTAGTCATGCCCTAATGAGCTTAGTCATGCCCTAATGAGCTGACTAACCAAGGCGATCAAAGCGCCCTTTGAGTTGGCTAAGACCTAAAGAATGAGAAACTTTGAATTGAGATAGCGCTCCATAAGCTTGCTAAATCCCTAAGAAATTATAAGTTGGGCAACATTCTGTAAGTTAAGTGATTGGGAGCCTATGAAACTCTGGATTGGGACTACACTCACAAGCTGGTTAGCTTCCTAAGAGATTATAAATTAGGACTGTGTTTTGGGAGCCAGTCGGAAGCTTAAGAAACTTTAGATTGGGACTGCATTCTATGAGCTGGCTAGATCCCTAAATGAAAATATGAATCTGAATAGCGCTCCATAAGCTGACTGAAGTACTCAAGAAGATATGGATAGGAACAGTACTTTATGAGCTAGCTATCTCCTTGAGAAAATGGATAAAGGGTAAGCAGCCTTCGGACTCGCTTAAACTCTATTGACAGTTGAAAGTAAAACTAAGGAACATAGCCGACTCAAAAAATAAAAAACTATTGATTTAAGAAATTTACAAACGAGAAATTTGGTGAAAACTGTTTGTAACATGAATTGAAAATTTAGCTACTATAGATGAAATGGACTCGAAAATGAATGGAAAAACTTGTAACAAGCCTCCACTTTCTCTCTCTCCTTTTCATTTTCTTTTTTCCTTCTTTTTCCTTAAAAGTTTGCTAATGGATACAAATTCCTATTTAAAAGGTAAACGCTATAATCATGTAAGGTATCTCATATCCACCCTAGTTTGTAACCTAGACAATGAGCTTCTTGGATAGGCCTTAAACATTCATTTCATAAGGAAAAGGTAACTCATGATTAGTTTAGTTGAAAAGGACTTCCTTACGCACTCTCGATTTAGATTTCACTCTTAATTACTATTCTAGAAATTATAATCCACTTTATAAGTGATACGCTCTAATCGATCTGTTAGGTCTTTTTGGGTTCAGTATTGTAAATTGGGCTTTTGGTCAAATGGTTTGAAAAGAACTTAATTGAGAGGGCCTATTTTGAAAGAAGTGCTTTTATCCAACCCGGGGGGTACAAGTCAAGAACCCTTATGAATGAACAAGATATGCGCTTACCTCAGTTTCAAAAATAATTTTTATCTTAGATAAATTATTCTTCAAAATTGGAAGAGCTTTAAGTAAGGAGGTATTGTGGGTGGAAAGGTCTTGTGTTTGAGAATCGAGTGGATAGAAAGGGTTTATGTTAGTGATTTGGAGTATGATTTTGAATTGAATATAGATTTTTTTGTTTGTGGTTGAGAACATGATTTTGAATGAATATAAGGTTTTGTGTTTTTGGTTAGGAATGCGATTCAAGGCCTTGTGTTTTTTAAGCAACTTAAGCATTATTTGATTAGGGATTTTCTCAAGCCCAATATTTAGGTATTTTTTCATTTTCCTTTTTCCTATTCTTTTTCTTTTTCTTTTTTTTTTCTTTTTTCATTTCATTTCTTTCTTTTCTCTCCCCAAAAATATCTCTTTTGTCAAGTTTTTGTCTCTAAATGAATCAAGGCCTTAAATCTATAGGTTTAGAGTGCATTGGCTTAGGTAAGGTATGTGTAGCCTTTGGGGTATTTGGAAAAATGTTAGCTCTTCTTCAAAGGGAACAATTTATCGAAAACAAAAATTATCCTTAAATTTTTATTACTGGGTTAAACACAAATCAATTTTATCCATCTCTCCTAATCAATGACCCTAACCTCCGAATTACCCCACTATGGAGTGGTTGTTGATAAGGTTTACATTTGAAAGGACTCTAGATCAATCCAATAGGGTTATCAAAAGATAATTGTATTTAGGATTTGAAAATGAATGCCTAACTTCATTTCAATCTATGTATCAAATTCAAAATGGACCTCCTTTAAGGAAAAAGTCCAAAATATCCTCACCATGATGTCTCTTAACTCTCAAAGTGTTTAAGGGTTAGTGTATAGGATATAGCTTGCCTCTTTTCATTCAAAACTTTTTAAAAGTAAGTTACCAATTCCTTACAAAAGAATTGATTGACCTTAAGATATTGACCTTACTCCCCAATTCCTTGGAACATGCCCCAATTGTGAAATTTCAAAGACTAAATGCCCCATGCCCCAGACTTATAAGTCTAAACGCCCTTGAGCTTCCATATGTTATTTTAGGTTAGGTTCTTTAGAGTTCAAATGGGCTAAAACTGACAACTTTTGAAGTATAAGGGACTAATGAATTGCCCTTTTTGTTTGTACCGGGGATCAAGCTTAGGATAGTGTTTTATGGCTTTATGTTTTGGCTCGGTTCATGGTTGGACTTGATGGCTCAAGCCTTAAGTTAGTTCAACTATCTTTGATAGGCTAAGGCTCGAGTTTAGTTGGTTATTTTCTCAGGCCAAGTAAGTCTGTTTAGGTTAGCTATCTTAATGGACCAAGTAATTGTGTTTGTCCCGAACCCTATAAGGATTTGTAATCATTAACAAATTTCTTTCTTTTTCTTTTCTTTCCTTTCCTTCTTTTTTCTTTCTTTTCTCTTTCTTTTTTTTTTTTTTTTTTTGAAAGAGAGAGAGGAAAAGTTAAGGCTTTTGTGTTACAAAGACCGAGTGATGGAATTGTAAATAGAGGGTTGCTTTACTAGAATTCTATATACAAAGCTAGAACAATATTACTGAGAGTCTATTTACAATGAGGAATTCTAAAGGAAAAAGACTAAATAAAAATCTAAATCATATTTATTCCGAATGATAAAGGCTAAGGAGTCAATTTATCCAAAAGAATGAATATTTCTAGCTAGTAGAATATTAGGCAAAATGATAACTACCTATTATTTTACAGGTTTAATTCTTTTCGTTTTGTTTCCTTTTCTTTATTTTTATTTATTTATTTTTATTTTTGTTTTCTATTTACTTTGTGAAGGTTGGGCTCAGCTAATGTAGGCCCAAACAAAAAGCGATGGATTCGAGCTCCCATAGATGTACTAAGGCCTGCACTAAGGTAATATTTATAGGGCTCTTCTATAGGGGTTTATAGGGCTCTTCTATAGGGGTAAGATGAGCCCAATCTTGTTTCTAATAAATTCTTACTTATTTGGGCTAAAAAGTTATAACCATATCTACAGTATCTCTTAAAGCCAATGAGGTAGGTAGACGTAGATCTATTTAGAAGTCTCTTGACTCGATCTAGCCATACTTATGTAAAAAAAGAAAAAATCAAAATTACAATCATCACCTATTCTAAACTTTACACAGAATTATTACAAATTATTTATAAGGAAATATTACAACTACAACTTCACAACTGCCTTTATCCATTTAGGTTTGCCACATCATAGGTTCTTGTAAATTTTTTTTGAAAAAAAGTTTTTGTGTAATATAAAGGGTGGGTTCAAAAGGTTCTCAAATTCTGCAACCACCACGTTTTTATAAAGCAACGGTTCTGTGGTCGCATCTGAACTTGAGTGGGGTAGTCTAATCGGCCTTGAAAGGTGGTTGCCCCACAACATCCGAAACTTACATAATGGCCTCACTCCTAAAGTCCAAAGACGGCTTGGTTTTAACCGTATCTACCATGCGTTTATGATACAAAGAAATAAAAACAAAGTAAACCCCCAAAACTATCCCCTAAATAAACTGCAATAAAAAAAATGTTAGTAAAAAAGAAATAAAATAAACAAATATATAAAATAACATACCTAAGTTCCCCTTTTTTTTTGTCTTTATATTTTTCCATCCTTTGTTGTTTGTTTTTTTTTTTTTTCTTGAAAAATAATCCTATCTTCAATAAATTCTAGTGGTTAGCCCTCTAGCATCCCCAATGGAGTTACCAAATTATCAAGCCTAATTTTTCAATTTCTTTTATTTAAAATTAATTTCCCCATTTCCGATTAATACAAAGCCCTAACCCATTTAATATTAATCATCGACTAAAAAAATTGGGAAATTCCGGTTTCTTATTTAGGAAAAAAAATTTTAAAGTCACCAGCCAACCAAAGTTGAGAAAAGAAAAAGAAATCGTAATCAATTGGGTAGATTGATTACAATTTGGCTACCGGTCTTTGATTTCAATTTGAAAGAAAAATCAGAGGGTTCCGAGTTTGGGGGCTAACCTATTAAACCTTAACGGATACCACTATCTATTTACCAAAATTAGGATTATTCTTCTAATTATAATATTTTAAAAAAATAAATAAATAAATAAAAAAAGAATCTAAGTTTCGACATATTTTATAGTTACCCCGAAGGTGCCTACGTACCCACTAGCTGAGATCAGACGATCGTAGTTCTTTTCAAAAAATCTTTAATGTGTTGGATCCTTTTATAAAAAAAATGATTGGTTAAATTTGCATTTTTATTAACCATTTTATTTTTATTAAGAAAAATCCCTAGAAGCCTAATTTTTATTCCTAATTATAAAAAAAAAAACCTAAAAACCTAATTTTTGAAAAGTCCCAAATTAAGATTTTTATTTAAAAACAACTAAGTGATAATTTTTTTTATTTTCAAGAAAAACCCTAAAGATTTTATGAAATATGCAATGTTCTACATGATGAATCTTTTATATAGAAAAGATGCTTAAAACATAAAAAGAAAATAGAGAAAAAGATGTCTAAACCATAGAAAAAATGTCTAAACCATAGAAAAAATGTCTAAACTATAGAAAAGATATCTAAACTATGAAAAAGATGTTTAAACCATAGAAAAAAAATCTAAATTATAGAAAAGATATCTGAATCATAGAAAAGAAACCTAAACAATGGAAAAGATATATAAAATATAGAAAAGAAGCCTAAATTATGGAAAAGATGTTTAACAATAGAAAAGATGTCTAAACCATAGAAAAGATATTCAAACCATAGAAAAGAAACCTTAACTATGGAAAAGACATCTAAATTGTGGAAAAACAAGCCTAAACTATAGAAAAGATGTCTCGTCGTAAAAAAAAAAAAGTCAATTAAAGATTTTTTTTTATTTTATGAACATCAAAATGATATATTTTTTTATTTAGAAAATCCTAATATGCCTAATGCAATTTTTCTAAATTAATATAATGTGCAAAGAACGAGATTTTGTAAACTATTTAGTTAAGATGCCATCAAATAAATTTTTTCAAATTTTTTCTTTTTTAGTTTTTTTTTTCTTTTTTTTTCCAACAATTTTCTTTTTTTTTTATCTTTTTTATCATTTTTCAATTTTTTTATTATTTTCTAAATTACGACCCTAAAAAAAAAAATTATAACTAATATAGGCAAAAATCGAATGTCTACACTTAAACCTAGAGATTGTTTTACATACGCCACTTTCTTAATATAACTGTTTAAAAAAGTACTTTTAACATCAATTTGGAATAATTTAAATCTCTTATAATTTGCAAATGCAAGCAAGAGTCCAATAGCCTCTAACTTGGCACTTGATGCATAAGTCTCATCAAAGTCAATACCTTCTTCTTGTGAGTAACATTTTGCCACTAACCTTACCTTGTTTCTTACAATTTTGCCATGTTCATCTAATTTATTCTTAAATACCCACTTGCTACTTATGATGGATTTATCTTTAGGCCTAGGGACAAGTGTCCATAGTTGGTTTCTTTGAATTGGGCGAGCTCTTCTTACATGGCACTAATCGAAGTATTATTAGACAAGGCTTCATCAATAGAGTTAGGTTCATACCTAAACATTAAAGCAAAATGATTTTCTATATTTCTTAAACCAGTTCTTATCTTGACTCTTGGATATATATTACTGATTACCTATTCAAGAGGATGGTAAGACTTAAATTTGATTATTCTAAAAGGTTTAGATGTTGTTTATGGAGCTTTTGATTTAGCCTTGGGATTAACCTCTTATTTCAATTTTATTAAGCCTTCAACTTTAGGCTCTCTAGAAGTCCTTATCTAACCTTGCTGTATGTTTCCATCCTTACCTTTTGCTTTTCCTTGCATGTCATCATCAAAATCATCAACTTTGGCCTCATCAACAAATTTCACTTTTATAGATTCCTCTATAGTTCTTGTTACCTTGTTAAAGACATAATTTGCTTTGCTATTTGAGAAGTATCCTATGAATATGCCTCCATTTGCTCGTTCCTCAAACTTATCAAGATTTAAACTAGATCTCTTAATAAAATGAGTAGAACCAAATACATGAAAATAAAATACAGTTGGCTTTCTACCCTTATATAGCCCATATGACCTTTGGTAAACGGCCTTATATAAACATGACTAATGATGTAACAAGATATTGAGATCGCCTCAGCCCAAAAATGTTATGCTATATTACTTTCATTTAATAAGATTCGTATCATTTCTTGGATTTTAGTGCTTTTATGTTTTACCACTCCATTTTATTGCAAAGTATATGTCGTATGGAGCTAAAAAATTATGAGCGATAACTTTTTGTTCACTATGCTTTGTAAAATCATCATTTTCAAACTCTTTTCCATGATCAATTCATAAACTAATGATGGAAAAGCATTTTTCATTTTGAACTTGTTGTGAAAACTTTTCGAAAGCTTGAAAGGCATCACTTTTATGTCGTAGAAACAGAACCCAAGTATACCAAGAAAAAGTTAGCAGTTATAACAAGACCATATTTATTGTCACCCAAACTTAATATACGTGTTAGACTAAACAAATCAAGATGATACAATTCTTATGGTCTTTTTGTTGAAATAACATTCTTAGATTTATGTGAGACAGCACTAATCTTATTTTTAATGCAAATTGCATAATGAATATCGTCCTTTATGTTCATTTTAGGCAAACCATTAACTAAGTTTTTAAACAAATTATCCAATTGATTAAAACCTAGTTTCTTAAGCCACAAAAATACATTATCAAAAACAAATAGAAAGCAACTCTCAGTTTCTACTTTATCAAGCTCAACAAGATAAATGTTTTTCTTACAAAAGCCTTTAAATAATTTAGCACCATTTTCATCATATACCTCTACTTTATTTTGATCAAACATTATCTTATATGCTTTATCATATAATTAGTTGATACTTAAATGATTATGCTTTAAGCCTCTTACTAAAAACACATTCTCTATAGTATAAGGGAGAATATTGATATAATCAATTGCAACTTTACTATCGTTTCCAAATTTGACATAACTTCCTTCTTTCTACTCTAAGTTTGTGAACTAAGAAACATCTCCCAACATATGATGTGAACACTCGCTACCTAGGTACCACGTTCTTTTTAATTTTGCTTAATGTTCTAATAATCATCAAAATAATGTTAAGTTCTCTTTCGAACTTAGACTAGCTTAAGTCTACTAAAATTTAAGCTCGTATTATTTAATATCTTAGCTTTTTTATTATTAAGCTTGTTCATTTTGTAAAAATAATGTTTCTCAATATGACCAAGACTGTTACAAAAAAAAAGCATGCATAAGAATTAGATACTCGATAACTATGAGTTACCTGATTCTTCATATTTCGACTTGAGTAGCCTCTAAATTTGTCTTTAATATATCCTCTGGTCAGATACTTCTTATTTTGACTAGAGTATCTTTTGTTATAACCACTACTTTGTACAACAGACTTAGTTTTCTCATGCATGATTACTGTTTTTAGTAGATTCAAACCAACTATTTCCTTACCCTTAACAAATATGATTTTTTTAGTTGAATTAAAGGATTTTCCATATTCATAACCAAGTCCATGTTCATAACTAAGTCCATTCTTCAAATTATCTATCCTTCATGAAGATAACAACAACTACAACTTTTTGTCACTTTCATTAAATTGGTTAAATGCTGTGTCAATCATGTTAGATAAATCATCTACTCTAACTTTCAATTCCTTTATTTTTTCCTTTAAAACTAGATTTTCTTTTTCTAAGCTCTCTTGACTTGTCCTAAGATTTTCATTATCAATTTGCAAGACTTCATTATCTTTCTTATCAAGTAGTGAAGAATTTGTTTGAAATAGTGCATTTTTCTCACTTTTTAGGGCCTTTATGTTATCATCTTGTTTAATCAACTTTACATTAGCCTTTTCAAGTGCTTTTAATAAAATTTTAATCAGTCTACACACACTTTCATGCATTTCACTTTAGAGTGAGAAGTTACCTTATAAATAGCCATGAGATACAAGTTAGCCTCTTCTTCTTTTTCTAAATTAGCATTTGAATCTATCTTAAATTCATTTGGGTCACTCTAGGTAACCAATAATACTTTTTGTTTCTTCTTATACTTCTCCAGTTTCTTCATTAAGACTAGACATTCATACTTAAAATGCCCAAGTTTCTTGCACTCATAGTACACCAACTCCTTTTTCCCCTTCTTTTCTTTCTTCTCCTTCTTTTCCTTTTTCTCTTTCTTGTAAGTCTCTCCTACATCATATTTGGAACAATTAGAAGAAGAATGTTTACTAGAAAACTTCTTCTTACATCTTTTCTTAAGTATTTTCTTAAGCCTCCCAACTAGCAAAGCTATCATGTATTTCTAAATCTATCTCTAATTCAACTTCTTGAGCTTTGAATGTAATTTTCTTCTTGTTGCTTTCTGGTTCATTCGTATACTTGATATGAGGCTCATAATAAGCAAGCAGCTTTTTCCTTAGTTGACTCATTGTTATATCTTCTTAGTATCCTAAGACTTAGGTAAAATCCTCAACATCTTTCAGATAAGATTGGAGTCATAAATCCTTTTACCAAGCAAAGCTAATTCATTAGTTATAGTAGTAAAAAGATTGAAAACATCACGTATTTTTACACTTGATCAAAACTTAAACAATTCATATTGTTGAAGCAAAGAATTAATCCGAGTGTCATTTATTATTGTGGTTCCTTTGTGAGTTTAACTCAAGATATCCTATATATCTTTTTAGAATCCTGTAAGAAGAAATAAGATAGTATTCAAATGGAGTTATTATCATTAATAACAAGTTTTTCACCTTATTATTCTTCTCAATTTTTCTTTTATTGTCCTCTATAAGCATTGGATCTCCATCAGTTGCAATTTGAATGTCTCCAAACTTGATGATTTCCCATGAATTGAAATTAGTTGCCTTAACATAAGTTTCTATCTTACATTTCCAATAACTAAAATTAGGATCATCAAAATAAGCAGCATGACTTGTAGCAACAGTTATATTGTTTTCTGCCATGGATCTTTGAACTCTAGATTATCAAGAGCTAATGTCTGATGCCAAATGTAGGTCTTAGTAGTACTCAGGAGGAGGGTGAATTAGTTACTTGCAAAAATTTAATCTTTTTGTAAAATGTTATTAAAGTGTCCCCTTTTGATTACTTTGCTTAGAGTGGCTTGAAACAATATATAATTAATAAATAAAGCACGAAATTAAAGAGAGTAAAGTTGACAAGATAATTCACAAGAATTATAATGCTTTGGCCTTATGCCGACTACACTCTTCTAACTTAACTATGGGGAACCAGGTATTCTATACTGATGTCATTCCACTATCCACATTCAATACTTCAATGAAGAGAGAAAACAAGTATAATCCTTCTACTCTATCTCGTTAGGCTATCGTGCCTAATCGCAAATCTACATAATAATGTTGACTCTCTTCTAACACATAATCTTAACACTAAAAGATGAGATTTATAGAGATATGAGGACTAAATACAATGTTTGCCGAAATATAAGCTTAGAGAGAAAATAGAATATGAAAGTCGAATAAACAGTATAGTCTTTTATTTAACTTCTAATTATATCTTTGATTTTTCTCAAGAGTATAAGTTTACGAATGAAAGTTGCAAACCAATATGTCTCAAAATTTTGAATTGTCTTGCTTATATTCTCTCCCAATATAACATTTATTTGCTAAATTCTTGGAGAGATCTTTAACAAATCTTGAATTCTCTTAAAATATCTTCAATGAGTTAGGTTGTGTTCCTTAATTTGTGGAAGCTAAATCTCCTTTCTTATTTAAATTTGATTTGAATGTTGATCACCAAATTGATAAATAAACAGTTCTTGTTCATGTTCTTATGTATGATCTTTGTTTTGACTTTTCAAACTCTATAATATCCTTCAAAAATTTGAATTCCATTGTTGATATATCTCTGAAAAATCAATAGTTTATCTTCTAGGTAGATAAATTTGGAACTTGAAATTCAATCTTTTAATGTTTTCTTGTTGTTGCCTTGCATATGTATCTTGTAACAAATCAGATTATTTTCAAATTTGTATGCCTCATGAAATTGGACTTCTATTAGTTTAAATTTGAAATTAAAATATGCAACAATCCAAATAATATCCATCCTTATCTTGAATTTATTCCATGCATCCAACTTGATTTGAGCTCTAAATAAAATCTTATTTGAATTTCCACATAATCCTCCATTTATCTTTATAAAAATTCATCAAATATCTCAAAAAATCATTATAGTTATCTAATAAAATATTTCCAACAAAATTCTCTCATAGGCTATTTGCCAAGATATACTTATCTTAAAAATAATTTGATTAAACCTCCTTAATCCCCGTAGATGTGCGTCCAACTTAGGGGAACGCATTAGATATATTACTAAAATATATCCAATGAGTGGAGTTAGGCCTTTAATCCATTAGAAGCCCAATATAACACTTAACTTATATCAAACTATCAAAATCTAATTTTGTCTAGATACTCTCTTTAATCTTTGAATTAGTCTCCGATTCTTAAAATCAAACCTTAAATAAAAAGTTAACACTTTTCTATCTAGAAATTTTTTAAGATTAATGTTATCAGTTTTGGTACATAGACCAAATAATACAATGTAAGCAAAAGTTCCTAGATTCATGGAGACCATACTTGTTAAACACTTTAGCTCCTTTTTGTTATCATCAAAACAATAATAAAAGAGCTCATTAGTTTCAACCTTCTTGCCTAACCTCAATTGTATGGCATTGACATTCTCTGTTAAGGTGAAAGTCTTTACAATATTTTGAAATTGTTTTTCCATTACGGTCGCTTGAGCAAGTTTCTCATCCCCTACTTCCTAAGCTGGTTTCTCTTCTATTTTCACCTATTTTGCTATTTGAATGTTGCAATCAATTTATGATTTCCTAGACATCAACCATTTTGGTTTCTTCTTATCCTTAGTTGACTTAAAAGGATTTACCTTTATACCCACTAGTGAAGTGGTCAAAAGCTTTACTACTTATGCTAATTGAGTCTCTAACCTTTAAATGATTAAACTCTGTCTTTCAAATCTTTCTTCTCACTTTTGCTCCAAATCCCTCAAAAATTTCTCATTTGTCTTATAAAAAAGGTCTCGCAACTCAATCCTAATTAACACGTATTCCAAGAGAATAAAAATACATATTGTCTTGATTAGGGAATTAAACACTTAAAACAATAAATATAATTTGTTAATTGATAATCCAAAAATCCAATAAATAATATCAAATAAAGCACAGTAGAGAAATAATAAGTAAATACCAAATCAATATTATGTAGAAGGGAATGAATATAACCTTTGAAGGAGTTCTAAGCCCTAACTCAAGATCAGATATTGCTCTTATTACGTCTGATGTTGAATTATAAAGACCATTCTAAAAGATGTTTTTAAGTCATAATTCTAACTGAATAAAAAGAATAAAAATGAGTTATAATAATAAAAGTTGTGTCTTATTGTGTTTACAAGGCCTTTTTATAGGAATACATGTATGGGGCAACTTTTGGGCTGCAAATCTATCAAAAAATAAAATATTTGCAAGACATCACATCACTAAGCCCTAGGATTGTAGTTGTGATCCTTGCCCATAGTCTTATTATACTTCAAAAATCACAAAATAAATGAATAGGAGGATCACGCCTAAGGCTATAGCTGTGGTCCTCTTTGAACACCAATTTCTCTTTTGTTTCTTGCTCATTTCCTTACAATTTCAATGCACGGTCATGTAGTTCTTTTACAAGTCAAAACTCATCCAAAATATCTTCAAAACTTGCAAAACTTGGTCTAAAATCATCAATTTTTTCAAATCACTCAAATGAAGCCTAAAATCAAAATATAAACAAATTAAGCCGCACATTCAATACAAACACCTACAAGAGCATTATAAAAGTATCATAAATCAATCATAAAATATGTGCATTTATACTTACATTAGTCAACAACACAATATGCTGTGCTATCATCACCATAACTCCACATCAACACCTTACTGATACGATTGCCACATGCCTCAACACATGATACAACAAGTCAACATGCAACACTATAAAGCTACATTGAGAGATCACCTCCAGCTACTAGAAAAGTACCTAAAACACCCCCTAAACACTAGCATGATTGCCTTAGTTACAACATTATGTGTACCCCTCTGTTGCCAAATTGATTCATCCAAACAATAACTCGAACACCCCTATCGAGCCACTTATGAGTACCTTACCCCACTAGATGTAAGTGCCCTTCAACCTTGAGCACCTACTACACCTTCCCTATACACCTACACCATGACATGTCTTTACAAGCATACATAAATTGTCAATAAGCGCCCTACTTAAATACTAGAATGCCTTACTTACACCTACAAACATTAAAAAGTTGCACTCATAGGTGCCTAACCTCCCTTATGCTGCTACCCACAAGCCATACACATATCCATACACACCAAGTCATAGGCACTAATACTGCCAAACATTAGATGCCACAACTTACACAACCACCATGCTCTATTAGCCTTTGCAAGCTTAAGGTCACTAATACCAAGCCTTAGGCATATACTTAATTTGTTCAACTATTGAATCTTTCAATTTTAACCTCCGTTTTAATACTAAGATGATGTAAATAAAATCCATATTTGAATTATGCTGCAAATCATGAAAGAATTAATGAAATGGAAGAAATTTTGGTGTCTTTGTGTTCTAGGATTTTTATGTCTTTTAAGGGTTTTGAATAAAAGAAACAAAGAATTAAAAGATATGGATAATTTAATTTAATGGATTTAATGCACCAACAAATAAAATTAAACTATATTTAGCTACAATTTGATATGACACACAAATTATAACCAAACAGGTTTTGAAATAATTAATTGATACTATAGCATAATTGATTTAGTCAAAGGGGTTGTTTGCCATAATTCATAAAGAATTGATAAGAACATAAGTTGTGGGAGAAAATAAAAATCTCTTAAGGTTTTCGATTCATCAAAGTTAGAATAATTGTTTATTGACAAACATCAATAAACTACTAAAAGTGGACATGTAAACCTTAAGGGTATAGTTATAAAAGTACTATTGATAATAAAGAAAGAAGTAAAATTCCAAAAAATACAAAGTAACTCTAAGTCAATTCATTAAGGTAGTTCCATTTATCATTTCCATATAATCTCACTATGTAAGTTGGTAAGATCTACACAAATCCACATAACCTTTATATAACTCTATGCAAAGTGGTAGAATTCTCATGCAAAGTTGATATTGAGCCCTATAGATAATGAGATAAACTACTAACATTAAATAACTTGCTAGATGAAATCAAATCACCAAAATGAGGAATTCAATCTCCATAACATACATTTATACTTTGTTAAGTTCCCTTTCTATGTTTTTATGATAGCAAAAATGATATAAAAAGGAGATATTTGTATTTATAAAATTCTTCAAAGTATGTAGGCTATACCATATTATTCTTGAAAAGAACAGGTTAAACAAAGTGAATACAACATTTTGATCAAAGGGCAAATCAAAGGATAAATAAGAAGGTTTGGAAACACAGAACATTTGTAAACAAAATGTTTGAAATTTCTTAAAGGACTTTTTTCAACAAAAGGAGAAATATATTCAATACATTCCACCAAGTTAGCTAAATACATAAGGACTAATTCTATAAGGAATTTTATTAAGACATAATTCAAAAAAGCTAAAAGGAAGTTTTCCTTAAGTTTTTTAAAGAAATAACCATACTCCTTAAAAGGGCAGTAATCTACAAAAGGCAAGATATTGCCTAAGAATATATCAAGAAAGCTGAGATTTGCAAGCTCATCAAATTTTAAGAATTTGGCAACATTATATTTGAAGGAAGTTAAAATAAAGAAAAAATCTTTCCATTATAATACAGTTAAATGATATTGAAAAGAAAAATCATATGCTATTATCAAAGAAGATCAAATCAATCTAATACACTTAGAAATGAAGAAAGAATTGCAAGTCTATCAAACATGGAAGCTAAAAACAATGCAATGGAAGATTAAAGTAAGGTGGCAAAAATTTCCTTCAAGAGATTACTTTAAGAGATCAAGATCAAAGAATTAAATTCAAATAGTGAATGAACTTCTAAATATTTCTCAACTAGCCATTGTAAAGAAAGGGTATATAAAGGCATGAAATCCAAAAGAGCAACACAGAAAAAGATATATAAGTGCTACAATGATTAATTTATAAATTTTTCTTAAGCTCAATAGGATCAGAAGATTGATTAGAGAATTACATTGTTTTACAATGTTTTTGTTTTATCTCACATGCTCATTTTTTAGGATCAATTGTAACATTTCCTCATCATTTTTTTTGTAATATGTTTTAAGAGTTAGTTTTGTGTATTGAGAGAAACATGTGTAAACTCTATAGATCTAAGTGTTAGCTTAGGGTGACGTTAAGTAAGTCAGAACAAAGAATTTTTTTGTTGTAATCTCTCAAGTATTGTTTTCGTTAAAAGTGGATAGTGGAACAACTCTAGTGACAAATATCAAATCCTTCGTGTTAGAGTTGAAAGAGCATAGTAGACATAAGGCAAAGGTACTATAAATGATTTGCTTGATCTTCTATCCCTTACTCTCTTACTTTTGTGCACTTTACTTTGATTATCTTTCTCATTAACTTTCAAGCCAATTTTTTAAGTAATTAAAGGGGTTTTATTTTTCTAAAAATCTCTATTTCTTGAATTTTCCAAAGTAACTGATTCACCCCTTCCTCAACCCCAACCACCCCCTGCCCTACACCGCACCCCTCCCCTTCTCCCCCCTTCCTTAATTACTTAACTAGGACCTACATTTTGTATCAAAACCTCACTTTAATATCATTAGAGTTCAAAGATCATATCTAAAACCCTAAACCCTAATGGAAGTGGTAGTATAACCATATAACTTGGAAAAACTCCTTTCTTTAATGGCACTAATTTTCTATATTGGAAATTTAGGATGGAGACTTAGGTAAAAACTATAGATTATTAAACATGGAGGATCATTGCGAGTAAAGATGCCAAAACACCTTCATCCATCACATTTGATAGTGACATTGCAAAAGCCGAACTAAATTTTAAGGTCGAGAACCTTCTTTTATCTACTATTGCTCAATCTAAGTTTTACTTAATTTCTTCTTACAGTTTAGCTAAGGAAATTTGAGATATATTGGCTCAAATGTATAAAAACACCTAATAGGTTACCAACCTCTAGCCCACTTACTCGTACATACCTCAAAAGCCTCCAGTCCCTCACCAAAAGAATTCTCTCTCATCAACCTATAGATGACTAGAAACTGTATACAGAAGGGGTATGGCTAAATTCCTTGAGAGCTTCAGATTGTTATACTATGCTCTGTTCTCTCTCTGTTGTCGATGCCAACTATTCTCTAGCTAAGAGCTCTGTGCCGAGTGATCAAACCTTCAATTACTAAAAGGTTCCTATCGAGTAATAAGAGATAGCCTCCTATTGGCCAAGTACTTCCATCTCAACCTCCTACCAATTCTCATAGCATTTCTTATTTGTCTCGGCTTCCTTATCACCGCAACATCTTGATTCTACTCTACTATTGTAACTAAAGAATCTTTTGTATAGAACTAATGTTACACTACCACTTGTTCAACTCATCTAACACTGTACTATTTTTCTCTTTTTGTTATTTGTCCTATTTAGCCTTTTTTCGTATGTAACAGGAACCCTTTTTATGTATACCTTTTTGTAATTTTCCTTAATTGTAATGTTACCTTAGAGACTTACTATAAATAGTCCCTTCTCTTTGTAGCCGGATTATTACATCTTAATTATTGACATTGAATATACTTGTTCTTGCAAGATGAGCCTCTCCAAGTTTATTTTCCTTACACTCTTATCTAATCTTACCGAGTAGCTCAAGATTAGTGGTAAGTAGACCTTGACATTAGCTTGCATGTCATATCAAGTGAAGTGTCAAGTAATGTTGTGTTCATTAGTGGGTTATACCTCCAAGCAGCTTCACATCAGCTACTATATTTCATTCATTGACCTACTCACTCACTTTTCTTCAATATTTCGAAGGACTCATTTGGTTCCTCACCTCTTACGATAAGCCCTAGTGATAACTAAGCTCCTAGGTACATCAGCACCGATATTATCGAGGAGATAAGAATAAACTCTCTCATGCAACAATATGAAAAATTTCACATTTTACCTAAAAAAGAAATCAAAGAATCATTAAGCAAATTTACAACCATTACAAACAAGCTCTCATCCCTTAGCAAGAAAATTGAAGATGCAGCTTTGGTGCAGAAAATGTTGAAAGTATTACCTAAGGCTTGGAATGTGAATAAAATGGCAATAAAGGAAGCATGTGATATGAAGAAATTAACACTCAGTCGATTGAGAAGCAAACTAATGGCCTATGAAGTTAATTTTCTTATATCAGTGTCTATATCAAAAGATACTAAGAAGAAAGGGATAACATTTAAAGTTTAGAAAGTAAATGTTGACCTAGAATCAAAAAGTGAGAGTGATGATGAAGATGATGTTACATGATTACAAGGAAGCTAAATGAAATGACCAAAAGACAAGGGAAGAAAAGATTCTCTAAGCATTCATTTCCTAACTATAGTAAAAATGATGTAGGAAGAAGCTACAAGGAAAAGGATGCAAAGAAAGATAAAAAGGAAAAAGAAGGAAGTTATGTGCTATGAATGTAAAAAACCTGGACATATCAAATATGAGTGTCCAATCCTGATCAAGAAATTAGAGAAATATAAGAAGAAACAAAAGTCGTTGTTAACAACGTAGAGTGATCTGAATGAATCAAAAAATGAAGAAGAAGCTAATAGATGCTTAATGGCTCCTTTTGAGGTTACTTCTAATTCTAAAGATGATATGCATGAAAGTGTTTGTAAACAAATCAAAAGGTTACTTAAAGTACTAGAAAAGGCAGTTAATAAGTTAACTAAATCTAATAAAAAAACTGAGAGACTTAAAGAATAAAGAGATCAACTAATCCAAACCAATGAACTAATTACTGAAGAAAATGATGTACTAAAAATCGACAAAGAAATATTAGACATGGATAATGATAATCTTCATTCCAGTCAAGACAATCTTAAAAATGAGAATATCGCATTAAGAGAAAAGATAGGTAAACTGAAAACAATAATTGATGGCTTATCAAATTTAATTGATTCAACAAATTATGTTAAAGTGACAAAAAAATTGCAAATGCTAATAGCTTCTCAACTAACAAATAAAACTAAGGTTGGTTTAGGTTTTGAATATGTTGAATCCTCAAATTCAAGTATGAAAACAACCTTTATAAAAGGAAAGGAAATAAGAAACAATGAGACAATGAGTAGTGATAAAATTGAAATACTAAGTAAAGATCAACAAAAGAACTAATCTAATCAAAACAAGAAATATCCAGTTAGAGAACTAGACCTACTAGAAGATCCTTCAAAAGGTATATTAGAAGATGCCCAAATCAAAAGGGTCAACTAACAAGTAGGTATTTCAAGTCATATGGTTGTTTCATTTACAATAAATTAGCGTAAATTGGAAAATATTGCTATTACAAAAATAACAAGCTCAGTAATCATCAAGCCAAAACACTAAACACCATGAACTTTAATTTCAATGCGCCTAAGCTAGTTTGGGATCCTAAAAGAAATTAACTTATCTTTTATGTGATCACAAGAGCATAGAGGTAAACTAAAAGGAAAATGGTACCTAGATAGCAAGTTCTCATGTCATATGTCAAGAGATACTTTGCTCTTCAAAAATCCAGAATAGAAGGAAGGAGGGGGGGGGTATGTTAAGTTTGGTGACGACGATAAAGGAAAGATAATAGTCATTGATAATATCATAATTTCTCTTAATACCATTGAAAATGTGACATTGGTTAGAGGATTAAAATACAACATTTTAAGAATAAGTCAATTATGTGACAAAGGGTATAAAATGATGTTTAATCAAAACAAATTAGAAGGTTTTGATAAAAAAAAAAAAAAGGCATCAAACCATTTGAAGCATTTAGGAAGAAAAATATATATCTAGTTGAGTCAGCTAAAGTTTAAGTTGAAAGATGTTTTCTAAGTATTTCAGATAACATATTTATGTGGTATAAAAAATTAGGGCATGTTCACTTAATCATTTAGAGAACTTATATAAAAATAATCTAATTAATGGGTTACCTAAAATAAGTATAAAAGATAATATTCATTGTACAGCATGCCTTAAGAACAAATTAACACCTACAGCTCATAAGTCTAAAAGAATAATATCAAAAAAATTATCATTAAAATTATTACACGTAGACTTGCTTAGACCTACTCGTACATTAAGTCTAGGTGGTAATAAGTAAAGTATGGTGATTGTTGATGATTATTCTCTCTCCTTACTTTATAAACTCAATTTCTATCTCTCAAAAACACTAATGACTCACAAAAAATCCTCTCGTATTCTCACAAAGGGACTCAAATCAAGGAAGGACCCCAAGAACACAATGGAAAATCCTTATGAGCTAGTTAATGAATTTTAGAATTTAGAGAAAACCTAAACTAATTAAACCCTACAAAAGCCTCAAACCAAAAAGAAATCAACTAAAGAACCCTTCAAACTAGCTAAAAAGAGTGAGAAAGGCAAGAAAAAGCTTAGTAGGGCAGAAATTGAAAAACTTATAACTGGAATAATGGAGTCAACTAATGACTGGCCAGATTTGAGGATGTAGGAAAAGGGAAAGAATTCAATGACAAATCCATTGCTGGGAAGCAGGGTAATTAGAAAAAGAAGAAATAAAAGTCAAAAAAGAGGAAATTAGAAGGAAAGTCAGAGGATCATTTAGATGATGTATAAGAAAGCATGGATGCAGTAGCAATTCATTTTGAGATTAAGTGTTCAGAAAGTCTCAAAAAGGTAACAGCTAAGTCATCTTCTATTTCTTTAAAAAGAAAGTTAGACTACATCGATCCTTATGTGTTCAATTTTAGTTACTTTACTGAGGATAGATTTTATTGGGATGAGTTCTTAAGTGTGGTTGAATGCAAAAGTATTTATACTATTGATAAATATGAAAAATATTGCACATTTATTGTCACTTAATTATTACACATTTATGCAATTGATGGTGCTTTTATTTTGAATTATACTTAGGAATCATGAAAGGTGCAATTTTCTTAGTCAATTGCATAAACAATGAGATAAAATATTAAAATATGACTCAAATAGCTTTATATGAACTCATGTATTCATATCATGATTTTATGCTTTTTTTATATATGAGTTTATGCAATTTATAAAAGAAAAAAAAGTCATGTTAGTCGGTTATCTAACCATGTTTCACAAGGATGCATGCTTAGAACGGTTGCTTGTGCTTTGTTTTCATTAATATGAGCTCATTAGTTCTCCTCATATTCCTACTCAACTGCTGCAACAAGATCCAAACTATCTAGACCAACCAAGCAATCTAAGCTACAGTTGATGACAACAATTTGAGTGCCAGTAATGCAACAAACATGAGCTACAGTTTGAGTTTCAGCAGCCACAGCTCCATATGCATCAAGCCTCACCAAGCAACAAAGTTGAAATAAAAAAGAACCATGTGACAGCAATTAGTTCTTAACCAAGCTTAACAGCAGCTCCTTAGTTCAAGCTGAACTTCAAGCAATCACCAAACACGGACAGCAACTGTAGCTAAGAACCAAGCATGCCGAGCTGCACATTTATTTGTCCCAATTGCCCAATTTAATCTTTCGATCTTGCAATTCAATTGAATCAAATTGTTTTATCTTATCATGGATGCTCACATTAACTTATTATTTCTTTTGGTTTGTGTAATAGCAGTCGAGCATCAACTGAACTCTACATGTTGAGCTCCTTAACATGAAAGATAGAACAGCTAGAGATCCCCTTGACCAAGCTAAGAGCAAAGCAGTTGGACTGGAGTCTGGACTTTGAGTGATCAAGCACTAGCCTTGACACTTGCAAATCATGTATTTTATTATTCTTATTATGGAGTTGAGCTTCTAGAAGTCAATTTTAACTAATTTTATTTCAGTGCATGGAATTCAATTGCAGCAGCTCATGCAAGCAAAATTCAGCATGCCAAGGCATCCAACTCCATAGCTGCTCGTGCATCCTCTTTGCGACAGTAGCTGCAACCGAGAACCATCCTAGAACAGCAGCTGCGTCCCAAAATCTACAGCAAGCCCAATCACTCAAAACAGCAGTAGTAACACACCTATCTTCACCTGACCGATGACTCCAAGCGACAGTAGCACGCGAGCTCCATGACAAGCAGCAGGCCAAGAACTTCACCAAATCCAAACAGCAACTAGTCGAGTTGAACTTCACTTCACGAGCAGTAGAGCACCAACCGATGCACCCTACAACAGCTCACGCAAAACCAACACAACAGGCCGAGACCACACAATTTCAGCAGCAACAAGTCCAAGCCTCGGTGCAGCAACCAAACAAACAGCAGCAGCTCCAATTCTCCACGTTAGGTACGCATAGCAGCTACGAATAAGACAAGCAAAACCAAGCTGCCAATTGAGAAATAACTGCAGCCATGAAGCTGGACATGGACAGTAACTCTTTGGAAAAATAGCAGCAAACTTGGGCTGGAAATGGACAAAAATAGTAGACGTTAGCCCACTGTCAAGTATTAATCTGAGGCCTAAAATTAATTAAGGGAGAAAGCGGGGCAATTTTTAGGAGTAATATCTTCAAGTTTGGAAGAAATATTGCCTTGAGTGTGCTATAATTGGAAAAGGAGCAGCCCAACTCCAAAGAGTAAAGCCCACACGTGGACTACACATGTTGAGGGATCAAATGAATTGCATTATTCCACTGTCAATCAAGACTCTGAACTGAGTTCAAGCACACCGTATAACAAAGGGAAATGGAAAAGCAACCATTTTCAATTATTGAAAAAAAAGGAATACACGTTTGGGATTTAATCTAAGAAGAGGGGCCGAAGTCAGCCCATGTTGGTGATGTAAGCCCACGTGTAGACAACGGAGCCCTTGGTTTTGCATCAAGAGAACAGAAGATAGAAGGGGATATAGGGAAGAGATAGAGCTTACGAAAGGAAGATGGAAGATAGTAGCTTAGCTTAGAAATATAGCAGCATAGTGTAGTGAATAGCAAACA
This sequence comes from Lumnitzera littorea, assembly GCA_024138015.1. Lineage (NCBI taxonomy): Eukaryota > Viridiplantae > Streptophyta > Magnoliopsida > Myrtales > Combretaceae > Lumnitzera > Lumnitzera littorea. The sequence continues at coordinate 51,180,852 of JAMXBB010000002.1, forward strand.
TAAATTCTCTTTTTATTTTATTAATTGTATGATGTTTTCATTAATTTTAAAGCACTAAATCTCCTTATTCTAGCTTAGTAGAGTAATTCTCGACTCTTAGGTGCTAAATGTTTCAAGATACATGGATTTTTTATTAGAAGTTAGATCTGATTATACCAATTAAGGTATTTTTTTTCTCCACTTATCATATTCGATCGATATATATGTAGATTCATTTTGGTATTGTGATAAGATATTGCATTTAATATATATTAGGTTTTGCATTGATGGTTTAATAAATTGATATGTTTTGTAATTTGTTTCGATATCACTTTTGAGTAATTGGGTATTTTATTATTGTGTTCATCATCTTGTCATTTATGGCTCATTCACTTTATTGAATTAAGATTCTTATGAAATGGAATAAGGAGGTAATGCTAATTACAATGTTTAGTTGTATAAAAGTTCCATCAAGCAAAGACACATAATAGAAATTAAAAAGTTAAATTTGCCCTCATCCTCTTCCTTTCCAATGTTTATTTTCTTTTCAAAACTTTGTCTTTAACCAACCAAAAGAAGAAATCTAACTATTTTCTTTCATCCAATCTTTTTATCACCATACCTTAGTCTTCAATTTTCTGTTTTTTCCTCAATTTTCAATCTAAGGATTTACTTCAAAAATTTCTTCTTCTTATTTGGTTTCAAAGAAATGAAATAATAAATAAATAAAAACCAATGAATGGCATACACTTGTTTGTACAATAGATCTCAACAACAATGATTTTGCTTTTCCTTCTGCACAAGAGTTCACCATCATTCTCATCCCAACTTCAATATCAATTTTTTGTCTAAGCCCTAATCTTAATGAATCTTGATAACACTGTCTTGATTTTGTTTTTTGTTTAATTAAGAGCTTACCAAAATACTTTGATGGGCATGGGAGTTGTCGAGTAGCTGTTGGTAGTGAGTCATCAAAGTTAGGTGGGTAATTATAGTGGTATAATGGTGGGTGAGAAGAGGATGGTAATGGTGGATGACATTGGTGAAGAAGGAGAAGAAGAAAAGGGTAGTAATGGTCCTTTTCCCTTAGAATTGCAATTCATAACTTTAAGTAAGGAATCTTAATTCCTAATTTTTAAGAATTGGGATTCCTTGGTACTTGCAATTAAGTGAAGTGAATGTAGTAATAGAGATTTAGTAAAGAATAAGGAAGGAATGAAATCATCATTCCCCTCAAGTGAACATACAGTTAGTGTTTGGACATCACTTTTTAACTAGATAAAGTTATAGGATATTTAGGAGAATTCCATTAACTTATGATAAACATAGCTTGGATTTTTTAGAAAGCTCGTCATAGAGATGTACGAGTTTTAATTAAATTCATAAATTCATGTACTTAATACAGTTGGAAATATGATTTAGGTCATGAGGACATACTCAAACTATATTTCTAACTAAAATAATTCTAATGTGAGCAGAGTATTATTTATCCGATAATTATAGATAAATTGCCTCGGTGGGTAGATTTATGTTATAATTAAAATTCCACTACTCTGGAAGATGGCAAGTTCTAGTGAGTTTAGTTAAATTCCATTTAGTTAATTTTGAATATCGATTTAAGACATTACATTGACTCAAATAAAAATAGATTTACAAGTCCTAATTTAGTCCTTTTTTATATCCTAGACTCAATGATAAGAATCAAGCTATAAGGCTTTTGACTCGCAGCCAAGCCTAAGGATTGAAAAGCTTAGTAAGGCAGATTCTCCTGTTCTAGCCGATTCTTGTAAAAGCTAAGTATCTCTTTATCGACCCGTTCAACATGCTGAACCAAATGATTGCCTATTTCTCGGAGATTATATACTGAGAAATAGTATGTTGAGAAAACTGCCAATCCTCACTCCCTCACATTCATTCTTGAACTGATCACTTACCTAGCTTCAATCTTGTCGAGATGCTAAGAGAGACTCCAAACTGATCCTTAGCCACCTTTGCTTAAACAAGCAGCCTATTCGTACACTTTTGTCCACATCCTCTAACAACCTCACTAATGTATCATTGCTATGTATATAGGTCCACGTATAGAGTCTGCTCTACTAACCATTACTTTTCTGGAATATTCATTTTTGCTCTTTTTTATTTTTGCACATTACTTCTTTAAGGTAATACCATTTTTCTCTTTTCTTTTTTTAGCCATGCTGCCGTAAATTCTTGGGTATAAATATGATTGTATTTATAGTTGTAAAGAATTAGATTGATTATCATTAATACACTGAAATATTTCCTTCCCTACATAAATACTGCATATTTACTCTCGGTATCACTCTTATCCTAACCCTTAAGCAAGGCTAAGTGATGAGTAATCTTACCAAACTGATTTGTGTGTCATATTAAATTATGCCATAAGTACTCGGAAATTCTATTGGTGTGTCATATTCTTTGGAGCTGTTTGTAAGTTTTTGCTTACTCTTCATTTGCATTTATCCTTTCACACATTCCCCATCACTTCCTTTTCAAGCTTTCTACGAGCTTAGATTCATTTAGCGACTGACCTTGTCTATTTTTGGTGTTGGTCCACAACACCTGAGACCCTCATAGTGTAGCTAAGACATTCTATTTAGTGTTCACCTTATTAATTAGTTTTCACTCTCTTTTAATTATTGATAGCTTAGGTTAGGGAAAAACTTGAGTTGTTTAGTACTTAGCACCTAGCACCTAGCTCCCCATGGAATACAACATTAACTCATTGTTTATACTACTTCCACGATCTAATTCATTTGTTAGCTCACGTTCACACTTTTAGCGAGTCAACTATAAATACTGTGGTGTACAAAGAGTTGATCTTTGAGTTTTATGAATATTTAAATTTAACTGGGAGAGATAGACTATGCTTGACTATGTTAGGAAGGGATATTGAAATCACTAAGAGTAATATTATTAAATGTCTTTGCTTACTTACTATGAACAATGATGAAAAACTCATGATTATGGGTAAAATTTAAGTGTTTAATATAATCACAAATAGAAAATCAAAAAATGATGTAAGAGAGGTGTTTGTATTTGATTATAGGCTTTTAATAAGGCTCCTACATAAGCTTGTTATAAGCTATATTTTGCCTAAGAAAGGAAGCACAACATCTATTTCAAGAGAAGATACATTAATCATCATTGCTATGTTAAAGGGAAAGAGAATAGATGTTGCTAAACAAATTATTAAACATGCTTTTTTGACTCATACTAGAAAATCATGTAGAAATTTTTTTATCAAGCATTTTAAGTTCAAGAAATTTAAAATCCCTACTATAGCTATGAGATAATTGCCCATCGTAGTTAGTAAGTATAATGTTAATCACATGAGGATTAACGTTAAAAATAAAATCTGGTACATTGATGATTAGGCCTTTAATGTACACAACAAGTATAAAAAGATCAAGCTACCTAAGTCTCTATTTGGGGGGAGACATTAGAAGAAGAGTCAGAAGGCGCATCAAAGGATGCCCTAGAAGAAGAATTAGAGAGTAGTGAGGATGTTTTGAAGAAGGCAAAAGGAAAGAAGGTTATGAAACCTAAAGAAAAGAAATGTAAGATGTATGATTTGAGAATTTAAGGGAAATTTTAGCTTAATGAAGGGAAGAAAAGGAAAATAGTTTCTAATTCTGAGGATTTTGAGGACTAGATAGTTGTAAGGAAAAATTTTGAAGCAAGGTCTACTAGTGGGATTTCCAAGAAAGAAGTGGAGGAAATCATGGAAAAGAAACTTATTGATTTCCTAAACATTATGAAGACTTAGTTTGGGAAGACATCTAAGCCTCTAGCTACTGAAGTTCCATTTGTGCAACATTCATCTCCTTGATCTAAGAAACCTAAGATCTCTCATCAAACTTAAGTTCATGACCAACTGGGATACCCTTAATCGCCTTCTCCACCTTCCAACATTGTTCAAATTGATAAAATCTTTAAACAAACTCTTAATATAACTCTTGCACGTTATCATGATCAAGTTTCTAATCGGGTTCTTATTCAAGCTCCTGAATAGGTTCCTAATAAAACTCCTAATTTGGCTTCTAATCAAACTCCTAATCTAGCTTCTTATCAAAACCTTGATCAAATTCTTAATCAAGCTCCTACTTCAATTCAGACCTCTAAGGACTTTGCTCCACTTCATGTTCTAGCCACTCAAGTCATATATTTGCCTTGGAAATAAGACCAACCATCTCCATCAAGAAGAATCAAGAAATCTAGTCACAAGAAGAAGAAGAATTAAAAATTTTATCATGTCTACAATTTTTATTTTTTGATGAACTCCTCTTGCTTTTAACTATCATTTTATCATGATTTTTGTTAGACCATCTTTTATTTTATGTAGGTTTCAATATTAGATTAATGTTATGATATTTTATGCCTTAATTGAACACTCTTCTGCTATGTCTGATTTCATATTTGTTATTGCAAATTTTACTTCATATTATCTTGTATTTACACTATTTAAAGGGAGTATCTTATTATAGGGGAGTAATTATATCCTTTTAAATGATAACAAAAAAGGAGAGAGTAAGGATACGATGAATATTGTTGCATATTTTTTTTTTTATTGAACAAAAAGAAAACAAAAAAGGCATTCTAGTTGCATTTTCTATTTACATGAACTTAATGCCTTACTTGAGGTTTTTGTTATCATCAAATAGAGGGTGAATGTTAAGTTTCCTTCATATATTCTAATAATAACAAAAATGACATAAAAAGGATATACTTATATCTATAAAATTCTTCAAAGTATGCAGGTTATACTCCATTATTCTTAAAAAGCATAGGTTTAAAAAAATGAATACAACACTCTAATCAGAGTACATATTAAGGGATGAATTAGAAGGTCTAGAAATGCAAAATATTTTTAAATAAAATGTTTGAAATTTCTTAAAGGACTCTTTCAACAGAAAGCTTAGCTCCATTTATTGAATATATTTAAAAAATATATCTAACATATTCCACCAAGCTGGCTAAATCTATAGGCTTTAAGGAATTTTATTAAGATATGGTTGGAAAAAGTTAAATGGAAGTCCTTTTTTTTTTTAGTTTTTTAAAGAAATAGCCATATTCCTTAAAATGGTAGTAATCTACAAGACACAAGGTATTACCTGAGAATATATTAAGAAAGTTGTGATTTGTAAGCTCATAAAATTTTAAGAATTTGGTAAAGTTATATTCGAAGGAAGTTAAAAAAAAAAAAAAAAGAAAAATTCTTTCCACTATAACACAGTCAAATGATAGTGAAAGGAAGGATCATATACTATTATCAAAGAAGATCAAATCAAGCTACACACTCGAAAATGAAGAAAAAATAGCAAATTTATCAAATATAGAAGCTCAAAACAAGGTAATGGAAGATCAAAGTAAGGCAGCAAAAATTTCTTTTAAGAGATTGCTTCAAGAAATCAAGATTAAAGAATTAATTTCAAATATTGAATTTCCTTCCAAATACTTCTCAACTAACCATTTTGAAGAAAGAGTATATAAAGGCATGAGATCTAAAGGAGCAACATAGGAAAAAATATACAAGTGCTGCAATGATTATTTTCAAAATCTTTCTTAAGTCTAACGAGATCAGAAGATCGATAAGAGGATCATATTATTTTTACAATATTTTTGTTTCATCTTACGTACTTATTTTTAAGGATCAACTGTAACGTTTCCTCATCATTTTTCTTATAATCTATTTTGAAAGTTAGTTTTGTGTATTAAGAGACACTTGGGTAAACTCTGTAGATTTGAGTATTAGCTTGGGGCGAAGCTAAGTGAGTCAAAACAAAGGACTTTGTGACTATAATCTCTTTAGTATTGTTTTGTTAAAAGTAGATAATGGAACGACTCTAGTGAAGAATATCTGGTCCCTAGCAATAGAGCAGAAGAGTATAGTAGGTACAAGACCGAAGTACTATAATTGATTTGATTAATCTTCTATCCCTTACTCCTTTACTTTCGCACACTTTACTTTGATTATCTTTCTCATTAACCTTACACTTTACTTTGATTATCTTTCTCACTAACCTTCACACCAACCATTTAAGTAATTAAAGGGTAGAGGATTTTTAAAAAATCTCTATTTTTTGAATTTTTAAAAGTGACCAATTCACCCTCCACCCCCTTACCCCTAACCTCGCCACTCGTACCCTAACCCCACCCCCCCCCCACCCGCCCCAACCTACAACGTGTCCTTATAATGTATTGATCCATTAGGCATCATAATTTCAACTTTCTTTACAACTCTCCCAAACAATTTCATTGTAACTATTAATAATAAAATAATTCTCAATATTAAATCAAAAAGCATATGGAATTCTTATCTATAATCGATTGTAAGGATTTAATACCTTGATTTGCTTTATTTCATATATAAGGAAATGTACATAGTCTTATGTATAACTAATGACCCTAGTAAAATAATGAATCTTTTAAAAAAAATTCATTTTTGACCAAATTAAAACCACAATAGCATCTTCACATAACATAACCAAATGAAGTCTTTAGCAACTCTTAAAACAACCAACCAACTATAAAGAAAATTAAAAACAAAAACAACTCTACAGTTAATAACATTAAATGAATAACTAAATTACTCCAAGTCCATCATCATAATAGTAATCATAATACTAAATAGAGTCCTCATAAGCTAATCATAGTCCTTATAATAGTAACCAACCACCATACTCTCACCACCCACAAACTGCAACCCCTACCCCCCCGGCGCCCAAAAAAAAAAATCCTCTTGATTTGTACCTAAAACTAAAAACATAGAGTCTTCGAAGGGTAAGTAAAGCCCAATATAGGATATACACATATATGCGCATGAATAGGCAAAAATCACATTCACACACATTCCTATGAACTAATGCATCAACTAGATATTTTAATCTTTGTTTTAGTCCAACAACGAACACCAACACAGTCCTAACATCCTAAAATTTAGAGTAACTCATAACTCCAAATAGGCAATATATAGAAATTACTTGGATCATTTCAATACGGAACTCACTCAAGACACCATTGCACAAATATAATCAAGGTATCACCCCAATATCACTGGCCCTCCAAGTCCTTTAGGTTTAACCAAGCATATGTAGTACACAATTCATTATAGCCAAGTATTAGCTGAGTGTGGTTAAGTTTTCTATCCTATAGGCACAATCATCAAACAATATCACATACATGACTCTAGTGGCAACTCAGATTCAGGAATGACCTCTTCATAACTTGTCAACATCATGAACAACTCAACATAGGTTTAAACTCGCTTTTACTATCGTCTCTTATTCTTAAAAGCCTCACTACTTTCATCCTCCAACTAAGTTACTTAAAGAGTAAAATTTGATATGAAGATAAAGTAGTTTAAGAGTTGTTTTTATTCTTGGAAAGGGAAGGAAAATACATTAGAAAGGTTTATGAATGAGAAAAGAGGCTTGAAAACTACTAAGGAACAAAGGGGCAACTTTTTTGTAACTGTTTGAACATACGGCGTTTGGATGCTACAAGACATGGTATCCAAACGCTAGCTTACTAAGAAGGAATCCCGCTTAGCATCCAAACGATATAAGGGAAGGTATCAAGATGCCATGCTGCTATCTGTAAAATTTGCAAACGGCAACGTACAGCAAAATCCCCCTTTAACCCCCCTACTTTAAACCTGATAAAATACCAGCGCTCTAGAGGATTTTTCTACACCTAAATCTTAACCTAAACCTCTCCAAACTCTAGCCAACAATTCAAAACAAAAAGTTTTACCTCCTCTATTCAATAAATCCCAAATTCAACTCCTCTAAGAATACATAAGAAAACCCAAGAATAACAACAAACAAGGATCAAAACTTACCATGAAGGACTAAGATTGGTACTCCTTTTAGATTCTTGGCATTTAGGACTACAGATATCTACCTTTAATTTGTTTCTCTCCTTGCCTTTGGTGAAAAATGAATTTTTCTTAAACTAAAACTAGGAAACTCATTACAACCATTCGATTTAATACTTACCTTGATCCTTTCCTTCAATCTAGTGAGTTTGCTATTGATTCTTGATCAATCTAGCACAAAAAATTCTATTCAAAGCAGTAGCATGCACATGAAAGGTGGGAAAAGAATGCAAATTGATAGTCTTTTACTTTTATAAGGTTAGCATTTTTAGGCTTATGAAAAGTCAAAAGCACCCTTAACCCTTACTGTTATTATTTCTTTTGTTTGTTTTCTTTATAACCCTTTAATTATTTTTAATTTCCTAACTTTTACATTCCTCCCCCTTATAAAAACTTTCATCCTTAAATGTTGAAAATTACGTACCTTGATCTTGGAACATCTTATGGTAATTTTTCTCGATCTCTTCCTCTAATTCCTAAGTTGCTTCTCTCTTTGACTGGTTTGAGCATTACACCTTAACATAAGGTATCTAACTCCTTCTAAGCTCTTAAACTTTAGTGCTCACTATCTTAATAGGTAGCTCTACTGTAGACAAGTTTAACTGTAAGTTTAATGGCTCTAAATCAACAATCTGTACATGTTGCTCTTCCTCTTGATTTAGGTTGGGCTTTTTGTACTTTCTTAGCGATGACACGAAGAATACATTATGTGCTCCTTCTAGTCTTGCAGGAAGTTCAAGTCTATAAGCCACATTTCCAATTCTTTCAATGATTCTAAAGGGTCCAATATACCTTAAAGTTAATTTTCCCCTAAGTTCAAATTTCATCATTCCCTTTGTTAAGGATACCTTCAATAGCACTTACTCTCCTACTTGGAACTCTAGGGGTCAATGTTGCTTATCCGCATAGCTCTTCTTCCGACTTTGGGCAGCTTGCATCTTTTGCTTGATTAGTTTGACCTTATTCACTATTTTCTACACCATGTTGGGACCTAAAATCTATCGCTCTCCTACTTCATCCTAATAAATGGGAAATCCATTATTCCAATACCATGTTGGGACCTAAAATCTATCGACTGTATAACACTTCATAAGGAGCTATTTGAATGGTTGCTTGATACCTATTATTGCAAGCAAACTCCATTACTCTACTAAGGGTAGTTGCTCATCCCACTTGCCTCCAAAATCAAGGGCACATGCTCTCAACAAACCTTTTAGAATCTATATGGTCCTCTATCCATTAGTTTGCAGATGTAAAGTAATGCTAAACTAAAGCTTCGTGCCCCACGCTTTATGTAAGATTTTCCAAATTTTGCTGACAAATCGAGTTTCCCTATTGGATGTAATAATCACTAGTACATCATGTAATCTTACCACTTCATGAATATACATCCTAGCAAGCTTATCCAATAAATACTTGTTATTGCTTGGAATAAAGTAGGCTAATTTGGTCAACCTATCAACAATTACCTAAACTATATCATGCTTAGCCAAGTCTTTAGAAGAGTAATGACAAAGTCTATAGCCATATGTTCCTATTTCCGTTCAAGCATTAGTAACAGTCGTAATTTACCTATCTGCCTTTAGTGTTTTATCCAGATGAACTAGTACATCTAACATCTAGATATATATTCAACAATTTCTCTCTTCATGTTATTCAACCAATAATGCATCTTTAGGTCCTTGTACATCTTTATATTACCAAGATGTACTATATATCTTAAGTAATGTGCCTCTTTGAAAAATTCAGCTTTTAAATCCAATTTAGTAAGAATGCACAATCTGTCCTTATACCTCAAAACTCCCTATGTATCCAAACTAAACTCAGAAGCTCTACTTGTTTCCATTTTCCTCTTAATCTCTCGAATGGTCTCATCCTCCATTTAGGCAGCCTTAATTTATTCTATTAAGGTAGTTTAGATTTGCAAGCTTGCTAATTTGGTGCTTATGTCTCCAATTAGGATTTCAAGTTCTAACATACACATCTCTTTAAGTAGGGGTTACTATGAAGTTATCAAGTAGGCTAAATTTCCTTAGCATGCTTACTCACAATGTGACATGGATTGCAATAAAGATGACATACGGCTACCAATATCATGCGAGCTAAAAGGGTAGGTCCAAACCCCAAAATGCTTTGAAGGATAAATGGAAAATGAAGGTTAAGTAGGGGGTCACCATGTACCGATGGTGGACATAACTCACCAATGCCTCACACAAGCTTAAACTATACTCGATATGATGCATAAGTATAACACGAGTTTGTTTGTCACTAATCCACGCTTAAGGCCTAAATAAGAGCTCCTTAAGGTCTTAATCCTCGTCAAGAAAAAACAAGCTTAAGAAGAAGGAAGGATAAAATGTATCAAGTTCAATATCACTATTTTGATGGATATAGCTATTACAAATTACAAGTATTTATATGGCCCAATTAGGGCAATTCCTAGATATATGTTAATTACAAAAAAGGATTCGTATTAGAAGAGGAAAGGAAAATTGATTACAAGGGCAATATTGTAAATAGACAAAAGAATATTCGGTTACAAAAGGTTAGTACATATTTCATAAAATGATATGTATGTCAACTGTCCAATCTGTGGTCCCGATGATACTACTTGCCGAGCAAAGCTGATTTTGAGTAGAGTTTGTCAGGTAGGATACTCGATAGCTCGGCTATCAAGGCTTGGGTAGTGTTGGTCCAATAGGCAACCATTCTTCATCTCAACCTCAATTGGTTGGATCAAAAGTTGGTAGCTCAACCTCAAATACGTATCAACTTGGCCATACGTAGATTCAATGCTTGCCCTTGGTGTAGCAATAAGTGGTCAGCTTAATGATTGGTCAAGTACCTTAGAAACCTTATCAATGAGACAAAGAGAGGTCGAAGTAGAATATCTCAATGGTTTGCGATGGAAAATACAATATTCTTTAGGGCTTAACTCTTTTTGGATAGCTCGATGAGCCTTTAAGCTCGAGAGCAAGTGATTGGTTTGTAATCCCTATCATCCCCTCAGGCTGTTTGAGATTTGGGATTAAATCTGGCTTAGCTGATTATTGTTCATCTTTAGGGACATATGAATGGAGGTTAACGATGTTAAAGGAGTTTGAGAACCCATAGTCTTCGGGTAATTCAATCCTATAAGCATTATGATTAATCCTTTCAAGCACTTTAAACGGCCCATCGACATTTTATTAGGTAACTTACTCTTCCTCAAACTTAGAAATCGATCTTTACTAAGGTAGATCTAAACCAAATCATCAGGTTGAAATTCTTTGTTCTTTCTTCTTTACCTCGCTTTCTGAGCTTGGTAGTAGCTTGACTGAGTCATTCTATAACCTTTTAGAGCATGGCTTTACTAAGCTTGGATCTCTTTATGGCTAGTTGATCTTCATTCTAGCTTAGAAGGAGCGCTTAAACCAGTAAAAGCTCAAGGTTAAATCCATAGGCGATCTCAAATGGTGACATGCTTGTAGCACTATGGGTGATCTTATTATAAGCAAACTCAATTATAGGCAAGCATTGATCCTAATCAGTCATGTTCCGACCAATAGTAACTCGGAGTAAAGTTCCCACTGTCTTATTGATAGTCACAATCTGTCCATCCATCTGTAGAAGGCAGGACATGCTAAATAATAGTTTGGTTCCCATTTACCTCCATAAAGTTTTTTAGAAGTAGCTCATGAATTTTGGGTCTTAGTTTGAAACAATGGTATTAGGCACTTCATAGAGCTTAATAGTCTCCTATAAGAAAAGAGAAGAAATAGCCAAAACATCATTAGTTTTGGAATAAAGTACAAAGTGTGTCATATTGTTAAATCGGTTTATGACCACATGATAAAGTCCTTCCCTTAGGACATCTTCGGTTGTCCTAACATAAAGTCCATGCTTAACTCGAACCATGGTTTGATTGGGATTGGCAATGGTAAATATTGTCCTTGCTTGGCTCGGTTTTTATCCCTTTTGTAGGTAGTACATCTTTCTAATACGGCTTAAACATCTCTCATCATCCTTGGACAAAAGAATCTAGAGGATAGTACCTCATGAGTTTGATGCTTCCCAAAATATCCAAATAATCCTCCATTATGTGCCTCGTGCACTAGTAATTCTCGCATAGAATAGACTACAATACATAGTCTTCTCTTCCTAAACAAGCATCCATCTTTCCTATGATAGTCACCAAGTGTTCGACTATCTTCACATCTGGCATAGATAGGTCCAAAATATGGATCATTGGGTATAAACTCTTGATTATAGAAAATCTAAGAAGTCTATTTTAAAGTTCAGTCAAGAGGGAATGTCATCTTGATAAGGTATTGACCACTATATTGTTCTTGCCATTCTTGTACTTTACGACATAAGAAAACCCCTCCATGAATTCTACCCACTTAGCTTGTCTTCAAGACAACTTAGGCTGACTGTTCTAATATCTCAAAGATTCATGATTAGTGTAGATCATAAATTCTTTAGGTGATAAGTAATGTTGCTAGATAATCAAAGCTCGAATCAAGGCATAGAACTCTTTGTCATACATAGAGTAGTTGAGTGTAACTCCTCCAAGCTTTTCATTAAAGTAGACAATAAGACAGGCCTCCTACATCAGCACAACACCTATGCTTAGTCTAAATGCATTATGTTCTACTTCAAATACTTTGTCAAAACTCAATAGAGCTAATATAGGGTAGTGGTTAACTTCATCTTCACCGCTTCAAAACTCCTCTACTCCTTCTCTCCCCACCTAAACTCATCATTTTTCTTTGACAACTCAATGAGTGGGGCCATAATAGTACTGAAATTGCTCATAAACCGGTAATAAAATAATGCCAGGCCATGCAAGCTTCGTACATCAATTAAGCAGGTTAGTATAGGCCATTCAGTAATTGCTCTTAACTTCTCATCATCAACTTGTACACTACCACTACTTATAACAAATCCTAAAAAGATTACTTCAGATTGGCAGAAGTTACATTTCTTCATAATGGCATAAAGCTTATGAGCTCGGAGTTTTAAGAAAATTGCTTAGATGTGCTCACAGTAAATCTCCAAATCAAGACTATAGATAAGAATATCATTAAAATGCACAACAACAAACTTTCCAATGAATTCTTAGAGTACATAGTTCATTCGTCTCATGAATGTGCTCAGGGCATTTGATAGGCCAAATGGCATTACAAGACATTTATACAATCTATGGCGAATCTTAAATGTAGTCTTCTACTCATCTCCCTCTCTCATTTACGTCTAATGATATCCAGATTTGAGATGAATCTTAGAGAATATTCCTACTCCATTCAATTTGTCGAGCATGTCATCAATCCTTAGTATAAGGTACCTGTACCTAATGGTAACACGATTAATTGTTTGGTTATCCACACACATCTTCCATGTCTTATCCTTCTTTGGCACTAATAGAGCTGGTACAACACATGGGCTTAGGGACTCTCATACATACCCTTTCTTAATAAGCTCATTTACCTACTTCTATAGCTTGGCAGCTTGTTCCGAATTTAGCTTATAAGTAGGATTATTTGGCAGAGAGGCTCTTGGCTACAAGTTTGTTACATGGTTGATGCCACAGATGGGAGGTAGACCTTCTTGCAGTTCACCTAGGAACAGGTAAGCGAACTCATCCAGTAGGGACTTCACCTCGGTAGGTAACAGTTCCTCCTCTGATCTTCTCATCTCAAGTAACCTTCTAACTAGTAGATAGGTTAGCTCTTCAAGCTTCATCTCTCTTTTTATCTCAGCTTGAGTCATTACCAAAGCCTCTTTCTTTAGAACTTAACTCAATTGAGTATGCATATTTTTAACTTATTCGACAATCACTGGGCTTAACTTTACTTTCCTACCCTCATGCTCTAAAGAACATGTGCTCTTTTGTCCATCATTTACCACATTCTAATCAAATATTCATGGTCATCCAAGAAGAATATGGGACACACTCGTGGATAACACAACATGGAGTACTTCATCTCAATAATTTCCAATATTAATTGGCATAGTCACTTCTTTATTTACTTATAGGGCTACCTTGTTACTAAGCCAGTGTAGTTTATAAGCTAAGGGTAGGGTTCAATTGGCAACTTTAGATGCTGGACCATGAATGCGGATGCTGCATTAGTGTAGTTGCCACTATCAATAATCAATGCACATAATAACCTACTCACTTTGCATCCAATGTGGAACAAATTCTCCCATTGCTCATCCTCTAGTATGGGACTCATACTCATAACTCTCCTTAATACCATGTTTGCAAGCATAAAATTACCTTCCTCATTATAAATGATCTCCTCCTTCTCGAACAGCTTGATTTGCCAAGTCTTTTTCAGCTCTTCCACCTCCTCATCAGTATTGTTTACCTTAATGGTCGATGTTTCTCCTCGAATGTACATGGTTCTTTTGTCATATATCCAAACCTGTAACACTTGAAGCACTTGATTTCACTTGTCTTGCTTCTTAAATTTTGGCTTTTCTTGAACTTCTTCAAGATGTCCTTCTCGTTTGTTCAGGTGGTTTGAGTAAGTCAAACCTCAGTAGCTTTGCTTAGTTTCGATCACATAAGTCTGCTCGGAATAGGTTTTCTAGTCTTAGGTCAATTGATAAGAGCTTGAAATCTTTCTTTTTGGCTCCTCTCGACTTTCTAGGTAGCTCGAATAGCTTCATTAAGTGAACTAATATCCATAGTCTCCAAAATATCTCTAATCTCGTACTTCAACTTACTAATGAATCCAGATACAGTTTGGTCTTCAAGCTCAACAACTTCATAACGAATCATTAACATCTTGAACTCCTTCACATATACATCAACACTTGATCCTCCTAGCCTCAACTCTCATAACCTTTTGAATGCGTCCTGCAAATAATAGCTTAGAACAAATCTTCGTCTCATAACTCTTTTCATTTCATCTCAATGCCTAACTTCATGTTCTCCTTCTCTTCTATGGGTGGCTTGTAGGGTTTTCTACCATAGGGTAGCACTCTAGCATAACAAGTTTGACGTTAGCATCATCTAGTACTTTATGACACTTAAACTACTTCTCAATCTTATCTACCCAATCTAGGTAGTCCCCAGTATCGTTACTCCTAGAAAAACTAAGGATATGCATCCTTAATCCTTTTACTCTAGGAGCTTAGGCATTCCTCTCCTCCAGTTCATAATACTCTTCCACTTCATCACCTACTTCCTCATCCACTTCTTCGATCTCATCTATCACTAGTTTGCATCCAATAACTCTATCCACTCCTCCAGCTTGATGTGGTCAAGCTAAGCCATTAGCTTGGTCGTATTGACTATTGCCTCTCTCAAGCTATTCATTAGCTTGTCCTCTGTAGGGATCATTTCTAACTCGCTGTCTATCTTCATTTATGGTAGCCACTAAGTTAGTAAGTCTATCTAGTTGGTCATCTATAGACAACGGTATGAAACTTTCTTATTAGCCTTGGCCATTTTGAACGTTACTCTCTTAGTTACATAGAGTTCCTTGAACACTAGAATCGGACATTATTGTTTATTACAAGAGATTAACAGTTGGAATATAACTCAAAATTTCCTCTTATAGACTATAATAAAACATCGCCTAATATACCAATAGATATTACAACCAACAGATGAAAAACTACTCAAACACTTAACACAATTTTGCAAACAATAAAACAGGGAAAAACAGAGCATTAAATTTCTTTAGCACTAAAAATTATCCTCACAACAATGATAAACAACTTTCACAACATGCTATAACAAGTTACTCAAAGTACAAAATGACAAAGACTTACTCGAACGTAGCTAAGCTTTGATACCAAGATGTTATGGATTGTAGGGAAGTATGACATATGATTACCGATATCATGCAAGCCAAAAGGGTAGGTCCAAACCGCGAGATGGTTCAAAGGATAAATGGAAGTCGAAGGTTGAATAGGGGGTCCCTATGCACCGGTGGTGGATATGACTTACCAATGCCTCATACGAGCTTGAACTATATTTGATATGAGGCACAAGTATAACACAAGGTTGCTCGCTACTAGTCTATGCTCATTGACTTGGATAAGAGCTCTCCAAGGTCTTAGTTCTCATAAAGAAAACACAAGCTCAAGAAGAAGGAAGGGTAAAATGTATGAAGATTAATATTACTATTTTGATGGGTATGACTATTACAAATTATAAGCATTTATATAGCCCAATAGGAGCAAATCCTAGATATGCATAAATTACAAATAAAATTCCTATTAGAAAAGGAAAGGGGAATAGATTATAAAGGCAAAGTTGTAAACAGAAAAAAGAATATTCTATTACAAAAGGATAGTATGGATGTTAGAAAATGATACACATTTCAACTGTCCAATCTGTGGTCTTGATGGTACTACTTACTGAGTAAAGCTGATTCTATGTAGAGTTAATCAAGTCAAATACTTAGTAGCTTAGTTATTCAGGGCTTGGGTAGGGTTAGTCCAATGGGTGACCATTCTTCGACTCAACTTCAGTTGGTCGGATCAAAAGTTGGTAGCTAGACCTCAAATGCATATCAGCTTGGCCATATGTAGATTCAATGCTTACCCTTAGCATAGTAATAAGTGGTTGACTTAATAACTGGTTAGGCACCTTAGAAACCTTCTCAATGAGACAAAGAGAGGTCGGAGTAAAGTACCTTAGTGGTTCGTGATAGAAAATACAATGTTCTTCAAGGCTCAACTCTCCTTAGATAGCTCAACAAACCATATGGGCAAGTCCTTGAGCTCGGGAGCAAGTTATTGGTTCACGATCCATATTGCAACATCAACCACCACATGGCTTTCCTAGGGTGGTACTGGATATTTAATCATAATCTTTAGTTAATTATAGCTACCATCTTTATCACATGTTTAAGTCTGTTTAAGTAAAAAAGTACTTGAGGCTCTTATGGTCAATAAATACTTTATACCTCTATCCTACCAAGTAATGCCTCTAAAGCTTCAATGCATAAACCACTATCGTTAACTCTAAATCATGAATTAACTAGCTCTTTTCATAAGGTTTGAGTTTACGAGAAGTGTAAGCTATTACTTTAACATTCTACATCAACATATGCCCTAACCCTTGAATTGAGATGCAACTAAAGATAGAAAATTCTTCGCCACTATAGGTAAGGCTAATACTGTAGCTACTACTAGCTTATCCTTTAACTACTAAAAATTGTGCTCACATCTGTCATCCTACTCAAATTTGACTCCCTTTTAAGTCATACAAGTTAAAAGAGCTACTAACCTTGAGAATCTCTCCACAAATTTTCTATAATAACTTATCAAGCCCAAGAAGCTTATGATTTCTAACATAGTTTTACATCATGGCCAATCCATTATAGCTTTAATTTTCTCCAAGTCTACTACAATTCCATCCTTGTTTACAATGACCTAAAAAGGCAACTTGCTTCATCTCGAACTCGCACTTGCTGAACTTTGTAAATAGCCTTTCTTTCTTCAACTTACCCAAAACATTCTCAAATGCTGTTCTAGCTCTTCCTTGCTTCTAGAGTAAATAAGAATATCGTCAATAAAACTATTACAAACTTATCTAAATATTCTTTGAATGCTCTACTCATTAGGTTTATAAATGCCACTAGAGCATTAGTAAGACCCAAGGGCATAACTAGGAACTCGTATAACTCATATTTGGTTCGGAAGACAGTTTTCTTTACGTCTTTTAGTTTTACATTCAATTGATAGTAACCAAATCTTATATCTATTTTGGAGAACACCTGTGCTCTTTGTAACTAATTGAAGAGACCATCTATTATGGAGAGAGGATACTTATTTTTTATGGTCACCTAATTTAAATCCCAGCAACCTATGCACATTCACATTATTGCCATCCTTCTTTTCTACAAAGAGAATTAGGGTACCTTAAGGTGAGGAGCTTAGCTCGATAAAGTCCTTGTCCTATGGTTCTTGCAATTGCTTCTTCAACTCAACTAATTTGCAAGTGCCATTTTATAGGTTGGCTTGGAAATAGGTGTAGTGCCTAAGACTAAGTTTATTCTAAACTCAATCTCTCTATCTAGTGGTAATCTAAGTAAGCCTTTTGGAAAAAATTCTGGAAACTCCTATACTACTAGCTTCTACTATAACTTTCAAGCTTTAATAGTTATCGTTACCAAGGGTATAAAAATAAGTTTTTCCCATAACTCATATGCAACACATCAAGTAGGCTTCTCATATTCTACTTGAGATTGAAAGAGCTCTTCTCCTAGCAACTTAAAAAGTCACTACTATGTTGTCACACCTATGGTAGCGTGATGCCTTGACAACTAATCAATTCCTAAGATGATGTTAAAGTTTGACATGTCTAACACCATCAAATCTACTAGTAGTATTTTGCTTTCCACAACCACTTCAACATTCTAACACATTCTATCCATAATAGTCTTGCTCCTTGAAGGAGAATTTATAGACAAGGGGATATTCAAAGACACAGCATACAAACCATAAGCAAAAACAAAAGGCTCCACAACACAAAAGTGCAAAACACTAGTATCGAATAAGACATCGACGCAATGGTTAAGGATAATGAGCTTACCTACCATATTGGCTATCTTTAGGGTGTCTTGGTGCTGTGAGGTGAAGACCCTAGCTAAAACAATCTAGCTGGTTCCTGGTTGTTAAGGTCATGCTACATGAGTAAGAACTTGAGGTGTAACCAATTGGTTTCCCTAAGGTAACTTTTTCCTTGTCTCATAATTCGCAATTCAATGCCCTCTCTTCTGGCACTTAAAACTAAAACCCCGATGTAAGAGGGTAAGCTTCTTACAATCTTTACTGATACGATCGTTCTTGCTACACAGGAAGTATGCACCTACAGTCCATTTATAAGCAAATATGTCATGTGGCCCAAAACAATAGTTACACCTAGCTAGTACTAACATAGGTGGTTTGGCTCGCTGAAAAAGAGCAATAATTTGTTTGATTTGTTATTTGTGTACACTATATTCAAACACTGATGGTATATGTAACACCTTAAATAAGGGAGACACTTAATTTATAGGTCAACATAAAAAAATTTATCAATAAGCAACCAATATGGAATTGTCAACTTAAAAAGGTAATTTTAAATAAATTGGTATATAATTAAAAGAGGTAATAAACGAGCCCAACTTGGACAGGAGACAGGGCAGGTTACTGGTTGAGGTATTCATACTCGATTAATAAATGAGTTGTATCATAGGTTGAGGTTTTTTGGACATGAACCTGTTTAAACGTGGAAACAAGACACGATACGGTAATATGAATTGCTAACCCTACTTAACTTTAGTGGCAACATAGATTCAAGAATGACCTCTTCACAACCTGTCAACATCATAAACAACTCAACTTAAATTCAACTCGCTTATACTATCATCCTCTATTCCTAAAAGCCTCACCACTTTCATCTTCTAACTAAGTCACTTAAAGGACAAAATCTAAGATGAAGATAAAAGTAGTTAAAGAGTTATTTTGATTATTAGAAGGGTTGGAAAATATGTTAGAAAGGTAAGAGTTGTCAACATCATCAAGGAACGAAGGGGAAACTTTTTGTAACTATTCAAACATATGGCATTTGGATGCTACAAGATGTGCCATCCAAATGCCAGCTTACTTGGAAGGACCCCCTTAGTGTTTGAATGCTATAGGGGAGGTCTGGATTCCATGCTACTATCTAAAGAATTTACAAATAGCATCGTACAACAAAATCCCCCTTTAACCCCCCACTTTGAACCCGATCAAAAACCACCACTCTCAAGGATTTTTTTCACACCCAAATCTCAATCTATACCTCTCCAAACTCTAACCAACAATTAAAAAAAAAAAAAAAAACTTTTACCTCCTCTACATAATAAATCCCAAGATTAGCTCCTCCAGCAATACATAAGAAAACTTAAGAACAACAACAAATAAGGATCAAAACTTACTGTAGGGGACTAAGATTTGGCACTTCCTTCAAATTCTCGACATTTAGGACTATAGGTATTGACCTTTAATTCATTTCTCTCCTTATCCAATGTGAAAAACAAATTTTTTATAAGCAAAACTAGGAAACTCTCTAAAATCATCCAATTTCATACTTACCTTGATTTTTCCCTTCAATCTAGTGAGTTTGTTGTTGATTCTTGATCAACACAGGAAATTTTGTTCAAAGTAGTAACATGTACATGAGAAGTAGGAAAAGAATATGAGCTAACCTAGTCTGTTGCTTTTATAAGGCTAAGGTTTCTAAGCTTACGAAAAATCAAAAGCACCCTTGGCCTTTACTCTTATTATTTCTTTTATTTGTTTTCTTTATAACCAACCCTTTTATTTTTTTTAATTTTTCGGATTTTACATTTGTACTTGTTAAGTTGTTATTAATATTAGTTATTTCCTTTGGGAAAATGCAAATGACCTTTTTTCAATCATTAACCTAGTTGTGAAATGTGAATTTACCTTCTAAACATTTAAATGTTGTAAATGACTCCGCTAAATTTTGATAAATTGGTAAATACTTCTTAAAAATTGTAAATGACTCTCATAAATTTTGACATTGGTATAGAAACACCTCTTCAAACTTATCAAAATGTATTTTGTCACTGCTAAACTTTGAAGTTAGTGTGCTTTTTTTTTTTTTTTTTTTTTTAACAAAGAAACAAGTATCCTTTATGTTGCTAATGTATCAAAGTTTAAAGAGGTTATTTACAATATTTGAAAGTGTAGGAGACATCCTCAATTATGTCAAAGTTTAGGGGCTCATTTGCTATTTCTCCTATTTCTTTTAAACTATCATGTATATTAAAGCCCCACAACCAGTCCCTTAAGATTTTGATCGACTAAAAGATCCGATCAAGCCAAAATTATAAAGTAAAGCTACAAAAATTAGTAAAATGATCACGTAAGTTTGAATTTAAGAAAATAAGCAATAAAATAAAAGACTATAAAAATTCCAAATTTTAAGTATATAACTCGTCATTTATCGAAAATGCGTAAAATGCATTTCGATAATTAACGAATCGCTAGAGATAAATTATATGTATACTAAAAATCATAAAATGACCTAAATAATATTTAGGAATATTTATTTTTACTATATATGAATTTACATGTAGGTATAAATACGCGTAATTATTTAAAATACGCGAAATGTGCGAAAATAATACTAAATACTTAAAGAAAATTCATAATTAATTAAGGAAAAATCAAGAAAAATCAGGAATGATCCAGAATTGGGTCGTGGCAACTGGGAAAAATAAGACAAAAATCAGCCAATTAAATTAAGGCAACTTAAAAGCCAAAAATTAAGGGATTTGAACAATATCTTGTCCAATTTAATGCACAATAATTACCCTAAAGCTATATAAATAGTAAGAAAAATTTAGAAGCTCATTTGGATAGTTATAAATTAGAGAAAATTAGGGAGAGGCAAAAATTGAGAGAAAAATTCGGGTTAGAAAAAATAGGAAAAACTGTGCAATTAGGGCCTTTAAAGGGAACCCACACCAGACGAGCAGCTGGGAGTGGACGGCCACCACCACCATATGATGGTGGTAGCACCCAGACCGGCCGACAAGGCCATGGCAGCCGGCGATGGTTAGAGCCATCCAGATCGATGAGTCCGATTTCTAACCTGATTTTGTGTAATTTTGTAAAAAATAGTAAATATTGTTAGAAAATTATGAATTTTGTTATTCTAAAATATTTTTGTATGTAGTTTTTAGGAAAAATATTATTTTGATGAAAATATGTCTCGTGATATAGGATCCTTAAAAAATCATGCAAAATAGAGCATGTTTCGGTTTAGAAATAAATAACCTTAGGAGTGTAGTTTTGAACCCAAAATTTTTGTGTAGACTACTTAGATGATATAGAACAGTGTTATGAAGTCCGTCTTTCAAAATTAATTTTCGAAAATTTTAGATAATTTTTAGGCCTTAAAATAAGGCATAAAATGGGTAATTTAGGGTTAATAAGATAATTAAATGGTTAATGACTGATTTAGTGAATACGTATATGTTTTAAGATGTTGAAATCTGATAGAGTATAATACTTGTAGTATTTAGGGTGTTAGATGTAATTATTAGGTTAATTATGTAGTAAATAAGTAATAGGAAAAAATAGTTAATTTTAAGTTAATTTTGTAAATTAGGGAAATTAGGAGTAAAATCTGATTTAGGATGGATTTAGACATTTTCAAATGATAATTGATGTTTAGAGATGATAATTAGAGTGATAGAAATATTAGAAGTGTATTATATACATAATAGGTGATAATACATAATATGTAATTATTGGAAATATAATAAATAGAAAATATTAGGATCAAAATTTATATTATATAAATAATAGGGGTATATAATAAAACCGATAGAAGACTTGAATTTATGTAATTATATGAAAAATGTAAAAATTTCTCACATCATGAGTGAATTCGGTACACTAATACGGATTTAAGTGTACCGGGTGAAATAAAATACTGACTAGGGGTAATGATGATATTTAGGAGATCGGGAAGTAATGTGATTAATTTCACATTATGGGTTGAAACGAATTTTTAGGGTTGGAGTATAAAACATTACTTAGAAATTGAACTATAACCTAATTTAGAAATCGATGCGGAAACCGAACCCGAACCTAACTCCAAACCTAAAATAATTGTAAAAAACTTAAGACCTAGATAATTAGGTATATTAAACCTTAAACAAAACATAACAATAAGCATTATAGGATCAAATGAACCTATAATAGTTATTTGAAAAACTAAAACCATATTTGTGTTATAGGAATGATCGGCGATAGCCTGAGCAAGTTGAACCTCGAGTGAGTGAGCAAGGAGTCGAGATAAGTTGGGATTAATATGATGCTGTATTTTGGAGGCTTAAGATTATACTTGTTAGATAGTTGAATGTGTGCATGTGCTTGATTATGGGTGATACTATGATTCTGTTTGTTGTTTTTGCTTATATTGTATGATTTGTATGAAATGATTGATCACCCTAAACTGGACCTAATCAAATATACAACTTGTAATCATAATCAGACTTACATGGCAACCAATTAGGGGAAACCTAGGATTTTCTGGCCAAATACCAACCCCTTTGAAAGGGATAGTACAAGATTGCATAATGGTCCCTTCTTCATCCTCAGTTGAACTAAGTGACAGGTGAAGAGGTTGCGGCGAGGGTAAAGTCAGTGGTTCGAAGGTAGTTGCGGGAGGAGCGAGGTCTCCATTACACAAGCCTGGGTTTGGTTGTAAGCTATTGCATTAATGGTAACTCCTTAACCCGGATTAGAGAGGGCGCAATTTCTTTAATCTCACGACGGGCCGGACAACGTCGTGCAATGACATTTGCTTGCACATGCATTGCACTAAATAAGTTGATTGAAAATCTTGTTGTGTTTATAGTATAGTTTTAAGTTCTCCATCCTAACTTACTGAGCTGTGATTGCTCACATCCCTATAAACGTCGTGCAGGTGCTAGTTAAGAAGCGGTAAACAACTACTGGATCTTAGGAAGTGAGGAAAAACATTGAAGAATGAACACATATTTTTAAGGTCTAAGTTTTTATTTTAGAATTATTTTCATTTTTGAATAATGTAATAACTAGGAAATATATTACGGAGAATTATTGTAAACTTTAATTGCAATAACTGAATTATAATGTATATATATATTTCCTCACTTTCTTAGGTAAATGATTTATTTAAATTACAAACTGTTTACTTCAAAGTGGGTTAGTCGTGGACGCCTTGTGTAGATCAAGTTTAAGATAGTGGTTCAAAGGCTAATTTCTATCTTAGGATGGTTTACACGGCGGGGCTGTTACGACTCTATCGCTTCAAGACGTGACATATATTACTTAAGCATTTAATTAGTAACTAAAGATTGGTATATAAGGAATCAATTAAGTATTTAATAACATAAGATTAATAATTTTCTATCGAAAAAACATAAGATTGATAATTATGTAGATTAATTAGTTAAATAAAATGCCTTTATATATATATATATATATATATATATACCTATTGCTAAAACTAATTACTAAGTTTTGGAAAATAAGCCTTAAATCGATAGTTGCAATTGCTCCCTAAAATCAGTTTTTGATGGATATCACAATCCCTAAAACTGACCTTCATGGTTGGTTACAACACTAGAATTGGCCTTAAATCGATAGTTGCAACATTTATGGGTTCCGCCCTCATTTCCTTTACTCCACAAAATGTTTTTAGGAAAAACATATTTTTTATATGAATCAATCAACATGTAAACTTCTAATGTTATTCAATATTTTATATTTTTGTCACTCCAACAATTCTACTATTTGACAAGTCATAATTACTGTTACAAAACTCTAAAATCTCTCTTAATATGGATTGTTAAACAGTTTACTTAGTTCTTCTTCTCTATATTAGAGAGTTTCCACTATCCTTATATTGGGGTATGAAAGGAATTGAAGGAAATAAACAAATCGATAAGATTTGATGTACTTACCTTGAATTCACTATTAATGATGTGATGGGATGAAGAGGAAGAAGAAGTTTTACCTTAAAATGTGCTTGAACTAATAGGTATATAACTGATGCGGGTTTATAATTACTTTAGCAACCTCAGTACCCATCTCATTATTCTAAAACTAGCCTAATAAGCCTATAGGGGAAACTTGGTTCTCGAACCCAAATATTATTTTCCTCTTTTGTTTTTTCCCCCTTAATGGTAAGTTATGTAAATTTAATTGCACAAATTAAATAAGTAATATAAAGATTAGGAAAAACAAAGCACTGAAAATCTATAGATGCAAAATAGTACTACGAATCAATGATAGAATATTGAGCTAAAAATTACATAGAATTTATTTCAACAAACAACAAACTCCTCATTCTTATTACAAGCAAAGACAAGCTCTAAAATTATTACTTGATCAAATCCAATTGCTTTCCTATCAAGAAAAAAAATGCTTTTATATTATGTAAATAAAAAAAAATGGAATATGTTATAATATAAATATCTTTACAATTATCATCCATATAGTTTTACCCCATAATAAGAGAGGAAAATGCTTTCCTATTAACAAAAAATAAATAAATAAATAAACAAAATGACTCTTCAAGTGAAACAAATTTGATATTTCTGTGTCAAAATATAGTAATATCTCTACAATTGTGTGAACTTAAAATGATCAACCTTTTACTTTATTGTATTAGGTTTACTATAATAAAATATAATGATATCATGTCTATATTTAATTAAAAGTATAAAATCTAAGAACTTGCTAGTTTTTTTATCTATAATTTTTTTTCCTATAATATATAATACTTGAGTTATTTCTTATTGAGTAGTTGGTTTTCAACGAGTTTTTTGAAATACTTAGAACCCATCCTAGAACCTTATAGTGTTTTTAGGCATATATCAAAACTCATCCTAAAGCCTTATCAGAAAATACACTATAGGTTTTCATCAGGTTGGGAACCTATTACAACTTATTCAGTTGCATCCTTAGGAACTAATTCTCAAAAAGAAATAAATAAAAAAAATCATGTTTCTAAAAATTTATAAAGAATTTTGAGTGTAAAATGTTGAGAATACTTTCACAGTATACAACATAAAATAAAATAAGGAATAATAATCCAACTTAGGTTGTCTCAATTATATAAGGTATTGTTTTATTACTTATCTTTATTATTGAAATGCAAAACAACCCTTAATATATCATGTCTTTATAAAAGTTAACTTAGCTATTGGTTTACTCAATATTTGAAATCGGCAACGATGTAGAAATAATTTCAAAATAAAACAACTCTCTTAACTTCATATAATCTTTTTTATTTTCATTCTTATGTTAATATTATAAATCCCATTTGGTTTATTTTTTTCCCATTTTATTGATATTTTTTTTTATATCTATTTGAATCTTATATTTGGTAAGAATAACACGCCTATAATATGAAAAAATAATTATATATATATTTTTTAAAAATTAAATGTCTAATAAATTTCAATAAAATTTAATTTATGTACATTTTATTTTATTCATATTTATAGAAATATTAATTAAAATAATCGTCTCCATTTATAAAATATATATATTTAAAATCTTTTATCTGAAGAGTATGTGAATTTTCGTTTTTTAATTTTAATATTCTAATTACTATTTTTATCATAATTATGAAATAGAAATATATAACATTTAAATAAGATAGTTTTCCAAATATTATAATTTAAATATATATATATCAAATATCAAAACAAATATAGATAAAATATAAATAAAAAAAATCAACTAAGACCATAATAAGCTCACATCATACTAATTCATGAAATAAATTAATATCTAACTTAGAAACTCTATTATATATCTTTTTAAGCAATGGGAAATTTATAGTCCTTCTACATAGTCTATAGTTCGTATTGTGATTTTATTACGGATTTTTCTACGATACAGTGAACGGCAGTGGAATCTCCTTTTATTATATTAGTATAGATAGGACTTTAATTTACAATTTTAACACACCCTAAAAAATCTTCATTAATTATATCGTATACTTTTTAAAATTCCATGATTAACACGAGACAATTTCAATACTCTTCTCCTCACTAACATACCCAAAAAAGAGTAAAAACCTAAAAAAATAATAATAATTAAACAAAATTTCCCTGTCAAGTTATCATCCAAAACACAACACAACATATAGCTTCTCTCTCTCTCTCTCTCTCTCTCTCTCTCATCACGGCAATAGAGCAAATTGAAGTTACACTTCACCCGCTGTTTTTTCTATAGAATTGTTAGGGTTAGGGTTTGGAATTAGGTTTTTTTGATAGATAAAATGGCGCAATCAAGAGGGAGAGTGGTCGGTGACTACTTGGTGGGTCGACAAATCGGGTCGGGTTCGTTCTCGGTGGTATGGCACGCGAGACATAGGGTTCATGGAACCGAAGTGGCGATTAAAGAAATCGCTATGAATCGACTGAATGATAAGCTACGGGAGAGTCTCATGTCCGAGATTGTTATTTTAAGGAGGATTAATCATCCCAATATTATTCGCTTACACGATATCATTGAGGTTCGTTTAGGATTTCGTGATATTTGGATTGCTTTAGATTCGGTTAAATTTTTTTTCTCTTTTTGGAGGTTTTTGCATGGCAGTATATATATTTTTTAAATTAATTATCGTATTAGTATAATTATTGAGGTTTGGTGTTGTTGTGCTGCTTTGTTAGTGATAATTAGAAGTTTAAGGAGTTGATACAGTTTATACATAGTAGATTTTTTTGCTTTAATTAATGTGAAGCTGGACAAAAGAAAAAAGTAAGAAAAATCTCGGTAGTTTTTAAAGGTTTGACCTCTTTTGTTTCTGCCCCTGAATTTATTGTAATTTCCTTTCAGGGAAATTTATCCCATAGGGTGGATTATGAATAATATATGGCTGTTTCGCTGTTGTTTATATGCTGCGTGGATAGAATTCACCTCTCTAATGCTTGATCGAGTACAGTTTCGAGCTCTATTTGTCTGTCTTTTCAATTTTCCCCTGCCATAACCCGTTCATTTCACTTTTAAAGCGAGAAGGTTCTGGCATAGGAGCGAACAGTTTGGGCATGGAGATTTTGAATTCTTTTAATATATATTGGCCATTTGGTTTTGAAGTATTGTTAAATCTTTTTTGGGAGGTTTATTGGGGTTTCACATTCTTGTACGGGTTTGTGAATGATACGATCATATCTATCAGGTTTCTGGAAAAATACATCTTGTTTTAGAATATTGCAGAGGAGGTGATCTTTCATTATATATCCAACGTCATGGATGTGTGCCTGAAGAGACTGCAAAACACTTTATGCAGCAGTTGGGTAGGCTTTGAATTCCATATATGAATTATTTTTATATTTTGCTCCCCTTTATCATTTTTTTAAAACTAGATGCCATCTTCTGTATAATTTGTTACAGCAACAGGTTTACAGATTCTACGTGAAAATAACTTTGTGCATCGAGACTTAAAGCCACAGGTCTGTTTCATAACTATATATCATATGTTATCTGTTTGATGTAATTTGTCATAAAATTCTGCCAAATTAAACTATGTGATGATCGGTAGAGTAGATTGTATGTTACCTACAGTTTCATAGTTGTTTTGGCTCATTGATGCCTTTAATCTGATATTTCATTGCTATATGGTTGATGTTGATCTGCACTATGGTTGATGATGGTTGACTACTGAATGACTCTGGTTGATAATTGTTCGTTTATCTGCATTGATCAGTGTTTTGTGGGCATAATTTTTATTCATGGATGGTTTTATCTTGTGCTCCCCCCACCTCCTCCCCCCCACTTTTTTGTTTCCTGAAATAAATTTTTGCTGCAGAATCTCCTCTTATCAACAAATGATGAGCAGTTGGTCTTAAAGATAGCAGATTTTGGATTTGCAAGGTAACTTTATTAATATGTATTATCTGTGACTGTAAGTTGTCTTTGTCTTGTCTGCCTTCTAGGCATTTCTTTGGCCAAATACTACAAAGTGTATGCACATAGGGTGAGGTTATGTCTTTCAATCATCAAAGCACCACATGCCTTGAATAACATCATGGCTAACAGAATGAAAAGCAGAAGGATCATTCCTTTTGTGCTTATAAAAGAATGCTTGGTGAGATTTCTTGATATTCTATCTATCAAATGATGCCAAAACTCTGTGCAGTGAGTTATAATATTGCATCACAAATATGTGCTAACACTTGTTATTAATGTCATAGGCAGCTTTCTTTATAATTTATTTAGTTATTAAATGAAGGAATGTTCTCAACGCTATTACAAGTGTGATCATGTGGAAAAAGAAAGATACTGTTTGGAGCTTGATGTATTGAATTGTCAAATTACTGCAACTTATATTGGTTTCCATGCCTTAAGTTTATATTAATAGTTGATAAGAAGCCTGCAATAGCATTTCTTAGGGCTGGTGCAAGTCTGCACAATTTGGACCTTATTGTTCTTTTGTGGAGAATCATCCATTTATTTTATTTTGCCTTGTATCCTGATTTTCTTGATTTCTATTTGCAGAAAAAACTTCAACCAATATAATAATCCATTGATTAATGCTGTTTGTCTCTTCTTTTGAATGTCATTTGAATTGCTCCATTTGGTGAATATTAATCCCAAGGGCTTTCAGTTCTTATCTTGTCAACTAGGTTCTCTTTACCGTAGAGATATCTCTAGCTTTTGTGTTTTATTTAGTATATAGAGATTTTTATGATATAATTTTCTGTATTGGCAGATCACTGCAGCCAAGGGGGCTAGCTGAAACTTTGTGTGGTTCCCCTCTTTACATGGCACCAGAAATAATGCAACATCAGAAGTATGATGCGAAGGTATTATTGGCTGCTCCTTGGAGGATCTTTCAATTGTCATAAAGAAACTAATACTTGTTAAAGCTGGATGAATCATGCAGGCAGATCTCTGGAGTGTGGGTGCCATTTTATATCAGCTTGTGACAGGGAAGACTCCATTCACAGGGAGCGATCAATACCATGTATGGTTGGCCTGTTTCATTGTATTTCATGCTGCTTTTGTGTTGCTATAGTGATTGATGTACTCTTTTAAGCTTCTTGAAAATTCATCACTCCTATAGTTATGCCTATCTGATTCCTGCTTAAACGAGCCTCTTTTGTGTGTTCTACAGTTGCTTCAGAATATAATAAAATCAACTGAGTTACAGTTCCCCTCAGAAAGTATGGATTTGAGTTCCGAGTGTAAGGATCTATGCCTGAAGTTATTGCGCCGAAATCCAGGTATTAGGAACTATGTAGCTTGGGTTTGTCAAATGCCAGTGCTACTACTTTTTGACAATGCTTAGAAGAAGTGGAGTATTTATGACAAGAAATTATTAAGAAGGTCTAGTACATTGAGCTTGGGACAGATAAATAAAAGGAACTTGAATAAAGGGGTCTTAAGGTGTAGTATATTGAGCTTTAAGAGAAAAGATAAAGGAACATGATAAGGAAAGTGTTAATGTGTAGTATATTGATCTTCTAGGAAAAAAAAAAAAAAAAAATAGAGGAACATGATAATGTAGAAAGGAAAGGAAGGTTATTATGGTCGTGCTCCAGTTTGCCTAGTTGAAAAAGGTTTGCAACATCTGGATATGTAAAGGTAGTGGATTA
The DNA here is from genome assembly GCA_024138015.1 of Lumnitzera littorea. NCBI lineage: Eukaryota > Viridiplantae > Streptophyta > Magnoliopsida > Myrtales > Combretaceae > Lumnitzera > Lumnitzera littorea. The sequence goes on from JAMXBB010000002.1 coordinate 51,210,840, forward strand.
AAATTTTACAACAACAATGCTAAGCCATAATCGAAGTGGATGAAGTACTTAACCTGAAAAAAGAACAAAAGATAGTGGAGTAATTCTGCAAGTGGTGTTACCAAAAATTATTACACTCCTTTGAAGCAAAAGCTGTTCCATGAATTCGTATCTTTAATCTGGTAAATTATTATCATTGCCCATGAAAATGTACCAAGTAAGAGCATCTACATAGATATTGACTGGAGAATTGGTAAACTGTAGGACTATAGAGTTCCAGTTGTAAATTGATTATCTCATGCTATGATCAATTGAAATCTGAATTAAAATAAAAATTATCAAGTCTAGAGTTCTGAAATGGCGCCAACTTATTTCAATAAGAATTTTCATCGAGATTTCCATTTACAAAAAACTCTATTTTTAAAGATGAATTAGTAGCATGAAGATAACTTTGGGAAATTATGGGTGTATTACTAAGAGAATCCAAGGCTTAATACATATGATGTTATAACCAATTAATGTTGTGAGAATGTTGGCGATTGGAGGATTTTTATACATACATACTAATCGCGATATTATCAGGACAGTGAAAAAGGTTCCCATGAGTGGGTGTTCCTAGCAATCCGTTAAATACCTTAAAAAAAAAGGAAATCTTTCATGGTTTCCAACATTGATTTTATACTTTAGGAAAAGAAAGTGCATCGAAAGGTAAAAAGTTTTCTTATTTGACATGTTAACAAGTGTCACCTGGCCATTCATGAAGATTTTGTAAGAAAGAAAGCATGATTGCTAACAAAGTGTCTCATTTGATAGTCATGGTATCATTTTGTGCTCTCTGAACAAAGGACACATCTGTTAATCTTCATATTTGTTTGTAAGTGTTATAGGAATTGAACATGTATTGCTATTATTATCTTGTCCCTAAACATGCATTTTTGTATATGAGCAGCTCTGCTTAAGTGGCTGGATGTTACCCTTAAGTTGAATATAGAAGATGATTCGCCTGAACTGGGCCTTGTTCCTTTTAATTGTATCTTAGTTAGCTATTTTTGGTAATTAGCTGTGTTAACTGTTCACTCTTGACATGGCCTTGAATCATGGAAAAGAATATTCTTTTATACATTTTTGTTGATAACAAGGGGGTAATTCCTTGTTTTTTCCCCCTACAATCAGGGGTGAGAGGTTGATAGATGCATTTTGCCACTTTGATGCTTTTTTTGGGTAAGGTAGCCACTTTGGTATTGGCTGATTCCCCTGGGTTAGTTATCTATGAAAATTAATAGCAAAATGAAAAAAAAAATTATCCATGAATGTTTCATTTGAGTTCTAAATCTGGTTTCATGTCCACATAAGCCATCAACATTTTAAGTTAGGCAAACAAATGATCAATATTTTGACGATGCTTTAAATAGGTAAGACTTTGATATGGTTTGAAATGAGGAAATTTCTACCATTCAGAAGATTGCTAGGATGATTTTTTTGCAAAACATTCAAAATACAATGGACTATTAAAAGATGTTCTGGATGTTGATTTTTTACTTGATTGATGAAGGATGACCAATTTGAAGTGTACACCAAAATATTGATCCTTTGTTTGGTGCACTAAAACATTTTCGAGTAGATTTATCCAAAATCAAAAAGAAGATGAAAGATGAAAAGTTGAAGTTAGGAATCAATTACACAAGAACTGGCTGTGGGATGAAATGTAAATGGAAAGCAAGGCCTTTAATGCATGCATCTCTAATGATTCTGTGGGGTTGTGGGGACTAATATAATTGGGGGGTAAAGGATGATGGATGACTGGCTGCCTGGGAGGAATTAAATTACATCTCAGGTCATAAAAACCACTGATGATATTGTTTTCTTTAATGGATTACAGATTTAATAAGGTGGACATGGTATGAGATAGCATTGTTATGGTTGGGATATGCAACTTGACTTGAAGAAATATAACATAAAAATTAGTGAAACTTCTTTTACGACTTGCCATCATGTGCATCAATCTATCAAGTGTCATGTCATTCATCTCTTATGCTCTCAAATAAATCAATAAATAAAGCCTTATGTAAAAGCTGGATTTTTGCAACTTCAAATCAAAAGACATTTTTGTGTTCAAGTTTCTGTTAAGAAGTATTGTGTTCAAGTGCTCAAACAGTTTAAAGTGGAATTCAGTTAGTTCACTGCCTTTAATAACAGTTTTTTTGGTTTTGTATTTTCTCTTAATTAAGCATCATGTTACTTATCATATATTTATATTCACCAATCAAGTGCTTGCACAGTTATAGAATCAAATTAGAATGAAAACGAACTCCGATTTGTTTAGTACTTACGCTAAGGCTTTTTTGGAAACCGAACCTAAGATTATCTGTGGTGTACCTGGTTTATGTTGCTTAGGGTTGTTCATGGCTTGGTTCAAGAGTTGAACCAATCTACATTTGGAATGGTTTGGTTCAAATCTTTAATGAATCAAACCGTTTTTAATGGATCAAGGTTTTGAACCGAACAACTTCAAATGCGGTTCGGTTTGGTTCAAACTGCTTTTAAAAACACTTCATTTTATTTAATAATACTAATAATTATTAAAGCTTTTAACTAAATATTGATATTTAAAATGAGAAATATTATATAAAAGTTAAAGTCATGTAGTATTATGTTATAGTAATATTGCATTTTAGGCAATAGTGAAAGCATGTAAATTTGCTTGAGAGATAATAAAAAAAATGTAAATAGGGTTAAAATAAAATGTTAATATAGTTTAGAATTAAAAAATATCACTTATTTTTTACTTTTAGATAAGAAGCAGTTCGGTTCATATTTAAGCAGTTCGGTTTGTTTCAACCTCTCAAACCAATCCGCGTACCATTTGGATCCCTTTTGAACCGAACCTTGAACCATAACCCAAATCGAAATATAAAAAAAAACTGTATTTTGCAATTTGATTCAGTTCGGTGTGTTTCAGTTTGATGGACAATCCTAATGCTGCTGTTGTATGCAGCAGCTGAAAATTCATAGTGATTCTGGGCGTTCTTATTTTGTATTTTAACAGCATATTTACTTGATTGAATGAAATAAATTTGTAATATAAAGCTCATCACTAAAGAATGGAATATCGTTGTAATTTGGTGATTTTGATTTTAATAAGTATTTTAGAGAAAAAATAAACTCGGACATTTGATTGCTATTTATAGGCTTGAGTAATAAATGGCTATTTAATATTTTTTGCAATAGGTTTTCTATGGAATTGCTATTATGGGTCTAAAATGCAACTAATCACGTAAATAACTCTTACATAGGGAATAAGACCATAATAGAATTCTTATTACAAAGAAGTGAATGGTTAGTAAGTGATAAGTTGCTCCTAAATGGGTGATAGAATAGGTCACATCAGTTAGGAAGCCATGGGACTTACTAATCTTCCAATGGTTTATGAATATTGCCATGTTTGTATTCTTTATTGGTATTGAGACCTCTTCATGAACATTGTTATCATAATTTTTGACAGTTGAACGATTAACTTATGAAGAATTCTTCAACCACTCATTTCTCTCTTGGAAACAATTAGATGCTTCATCAAGGTAATAATAGCCACGAGTGGAGGTAATTTATGTGGTTAATAATCTATCCTTGTGTTAGTTATATGTTTCTGTTTTTTGGGTGAAGTAGGACTCCATCAAGAACCATGGATGGTTATCCTTTTTCAGAGACTGATCCTGTGAAGGCAGAGGAATCTTCTCAGGATTATTGTTTTCCATTCTTTCTAGACTATGACAACAATGCTTCCGGTGGGAGCCCATCACATATGAGGCGGAAATCCTCAATGGAGTCAACTAAGGGACATAATCCAAGTGAAAAATTTGATAAGAGAGGATCAGAATCTAGTGCTATTCCTTATGCGAATTTTACTTCCAGATATAGCTCTACAGCTCCTAATTTGGGCACTAATACTTTTAGGCTTGACATGTATAGATCCTCAGATACAAGTACAGACCACCATAGTTCCGTGGAGCGAAGATCAGCAAACTCTCATTCAAGAGGTGCCATTCAAAGAATACGCATCATAATCCCGTCATTTCTTTTAACCATTTAATCTCTGCAATTTCCTATTTAATTGAATTATGTTGCAATTCACAGTCGTGGATTCAATGGAGTTCATTGATCAAGAGTATGTTATTGTACCTGGACCGCCGCTGGAGGTCTCATCATCCTCAACAAGTGCTTCCAAGCCAAGTCATCTTCCTTACAATCCTCCAGTGCAGGCTTCTAGAGATAAAACCTCACCATCAAGTGCCCCAGTGCCTATTATTGGTGCATCCATAGGTAGCTCATATCACATTGGCAGCCTTGAAAGCCATGGCTCTGCTCCAGGAACTTCACTTGATTCCATGGACATGGGAGATCCCTTGGAAAAGCCATCGTCTAACTGTAGGACAAGAATCAAATCATTGCAACAATGTGCATCATGCATAAAAGAATTAGTAGCTGAAAAGGCAAGTCATAGTTTGAATGACCTCAGAATCGATCTTCTGCATTACATGAGATAAGAACCTGGCTGGTGTTTATAGAAGCAAATGAGAACATATAGCAGAAGAACAAAATAAAATCATTTAAGTTTTATTTATTTATTTATTTGCTTCACTTTTTTATTATTTTATTTCTTTTGCTAGTTTTGAGCTTGATGTTGTAACTGTTGAAGTGAGAGTACCCCAACATATTGATTGGATTTTTGTTTTGGACAATGGATGGTAGTGATGGGCTTGATTCGTTGCATGGTTGAGATTTGTTTATTTTAGCACTTTTGCATAGCATCTGCCTGCTCTATCTCTGGTCTTCCCTTGAACATGAGAATTTTGTAACATATATCTAATAATTTGAATTTGTTTCCTTGCTGGTACTTATTTCAGCTCACTTAGAGTCAATCCTAATCTGTTGTCTAACTTTAGATATTATACAGGCTAATGTTGACATTGGAGCTTCATCAAGATCCTTCAAAATCATGTACATGTATATTAGATGTTAAAAATCTGACACAAATAAATAATGTAATTTTTTTGATCCATATTTTAGAGTGAAGGAGGATGTCTTCTCGAGGCATTTTCAATTCAGCTCGTAATTCTTGCTATCTGGAAGCAAGCACTGCATATATGCCACACTCAGGCAGCATCTGCCATGGAAGGAAGTCCAGGTCAAGGAAATACAAGATTAAAAAGAAGCAATGATGGGAAGAACTGCAGTCCCAGTATGGAAGAATGTCTTGGTGACAGTGACACCCCAGGACCGGAGGAGCTGTCCTCTCAGATAGAAGGGGAATTTCTTCAGGAAGTGGGGCATGCAGAGGAACTTGCGAGGGTTATTGAACCTGGTATGGAAGGATATGTTTCCTCTGTACTTAGGGTTTCAATAGTTATTCTCATTATTTAGCTGTTTCATTTACTAGTAACTGCTATCTTCTATAAAATCAATTGCCAGGTCTTTATAAAAAATTTAGTTGCTGTGCCCAGCATGTTGCTTAACCATCTGATATCAATTGTGTTTCTTGCGTTATATAAATACTCACTGAAAGGTGCTTCTAGTGTTTTTAGGTTATACCTCTATCGGTGAACAATAGCTCTCGTATTTTTTGTAATTAGTTATTCAATATCACCTTTGGTTATCCTTGAATTTCTGTTGAAGCTAATATAATGAGGATAGAAAAAATTACTGGTTTTAATATTGAATAAAGTTTTTGAAATGCAGGAGGTACAGAGATGCCAGATGCTATGGAGACAATATTTCAAGCTGCACTTGCTTTTGGCAGGCGTGGGGCTGTAAGTATTTTACCCCCCCTCTGTTTTTTTCCCCCCCTCCACAATCTCACTTAAATTGTTCTTTTATTTTCTTATTACTCATGCATGGTACTGCATTTTATTGCTAAAGTGTCAATTTAGTTTTTACTGGGTAATTAGCCAAGAAAAGAATAATGAAAATGATTTTGACTGAGAAATCACACATAGAGGTCTACCTGTGAGATAGATTCCTATGCTAAAAAAGAAAGCTGCAAATACTTAAAGGAAAATTCGCCTAGGCATTAACAATTGTCTTGTTTTTGGTCCATTGGGTAATCCACTAACTTTTACCTTATTATTTTATTGTGATAACATGTTTTATCTCTTTTTAGTTATTTTGTGTTGGGATCACCATTTAAACTCTGGTGTGTTAACTTTTACATGGTATAAACAAATAAACCTACCACAAAGATATTGGAAATTAAATGTTTTGTTTGATATCATGCCATGACATTACTCTATTGAACCGTATGTTGAATCTCATTAGATGCTTTCTCAGATGATCTGATCCCAAATGTGTTGCAGATCAAGTTCTAAATGGCTGTTTTATTTTTTAGGTTGATGAACTCATGGGTAATATGGAGACTGCAGCATCCATGTATGCGAAGGCAGTGAATTTGCTAATTTTTTTGTTAGTTGAAGCACCATCGTTAATTCTCAACCCTCCATTTTCTCTAACTAACTCAGACAGGTACAGACTTCGTAATTACATTGTGATTCTTAACAACAGGCAATGCCATTTAAGGTCACAAGGCATGGCTCTTCTGAAGAGTGAGGGACAGCAATGTCCCACTTGAAGACCCAAAGTTGGGTAATTTCCTGATATGTTGCCGTATTGGCTTGTAAAATAATTAATTTGTATAGTTATTCTTTGATCTTCTCTGGGCTGTTGGCAAGTCTGGACTTGTAGTTAGAAATGTAAAAATTCGGCTTCCTAGGTTAAGAAAATGGCCGGAATGTGCGTTCGTTTCACTTTGTTATTTGTTTTCCATTTTAACGTACATGGCTTTATCCGCTATACTAACAACTAGTTGGGATTCTGCAACTTCTAATCAATAACTCGAAATTCGTGGCAGTGAGAGTGGTCTCTCGAGTTTTTGAGAGCCTACTAAATTAGAAACGCCATTGTGCCACTGCGTGAATTAGCAAGAATTAGAAATACCGGGTGGCTCATGAATTATGTCCGATGGTTATCTTTCCACCTGACTGTTTTGCATGCCTTTTTTAAACTTGTTCTCTAACAAAGGGGACGCTGGCTGGAACATGGAATAGCGTTTGCGGTGGGGAAGATTGAAATCTTTCAATCTGGTTTGCAGTGCTTGATTACTACGGACTTTTTGACATTAGGTTCCCATGCTCTGGTTCTTAAAATTATGGATTCCCACCTGGGGTAAAATAGGAAACCTAAGTAAACATGAATCATCAAACTAGACGCAATTTGAAGTACACTCCGGTGTGTGACTTCTACATGGTTGACTTATGCATTGAAGGATCCATGCGAAAGTACACTCCGGTGTCCGCTCTATTCGTGTTTTATCTTGATGATCACATGACGGAGCAAGGATACCCATCAACGCAACTGATACTTTGCCAACAAATTCCTATTAAATGTTATACAAGCAAATCAATAAATTTTTCCACTTCTTTTTTTCCCCCTCTCTATTCAGTTGGTGAATATGTCGGAGGTACATATCAAGTGTACTTATTAATAGGAAAAATGTGAGAAAATTGTCTGTTTAACATGAAAATAAAAAAAAAAAAAATTATATAAAATGCCAGTTACATTAAATTAATTATATAATTTTGTATTAATTTCGTATTTATTATATGTGATAAATATTAATTTGCATTAATTTTACATTTAATAAATATGATAAAACAAAAAATATAATAGCATTGCCTCCAAGTTTAAAACCCATGATCACAAGAACGGCTGCACGTCATAACCATTGAGCCTATATTTGTTATGTATAGTAAAATTGCGTTTATTAAATGCGATATAATATTGGTACTTAATTCATTAAATTGCAATTTACAAATGTAAGACATTTATAAATTATAATGTCGTATATTTAAGATAAGATAAGATTTAGCATTAGTAATTATATAATTAATTTTATTTGTATTTATATAATATTTTAAGAAAAATAGTAAATATGTATTGAATCTGGAAAAATACGGTTTCAAGGATAAGTTTGTCACATTTTAATAGTAAGATAAAATGGGGATTTGAAAATAAAAATGTTATTGCGTAGTGCCCGCATCGATTAATTATTGTGCTTCCTTTTTCCCCATCTTGTTATAATCAGTTATATAAGATAAGAGCAATTGATATAGAAAAATAAGCAATAAAACGATAAACATGGGGTTTTCAAGTCGAAAAGGGTGGATTGAAGACCGGAAAGCCCCGTCGGACACGAACGTGTAGATTCTATTCCGACTAAGAGCATATCCAAGAGTCGAGTCGAGTCAATTCGACCAAACATTTCCAATTACAACTTGCTCGAATAATTTAGACCGCAGCCCTATGCACAAACCAATAATATAACGAGCCACCAAAATGATCCCCTCCACAAATAGCATGTGAAATTGTAATGCCATATAGCATTGCATGTTCACTACTGCAGTACAGCTAAAGTTCTACCCCGGTCAAACACACTTACCTTTTCTGCTAATTATATTTCAAAATCAAGTAGTGCTATGTTTGGTAAGTGAAAATGGATAAAGAATCATAATTTTAGATTCCATTCTCTTTTTTCATATTTAGAAGCTTATTTGAAAGCCGGATTTATGATTTTATGGAATTGGTGACTCTAGTTTTAAGTAAAAATTATATTCTACCTTCTCAAATGTGAAATCAGTTATTCTATTCTTCTCATATTTATTATAATTAACCAAATTACTTATTTAATCTTCAATTTGATCATAACAATAAATAATTAAGAGTATTTTTTATAATTATTATTATGTACGTATTGATCGTGGTTGAACCAATATGCAGGTTCGCATAAAATCTGGCTTGAATGGACTTCGGCTTCTACTCTTACTCCTTAATACCTGCAAAAAGCCCCTTATGGATGTGGTCATAAGGACTCTTTGACGCTAAGTTAGCAAGGAGAATCAAGGAAAATGAGGGATGAGCACTAGGGACCTAAGGGATTGTGCTCAATTAGTTTGTGGGTGATGTGTTTAGCTCTAATTAGGAGAGAAGGAGAGAAGAAAAAGCCCCTAGAGAGTATAAAGTGAGGACCTTTCTAGATTAAGTATCTTTTGAGAGTTTAGAAGTGAGAATCCCCCTACTTTCTAACACTTGATGCCTTTTATGTGGTTTACTTGGACACATGGCAATAAGGAGTTTGCTTGTACTATTCGTTGGTAGGTAGTGCATTCTACAGTTGAGACTAAGCCTCACTGTGGACATGATGTTGTGGCAAACCAAACTATCAAATCTATAGTTCAGTGAACTAATAAGAGCAGGGGTTGCTAGGTGTGTTAGTTGTACTATGGATGTCAGATGCTTATTAATGAGCTGTAGTAGAGAGCAGGTGCTAAAGATAAAAGCCAGGACAAGATGTTGAGGAAGGGGTTAGTTGATGCTTGATGGGGGTGAGCTGAGCCCCAAGTTTACTCTAAATGATCAATGGTCGCTAGCTTAATGGTCGAAAGGTGACCTGCTTAGACAGTTGCCATTTTTTGTTAGACAAGTCGTGATGTGGAGGGTAGGCTCACCATTAGCCTACATCTTTATTGGCATGCGCTCTTAGCCTTGCAAAGAGGTTACGATGTAACGCGTGGGTTCGTTGTTTACTTGGACGCTATCTAGCGTCCCTTGTGATGGGTTTCATATGTTGACCTTGGTTCGAATAAGAATTGAGTGTCAATAATACGCATTTAATATCATTCTATTCCATGGACATTTCAAACATAGGAAAAGATTCACTATGTTGCTCCTTATTTCAGTTCATTTTATTCCAAACCATTTCTATCCACTAAACATGTGGAATATATATATCTTCCATTCACATCAAGTGTTTCATCAACATAAAAGTTTTAGGATAAATTACATAAATGTGAATAGATGTCTAAATTCTTAAATTATAACCTAACTTCCCAATAATTTAAAAAAATGCTCATATACTATAAACTACTATTGAAACAGTAAAATTATTGCTTTATTTAGTGAGATATATATTATATATATATTGGTTACAATGTTTCATGGGTTATTTGAATGTTTTAAAAAGATATACTAGGGTAAATGCAGATTCAAGAGGTCTATTTGTACATGACAAAAAGCTTAGAGGAGTATTTGCAATTATCCTAAAGTTTTAAGATGTGTAATAGGTCTCGTTTATATGTGTTGATTAGCCATAGAGATACCATATTCCATCAATACAAGAAAATTAAGATGGCCATTTTATTGTAGTTTAGTTAACCACACATTGGACAAGCTGATCTAAGTAAATTTGTATACATGGAAAAATTAAATGGTAATTACAAAGATTTTTCTACGATTCTATTCATGTTTTTTACAGGACCAATGTCGTCCTTTATTTCACTTTTGATTTAATATATTTTAAATTTGGATTATTGAACTAATTATAATTTTAATCATTTAAATCTAATAGATATTAAACCAATATTGTGATGAAGGGTAGGATTAGTTTCGTAAAAAATATAAATGGGACTATAGTAGTTCCTTAATTATAAATACACGACATGTGTTTTTGTATATTGACAAAGAGGTGATTTGTGAATTTTTTTGACAAACACATAAATGATGCTTTTTAATTGTTGTCATATTACAAAAAATTACTTACAAAATAAATCAATTAAATAAAATTAAAATTAAAATTAAAAGGAAAATAAGAATGCGAAGACTAGTGTATAAAAGTCTTGTATTTATTATTACATGTGTTTAGTTCCTACTTATGTGTTTTGGTTTTGTTGACTAAGCATGTACATCTAGATAGTTTGTTGTATAGGTTAGCAATTAGTTGTTCGAGTTAGCATGTAATATAAGAAAGGATTCAATGGGTAGTACATACCATGTGTAATATATATGTGGTGTGTAAATACTAATGAAATGTTGTCATATATCACGGGTGCATATCACGGTTGATAAATGATTTGAAAACTATATATGCAATTATTATACGTACTAACATATTATTGGTATTTACACGTCACATAAGCATAAGACATGGTATATAATACCTATTGAATCATTTTTCTTAATATAAATAGCTTTGTAACAAATTATCAAACTAACTCTACTTATTTCATCAATACACTTTATAATGTCTTTGACCTTCTCTTTGGAGCTTTCTTCTTCTTCTTCGAATATTGATCAGTACAACAAATGAAATTCAATTAACTTGGACTTCACATGGTATCAATGCAGCACAATTAAGGTATTATGTTCCTAATTTCTTTCTTGATAAATAGTCCGAAAGGATCGAGTGGAATTGCAATTGATGCTTCAATTTCTAATTCATTGTTTCTACTAGTTTTTGCTAACCCTTTGCTATTAGTACACTGTTATTCAATGGAAACAATTACCTAGGATGGAGTAGATCTATTAGATTAGGTTTAGGAGCTATAAGTTGAAGATCGGCTTCATCAGTGGAATGATTGTTAAAACCTGTTAAGAATTCTCAAGATTTAGTTAGATGGCTAAGATGCAATTATATAGTATGATGTTTGATTCTTAATTTGATGATTACTGAGATTTCACAAAATTTTTTGTATACTTAATCAGCAAAGCAATTATAGGATGAGATAAGAGAACAATATGAATGGTCCTTTGATCTTCCAGCTAAAATATGAAATTAGCAACCTTAAGCAAGCTACTCAATCCATCAATTCTTACAATAGTAAGTTGAAAAAGTGGTGGGATGAGTTGAATCAGTTGCATACTTATTCGGAATGAACTTATGGTCACATGAATTATTGTACATGTGATTTGTAAGAGAAATTGGTTAACTACGAGTCTCATAGTAAGCTTATACAGTTTTTAGTGGGACTCAACAAGGTGTTTGGTGGAGTGTGTAATCAGATTCTATCTATGGACCCTATGCCTACTGTTGATATGGCATTCTATTCGATCTAACAAATCGAAAAATAAAAACAAGTGACTACTATTTTCTCTACAAATCTAGAAGTTTCTGCCTTCAACGTAAGGATTAAGGGTTTTGGAGGACAAAATGACAAGAAGAATACAGAAAGGGTTGTTTGTCGACATTGCAAGGTAAAGGGTCATTCAATTGAAAATTGTTTTCAATTGATTGGCTATCCAAATTAGTTTAAGGTTGAGAGAATTACAAAAGGCTGAAGCAATGCAAATGCAATTATGTTAGGTGCAAATAATGTTACTACTAATTATTCTAATGTTGTTAAAACAGGGCGACATGAGAAAGCATTGCTAGATTCACCTTTTGAGTAGGTGTTGGAAGGAATTTCTAATGAAGAATCACAACGGTTAGGAATGCAAGACAAGCAATTGGTTAGGAGTATGTGCCATAAGATGTTATAGCTAATGAAGGCCAAAGGACAACATAATAAAGGTGTTGCAATAGCTCATAATGTTCAATTTGCAGGTATGGTCGCTCATTCTTTTGCTTTCGTACTTTAAATAAAATGTGCATTCTTGGATAATCAATATTAAAGCTACAAACTGTTATGCATCGAATAGGAAGAGTCGTAACAGTTCTACTGTGTAAACTAATCTAAGATAGAAGTTGACCTCATAGCTACTATCGTAGATACAGTTTACATACGTAAATACAGTTTACATAGGCACACAACTCAACCAACTTGAAACGTCTGTTCTGACACCTATTAATAACCAAACCTGTAGTAGAGCTTTTACAAAATACCTGTTCTATACGACTTGCTATTTAGTACCACAACAGTATTTATACAAACGTTTTACGTCTAAAGGTAAAAACAAAGTTAGGAAACTAGTGGGCTCCCAAGGAATTCCCAATTAGTTACCTTAAAACTCAAAGACAAAGTTAAAAGCTCGGGTTCAGTTGATTCCTCAATTCTCACTTTCCCAAACAGCAGTACATTAACCTAAAAACGGTGGTACCTGAACATCCTGTTTTTACTCAGTACCTACAAAAAAGTCTATAGGGATGTGAGCACAACTAGCTCAGTAAATGGGTCAGAGTCCGAAGAGTACTGCACAATCACAAATAAGGTTAATAATTATGATGAAATGTAATGCAATCACTCAAATGAAATATCGCACAATGTTAACCGGTCTACTGTGAGGTTAGAGGAATAACATCTGCTCTAACCTGGATTGAGGAGTTTCATCGTGACTCAAGTCAGACCAAACCCAGGCTTGTGCAATGGAGAACACCCTCCTCCTATGACCGCCTTCGAACTACGGCCTCCAACCTTACCGCGACCTCCTCGCCTGTTATTTAATTTGACTAAGGATGGAGAAAGGACCATTGTAGCTATCCTTATCGAAGGAAGTCGGTATTTGGTTTAACACTCTTAATCGTTTCCCTTAACGAGTGTTATGCATGTCCAATTTCATTTTAGTCGAATAACCGTTAGTTTTAATCAAGGGTGACCAACAAGTTCACACAATACAGAATCCATGCAAATATACAGAACATCACACCAAAGAGTTGAACTCCTGTCACAACCAAGTATCATTTATATACATAGCATGCGCATAATCATCTAACTACAAACACAACCAGAAGTACTCTTGGGTCTTCGGATACTTTAAATAGTACTCAAACAAGCGGTGAAGCCACAATCTTAGCTTACTTGTTTAGACGTTCGCTATTGCTGACTCGAATTGTCAACCGTCTTTGTATTGGAAGGTCCTAATTACACAAAAGAGCCAAATTCAATTTTTGTAATAATTACGAAAATATTAGGGTTTAATCTCTAATGGTTATATATATATATATTATTTCCATAATATACAGTCATGTTATTACTATATATCGAATTAAGTTATTAATTGTTGATACTGTACATCATGTATACTATTACGTATTATATATCGTTTCGATCACATCGAAACATATTTTTTATTTATTAATTCACGTTTTAATTCTGGTAAGATTATCGAAATATGTACATTCTTGAATATGATAAAGTTATAGGTTAAATTACTTAAGGTTTTCCGATTTTAATAAAATTATTAGCATTGGGTTCGTATAGACCTAACGACACGTTTTACGAGTCCTATTTCTAGAGATGGCTTTTAACGGGTAGTTTGAGTTTTGTTAATATAGTTATACATAATTATATAAATATGATTGTATTATACGTAATTTACGTTATTAAATTATATTTTATCTAATTTGTTCATATATTGTTACAATATAAGTATTATCCAATTTTTAATATACCTAAAGTGTATCCCAATAAAAAAATATTAATAAATATAATAAAAATATCCATTTAATCCAATCTGATTAGCAATCTCATATATAGTTTTTATTTAACTATTTAATTTATTTTAGCTGATTAATATTACAAATACACCCCGACTTGTAAATTAAGCTATTTTACTTAATAAATTCGTAATAAATATTTCAGGTTACCAAATAATTCCTCGAAAATTTCTATAGACTCCTAAAAATATAGGGGATTCAGTTATCACTTGGTTTCAAGCTTCCGATCTATTGCCTATATATTTGTATTGACGATTTTACCCCTAAATTATCATAAATTACCCAGTTATGATTCTTTTAGTACTAAATTAATTTCAATCTGACTCAATACTATTATTATTTATTATAGATCAGTACATATTCATTTCATTAATTAATTTCATAATTTCCTATTAAATTCATAATTTCAGCAAATTTTCGAGCTATATTCAGGCCTAAAAATGCAATAAATATTAAAAATATTCAAATCAAAATTTGGGCTCAATAGAAATTATCTATATATCATACACATCCTACACAAAAATTTTTAGCTAGAAATAACATCATTTAGTACATTTATTTTACAAATATAAATTCGGGTGAATAGTAGATTTCTTAATAAAATATATTAAATATTACGAATTTTTAAAAAATAAAAATATCACATGAAAGCATGTTTAAAATAACCTAAGTACAATTTTTTTCATAATTTTTTGGGCGAATTTACTAATTTTTAGAGATTATTGAAAAATAGGGTAGGAAATTAACCTTGGTGTTCTTGGGTGCTCCGGTGGTCAGCGGCGGTTGGACGGTTGTTGGACGGCTTGCGCGGTGGGTGGACCGTGTGGGGTTGGCTGGGTTTCACAGCAGAACCACTTTAGGTTATGGTTCTACACTTTCACGAATTTTCTCCTGTTTTTTGTTTAATTTTCCTAAATTGTTATATTTTCCAGTTTTTTTTTTCTTTTTCTCTATTCTTGGTTCCTAACTGCTAAAATGTTGCTAATTTGCTGATAGGATAGTATTTATAGAATTCTTTCACCGCCTATGAATTTTTCTCTTCTTTTTTTCTTTTGTTTTCTCCATTAATGAAGTATGAGGTGTCATTTTTTCCTCCTTCCACTTTTGATTCAGCAAATCCCTTTCTTCTACAACAGCCACGTAAATTTCCAGCAAGCTCCAATGCATTTGGATAAGTATTATTAATTATTTACTTAAATATGAATATTATATGTTAGGATTTAGTTATTTAATTAGTATATAAGTATATACCTTATGTAAATAACATGTGAAATATATAACTTTACTCATATAATTATGTTTCTAACATATCTTTTATTTTAAGATATGTTCTAAAGTTAATTTCATGAATTTAACATAATATAATTACATAATTTAGGGTTAATTTACCAGTATAATTATTATTTATACCGGGTATACTCATAAAATTATGGGTATTTTTATATAGTAAATTATACTATATTATCTCATTTTATAGCTCAATTAACTTATCTCTAAGTTCTCGTTGTAATCTAAGTTCGATTTTTGGAGTTTCAAATATTTTAGTGCTATATTAAATATTCCTACTTCTAAGGGAAAAATTGGGATTTTGGGTCATTTTTTCTAAAATCTAACTTCACTGTAATATCTCGACTAATTTTTTTATTTTAGTCGTAAAGTTTGGGCTCAATTGGATAAGTTTCCTTAACAGTCCTAAATCTAAGCTTGGTTGTCCTAATCTTAATTTTGAGAGTTTACACAAACCATATGACTCCCAATTCTACCATATTGCATAATTTAACTTAGCTTGCTGAACCTATAAATGTGAAACTTCCTAATGGACAAATGCTTCCTGTTTACCAAGTTAGCTTAATTCATATATCACCTTCATTCACATTGTACAATGTCTTCTTAATACTTACATTCACTTACAATCTCTTATTACTTACCAGCTTAATAAAGGACAGTTCTTTTGTTGTTGTGTTTGATGTTGTTCAATGCATTTTATAAGACCTAAAAAATGATAAAATTGTAGCAATATCTAAGACAAGTTTAGGACTGTATGTACTTCGTTTTGAAGGAACTGAGGATGCTTTTATGTTGGTTGATTCTTATAGTCAGTTGGCAAGTTGTTCTGATGTTAGTTCTTCACTCGTTACATGTCCAATAGGGTCATGGTTCGCTTTCTAAAATGCAACATTTAGACATTTGTAATCTTGCAATTTCCAAAATTTCGTTTGTGGTATATGACAAGAAGCCAAGATTCATAGTCTTCCTTTTGTAAGAAGTACTCATGTTTTTAAACTTGCTTTTAAGCTTTTACATGTGGATATTTTGGGACCTTACAGGGATACATATATATTTGGTGTAAGTTATTTTTTGACCATTGTTAATGATTTTACCAAGTCAACTTGGACATATTTGATGAGTCACAAAATTCAAACACATTCAATTCTTCAAAACTTCTATTCATATTGTAAACACTCCATTTTTTGTCGTGGTTTATTTTTTTATTCATTTTTGGCCAACTTTACACAAATAAAAAGTAAAAAAAAAATTAAAACAATTGAAAAATTAAAACTTTAAAAAGTTGAGAAAAATACAAAAAATAAAGTGTAAAAAAAAAAAAAATCAAGTCTAAGTTAGTGGGTCACTTAAGGTCAAATCAAGCAATAAAATATGTTAAGCCCTAAAAAGGTAGAGTCATAACAGTTCCGCCGTATGAGCCATCTTAAGATAAAAACCGACCTTATAACTATTATCTTAGAACTAGTTCACATTAGGCATACTTAACTCTACCTCTTTAAAGCATCCAATTTGATATCTATTTGATATAAGCTTATGAAATAATCTTTAAAAATAAACTTGAAATTCGACTTTGAAAAAGAGCGGTAGTAAATCCCACAAGTACTTATCATTTCATATACAAACTAGAGTATTGAAAATCACTAAGCCCTTTAAAGAGACCTATGTAGTTTTCCTTAAAAGTTAGGAAAATCAATATTAAAGACCATAACTAGCCATTTTTTGTTATACTTCACTCCTTGTCTTAATTTGCTAACGCTCTAGTTTTGAGTAGGTACTTGGAACCTATAAAACAAATTATAGGGAAATGAGCAACAACTTACTTAATAAGTGGGGCGGAGGTAGAAGTATGTATTCAACACGTTATAAATAAGGTTTTCAACTAAGGTGATTAATATAATGCATGTGTAAGCTCACACGACGTTATCCAGTTTGTCGTAGATCAAAGAAATTACACCTGCTCTAATCTATGTTGAGGAGATTGACGTTACGTACTCGCAAATCGAAACCAAACTAGGGCTTGTTGTAAACCCTGTATAGTCAATAATTTATACCCTAATTTAAGTCTGAGTGTCGTAGACAATACCATGAGTCGATAAGACTAGATAAAATAAAATTTTTATAAAATTTAGAAACCAAATATGGTATTGATCATAAAAACCCTAGAAATTAATTGAAACTTAAATCGCGTATAAAAACCTTAAACTTGATATATGCATAAATATTCGAATTCAAAATCGAAATCGAAATTAAACTCAACTTGATCAAGACCTTAAAACTATAATTTTAAGCTTATAAAATAATTAAATATCACTTAATAATGATATAATCGTAGTCGATTATAATTATTGACTAAATCGTGTAATCGTGTAAAACTTTGAATGAACACATTAAAATAACTTGTAATTATTATAATTGTAACATGTACTAATTAAATTAATAAATTTTCATAAAATCCAAAAATTAATTTATAATTATTATTTTTATGAATTTTATGTTTAAAAAAATTACATATATTTAATTTTATTTTCTTTTTCTTCCCCTTTTCTTTTCTTTTTCCTCCTTCTTATTTTCCTTTCTCTTCCGTGTGATTTTCCAACTGCATGGTCAACAACCCATGTGTTTAATTGCAAAATACAAGTGTCACAAATTTATGGAATAAATGATGAGTTAATTAAAGTAAGTGTTTTATCTAATTTAATGAGGAGATTTAAGAAAAATTATTTTTTTTCTTTTTCATTTGCTTTTAATCTACATCTTGATCTAAAATCATTTATGTCGAGAAGTTCAAAACTAGGAAAAAAAACTAAAGCTAACACACACAACAAAGAAATCGAAGCAAAGAAAAAAAGAAGAAGGAAAAACAACAACTAAGGAGGAGAAGAAAAAGAAGAAGAAAGCTAAGTAAATCATCAAATATACTACTAAGATATTTAGGTAAGTTGATTATTTATTTTGTACATATATGTATTCTATAGTATGTATTTTGTTTATATATTTAATTATATGTACATATATGTATGCATAAGTAGATAAATATATATGTGTATTATTTATTCTCTTCATCTATGTATATATATTTGTATTAAGTATGTATTTTTATTTATGTATATACATATGTATTTAAGAGTGGGTATATATAGTATATGTATATAAGTATAAATAGTAGTATATATAATATGTAAATTTTTCTACACATATATTTTAGTACCTATGTATGCGTGTGTATTATATATGTATGGATGATTAGTATTTTGTATATGATATATGTAGATATACACGTATAGCATATTTAGGTATACTAAATATTTCCTTTATATACATGTATATATATTTAGTATTTTACTCAATTAATTATGTATATATATGCATGAATATAGATAAGTGTAAATGTACACAGTATTTGTTTTAATATGTAATATGTATACATATATATATGTATTATATAATTCTATATATATATGTGTGTACATATGTTTATATACCTATTTCATATTTTCCGTATATATATGTGTGTATGTGTATAATAATAAGTACACATATGTATATTATACTTAGCATGTTTAATTTATAAAATTTATGTATATATATGTACTCATTAATTTTAATAAAGTATATACATGTATACGTATAATATATGTACATATACTTAATAATTTCTAAGTATACGAAATTTTTTATATATAATTATGTATATATATGTACTAACGTGAAGATGTATATATATATTATTAATAATATTTGTATTTTAGTATATATATATGTATATGGTATGATTGCATATATACATAAGTATGTAAAGTATAAATCAATGTATAATATACTTATACATAATGTATAAATAAGGATAGAATAATTTAATATATAATATATAGTATACATATAACGTACATATATGAATAGTGACATATACGTAAAAATACGAATATAATTAAATAGTATATACAATATACAATAATATTAATTTAATAAATAAAGTAAATTAATAAATATATATATATACATATGTATATAAGAGTACCATAAATTAGGAAAAAAAGTTAATAATTAAGTAAATTAGAAAAATTAATAAAACATAATAATAAGTATATATATATATATATGTATACTGTAAAATACAAGAAAATAATAAACTTTGTGATATTTTCATATTACAGTTAAAACTGTAAGTTATAACGTTCAAAACGGACCTCGCTATGAGAAAATATACTAAAAAACGATTAAAATAAATTATAAGTTCATAAAGATCTGAGTTAAATCGAAAAAGTTATATATGATTCGATAAAAAGCTTGAGTCGACGATTTCATGCAAATTAATAACTAAGTTAAATAAATAGTATAAATTATGATACTAGTTTAGTTTTTAATTCCTAAACTTATTATTTTTTATATTTCTTATTCTCAAGTGATCTCGAACTTTGATCCTAAGCTACCATTGGACTATTATGACCCTTGAGTCAATTATAGTTAAGTGAGTTTTTCCTAATGATTTCATACTTGCCTATGTTTGTAATTAGTGAATATAGATTATGATTAATAATTGAATATTGTATAGGGTCATGCTTGTATATGATACTGTTTGTTGATAGTGAATTTACTTTAAAGTATGATAACGTATTGATTGTTGTATGGTAGATTCGATGGGAATTGATTATCTATGACCTTGTTGATCACTGACTAATAAGACCTAATTTTATTTGACTTGAAAGAACTAAATCGAATCACCTATAATCATATACTGCATAACTAATTCCGACTCTCACATCATACAAAGGTAGTAAGAGATCATACTTAGGTTAATTATTTGTTGTTATAGATTTCATACGGTATACACGTATGATATGACCTTACTCTAACCCATGAGATCACTAGGCATTGGAGGTGCCAATTGCCTGACTAAGGGTCGAGTTAAGAGGCCTCCATTTAAGGGTGAGTGAGGGCTGTGTGAACTTACTCATAATCATACATAGAACTCGTTTTTGATAAAAATTGAAAATGGATATACCATTGTATTTGGAATACGAAATGTGGAGTTTTGTTATGATATAAGTTCTAGTATGATACCCGGATTTGATTGTTGTCGATGTATCTCCAACTCTCACTTTGGAGGGCATTAAATCTGAGTTGCATGCAGTACCTGGTCATCTGTATATATTTGTTTAACATACTGATTGTTCATGCATTCATTTGATTGAATTTAATTAATGTATAACTTGATTACTGTATAGTTGAGGGGATTATCTGACTAAGTAAGTTAGTTTATACCCTTGTAGTATTCTTTCGCAAGTAGATCTATTCATAGAGTCGAGCCATCACATGCCCGAGGTTAGTTGTACATCAAGGGGTTGATGTGGGAGTAAGATATGATCGGAGTGCACTTATGATAGTATATTTAGATTATGAATCTTATTATGTAATGAAATGATATCAGTTTGCGTTAAGAAATATCATAGACTTCTTATCTGTAAAATTCTATATAAATATATGCGTTTTAAGTTCCAATAGCTAGTTATTATTATCATGAAATGATATTACTTATACATGTGCAGCTTTTGGTTATTAGTCGTTAGTCGTTAGTCATAGCCTTAGCCTTGTATATTGCAGAAGGGTTGTCAATTAAAAGGGAAATCAATCTACAATCCGATCGCTACAACTAGCTCCTTCCGATCGCTACAACTAGCTCCTTCCGATCGTAACACTTCTGTAATGGAGAACACCTTACTCTAGTGACCACCTTTAAACCACAGCCCTTAACCTTGTCGTGACCTCCTCTCTTGTCACTTAGTTCGGTCAAGAGTGAGGAAAGGACCATTTCAGCTATCTTTATTGAAGAGAATCTATGTTTGGCTTAAGAATCCTAACTCTTACCTCTATTGGGTTGCAATGCATATCAGGTTAGATGTTAAGTCGAGTTTGAGTTTGTTCATTTTTAGGATGATCAACCAAGCTCAAACAATTCAAGCATAATAATATTTATAAAACAACCATAACATGGAACTCAGCTCTCATCATAGCAAATCGAAACCCAACCACAAGCGTTGCATATGCACAAACAACTAATTATAATCACACGCCAATACACACTAAAGTTTTCAGATATTATAAAATTATACCCCAAAATGCTATGAAGCATTAATCCTACTTACCTATACTAAAACTCACTTCGACAGATCTGGAATATCTTGGCTTTATTGACTTGGAAACCAATATATACTAAAGCTTATATTTAGTTTTCATATGATTTACGAAAACATCAAAGTTTTATCTAGTATTTAGTTAGGATATAGTTATTTAGTAAAGTTGTATAGATATATTTATATACATATACATTATATATATACATATGCACATGCTTTAGGTATTTTATTTTATTATATATGTTATAACAATTTACTTAATCTTATCTAATATACATGGTTTTATTACTAACTATGTTATATCGTTTTGATTATGTGAAAATGTACTTTTTATTAATCAAATTACGTTTTAATTATGGAAAGGCTAGTATTGTGGAAACAATATCTTTTGTATTATTATAGGAATCATCTGTTTAACTACCTAAAGCGATTTAGTTTCTAGTAAGGCTAGTATTGTGGAATTCATATGAACTCAATAATACATATTACGTGTTTCATTTAAAAGATGATTTCTAAAAGGTATTTCTAATTCTAATATACAGATAAAGTTGTATAACAAGTAATATCGTATTGATATCGTACTATGTAAATGAAATATATTTTTACACAATTTAGTGACAAAATATGGTAAATCATATATTATTGAATCCTAATGTGTGTGTGTATGTGTGTACATATATATATATATATATATGACCTAATGTCTATAATAGCGCGAAATATGATAAAAGCAATGAATAATCTTAACTAGTCAAGGTATGTTCCTACATGATTTAATCCAATAGTTAACATATTTTGATATATCATTAGTGAGTACATATCCCGGTTATTAATTTAAGCTATTTAACTAGCAAAATTCATAGTAAATAGCATAGATCCTCAAATAATTATACAAGAAATCCAATGGACTCAGAAAAATATATAGAACTCAACTAACAACTTATTTTATACAATTACATTAATTGTCTATATATGTAAAATTACAATTTTACTCTTAAATCATGGTTAATTAAGCAAATAATAATATTTTTACACCAAATTAATTCTAACCTATCTTGTCATCATTTCATGCATCCATAACTAATTGGATCCTAATTTCATTAATTATTTCACCTAAATTCAATTTATTTCACAAATTACCCTATATTTAGCCATTTTTAGGGCCTAAAAATATGATAAATACAATTTATATATATATAATCAAAATCAGACTATATAACAATAAACTATATGTAATATGTATCCTATAGAAAATTTTTTATCTTAAAACAACATCATTTAGTTTTAGATTTAAAAATTCAGATGAATAGATTTATTAAGTAAGTATATAAAATATTCAAAAATTTTGAAAAAAAAAACTTATAGCATGAAAGTACATCTAAAATAATCTAGAAATTAAATTTTTCATATTTTTTATAATTATTTTAATATTTCTTTTGAAAATAGGGAAAAACATAGTAGAAACTTAAGACTTATATTCATCGGAGCTTCGGGCACCATTGGTTGGAGGGGATTGTCAATTAGCCTAGTCGGTGATGGCTCTATTAGGTGATGGTGGGGCTCCACATCAGATCATCAAATGGTCATGGGACTATCCTACCTCAGTCCTTACTCTATTTTTATTCTAATTTTTTTTTTCTATTTTTCTTTGATTTTTTTTATTTTTTATTTTTATAATTTGGGTTCCTAAATGTGCATCTATTGTAGGGGAGTCTTATTTATAATAATTAGGGTCAGTTACCATTTTTCTTAATTATTAAGTATTTTTTTAATATTTTTCTTGAAAAACAAAAAGTAGGAGGTGGCAAATTGTTGATAATTCACTTTTGAGTAATCCATTCTAGCTGTTGCTAAAGTACCACGTGGATTCTAGCAATTCCCACATTATTTGGATAAGTTTTAGTTTAATTTTAGTGTAATTTTATTGAAATTTGAATAATTTAAGTATATTTAATTATTGTATTAATATACGTATATATATACAATATATATGTAACACATATAATGAGTAACTATATGCATATAACCATGTTTTTAGCATGTCTTTTATTTTTAAGATATTTTTCCTATTCAATTTTGTGAATTTAACACTTATTATGCATAATGATTTAATTTTAGATTAATTTACAAGTATATTTATTACATATATCAAGTATACTTATAAAAATATATGTATACTTGTATAGTATATTATGCTACATTATTTTTTTTATTGCCTAATTAATTTATCTCTAAGTTCCTATTGCATTTCGATTTTGGTTTTATGGATTTCGATTATTTTTACACTATATTGAATAGTTATACTTTTAAGACTAAAATTGAAATTTTTTGTGATTATTTTTGAAATCTAACCTTACTGAGTCATTTCAACTAACTTTTCTAATTTAATTATAAAGTTTGGACTCAATCGCATATGTTTTATCGAAAGCCTTAAATTTAGGTACGATTGCCCTAAATTCGATTTTAGAGTCTCATATACAATAAATTTTCACTATTTTAATTGTGTTCTTGATATTCTGTTATATTCTTAACTTCCAAGTATACAAAAATTTCTTAATTAAAATTATCATGTTTTTCATAAGAGTTTAACTTAATCAGTTTATTTTCCTAAATGCCTTTATTAACTGCTCTAAATCAATTGTTGACCTTAACTGTATAAGGATAAGGCTTTATTCTAATAATCAGATATTTATGTCTTGATTGTTGATTTATGGGATATTACAAAATATACATTCAATTAAATAAATTTTGAGTCCTTTAAAAATTAGGCTTTATAAGAAAATATGTTTTGGAAAGTCTAGTAAAATTTAGATTCATAAAGATGGGCTTTTTTTTTTTTCTTGTTTTGAATTTTGAGAAATAACTAGAAAAATTAAAAATAACACTTGGAGTTTACTAAATTAAAATACTATTGAAAAATTCTTTAGCATTATATTTTTTTGTTATTTAATTATTTCAAGTGTACTCAGGTTAATTTTAAAACAAGTTGCAGTGAAGTAGACTTGTGTTTGAAAAATAAAATTAAAGAGGGGCCAATCTTGGGGGCTTAAATATAATTTAAGTGTATAAGATGCTGAGGAAGTAGCATCAATTGCACTGGTAAGGGCATGCTTATGGGAGTTAGAGGGAGTAGGTTTGATTATTTACAACAATAGATGCAATTTTTTTTTTTTTAAATGTGCTCTACATGAGACCATTGTCTTTTCCACCCAAACAAGAAGCAAAGAGGGCGAGAAAGATTTATCTTTATCCATTTTTTTTTATGTAAATCTTCATAAATATTTACAATATTTTTGTATAAATCAATACTCAACATTAGTAAGATTCCATATAATTCATGGATATGGAATAAAACAACTGCCAAGATCTAAATCAAAATAAGATATTAGGGTTTGAAACTAAAAATTTTATCCAATATTATTTGAACCAATCCTAACCTCTTGATTTGGAACTGATTAAGTTTATATAGATAGTTGAGTTTGAGAATTGAAAAGAAGAGGATGAATTATGATACACTAAAACACATACAATCTATTTTAGCCACTTTCTCTCTCTCTCTAGCGACAACACCCCCACCCACTCTCTCTACTCTACTTATACAACTGCCATTAAATGCCACTCCTCACTCGAAGCTATCACCCCCAATGGACCTTCTACAACTTAAGGCCTCTAGTCTAGCCACCTACATCCCTAGCTGTAGTTGTATCACTCCCAACCATCCATACCCTAACAACTACCAACCACTACTTAAAAAATACAGCCAACTAGGTAACCCCATCCAAAACCGACCCCTCTATTGTGTTCCTTACACTTGAAAACCCTTACCCATACCTTCGCTCCATCATCAGAACACCTCACCTGCATTCACCAACAGTCATCGTTGACCACTAACCTCAACTATTACCAAAACCACTTCAGTTTATTAAGGCATCATGCCCAAGGTCTCTTTCATCAATACAAATCACATGAAGTTGTGATTATTTGCATGATTTGTTGTTTGGAAAGCATTGCGTAATGTTGGTGTGGCCATTATTGTTAATTTGAGAAGTATGTGACCCGTAATCCATTTTGGGGCTCCATTGCCCAACCCAGCCTAACTTGCATGGGCACTCTTAGATCTAATCCAACTCATGGTAATAGTATAGGTGGGGTTGTTTTTCTTTGTTTTTTTTTTTAATTATTATTATCAGTTCAAATAGGTTTTCTTTATAATATTTATAAAAATTCTAAAAAGTTATCAATCATCCATACTGACTTTGTTCCCTTTTTTTTTTTAATGTAGGTCTTTAGTCTTAATTTTGATTTTTGTATGTTCTTATTTTTATTATTGTTATATTTATTGTTTTTTGTTATTTTATTTTGTCTTTGCTTATTTGCATATTATGTGCATACGTTAGGATAGGAGTGCATAATTAGCATGATGTATTTACTAACACAATTTTTGTTGACTTAGAATACTAACACGGTTTGTAGGTTTATTATTCATCAAATTAGTGCATGGTGTCACAAAGTTAGTGGCTTTTTAAGATTGTATATTTTCATTAAAAATTGCATATTTTTTTTATAAGAGTTGCATATGAAATTTTTATTCAAATTTGCATCTTTTCAATAAAAAATTGCATCTTTCCATAAAATTGCATCTTTTAAATATGTTAGGGTTTTTGTTAGTAAAATTTTTGTTGCCATGTAGTTGGTATTTTTTCCAAAAAAATAATAAAAAAATATTAATTTTTTTTACCCCTTTAAATTTTGTTTTTTAGGATTTTTTCAAAATTAAATAATAAAAATTAGGGTTTTTAAGGATTTTTCTTCATAAAAATAAATGGGTAAAAAAAAAAGAAAAGTAAACATGGTCAATTTTCAAAATAAAAAGAATTAACACACTAATTTTTTTTTTCTAAAATAGGCAAAACTATATTGGTTTGATCGCAACTAACGGTTATAGAGACTCCTCCAAGGCAACCATAAAAATTGAAAAACTCTTTGTTTTGGGAAATTTGTAATTAAAAATAAAAAAAAAAATCATTTTCCTTGCTTTTATCACATTTTTGCATATTTTTTCATCTTTAGAAGAATTATAAAATCAATATCCATTAGTTGGTCTTCTTAAATTCATACATGGTGATTTTTTCTTAATAAGTTAGCCTTTAAACTCAACCTTTTTTGTTAAAATTTTCTAAAAAATTATTTCTTTAGAAAATTCATGGACTAATATCTAAATTAGAGTTTTTTCACCAAAATATCCTAATTTCCCCTTTTACTAGTTTTACTAATTGGTGACTCTTAAGTTATTTTTAAAAAATGTTTTTTTTTTTTATTTTTTAGAGAAAAAATATTTTTCCTTAATTTAATTTTGAGTAATCTATATTAAAAGGGCTAGACTTAATATATGTTACATTAAGAAAAAATCTAAAATAGGGCTCGGCACCTTTGTCTTGAATTCTTTTTCTATTATACTAAAGTTTGTGAGAACTAATGGTGGGTCTGAGTTTTCATCTAATATGTGCACTTCTCTTTTCAATAACCTTGGTATTGTTCACCAAAGGACAATGACATATGCTCTACTCCTCAACAAAATGGGAAAGTTGAAAGAAAGCACAAACGCTTGTTAAGGAATTTTAGGGAGAATGTGTTTCAGTTGCTACATACTTGATTAATTGGTTAGCAATAGCAAGTCTTATGTTGAAGTCACTAATAAGAAGTTGTTGGGTCATCCACTAACATATGACCACTTAAAGGTCAAGGGTTATCTTTGTTATATTGCTCAACAGCCATGTCTTATAGATAAATTAAACTCAAGAAGAGTTAAATGTGTGTCTTTCTTGGTTATGTACATGGACAAAAAAGATGTCAGATGTTTGATCTTTCTCATAAAGAAATTTTAGTGTCAAGAGATGTTGTTTTCTTTGAAAAGAATTTTTTTTTTCAAATCTTGCCCATATTCCAATATGTCTGTTAAAAATCATGACTTGTTTGATACTTTTGGTCTATACACATCCTCTTCCGATCAATCTTTAACTGGTTAGCTTATAGTATATCCTCTCGATCAATCTATATCTGATCATGTTCTTCTCCAGTCTTTGCCTTCCTTTGTTGTACTAAGCTATCATGATCTATTGTCTATTACTTTTCTCCTGGTTAGAAATTCTTAATACCAACATACCAGAGTGGTCTTCCCTTGGTGCAAGTTAGTAAGAGATAAAATGTCACCTAAGTGGTTGGAGGATTTTGTACATTTGGTCTAACATAATAGTCTCTCAGCTATAGCTACTAACTCTTATCATACTTCAGCTCTTCATCCTTACCCCTTGTTTGATACTTCCATTTTTTCCCATTTAACTACTAAGTTTGTAGCTTCTTTGGCTAGAGTATTGGTTACTCAAGGACCACAAAGTTATTAAGAGGCATCTAAACATAAAGAATGGCAACTTGCTATGTAAAATGAGTTAAATAAACTAGAAAGTATTGAAACTTGGGAGTTGACCACTTTGTTACGAGGAAAGAAACCTATTGGTTGCAAATGGGTGTTCAAAATTAAATATATGCTTGATGGAACTATTGAGAGACTAAAGGCCAGCTTAAGGGCTAAAGGATTTACATAAGTTGAAGTTGAAGATTATCATGAGACTTTTTCATCAATGGCTAAATGGGGTAGTGTGAGAATTTTAATAGCAATTACTGCGGCATCTAATTGGCCTTTATACCAAATAGATGTTAATAATGCATTTCTATATGGACATCTTGATGAAGATATATATATGGTTCCTCCCGAATGATATAACAAAGCAAAACCCAATCAAGTGTATCACCTTAAGAAGTCCTTATACAGACTTAAACAAGCTTTAAGGCAATGGAATTTGGAAATTTCTAAATTCTTAATTTCTCTTAGTTTACTTAATTACCTCATGATTTCTCATTGTTTATACATTTTGCATTGGCTGATTGTATCTTCATTTTGTTGTATGTCGATGATATGCTTATAATAGGCCCCAAAATGTCCTTCATGGTTGATGTTAAGAAATGCCTTGATGAAAAGAGTTTACAATTAAGGATCTTTAAATTACCTAATTCTTCCTTGGTTTAGAGCTATGTAGATAGGAACAGGGGACTTTAGTGAATCACCAAAAATTTATTCTTGATGCGTTACAAGATGCTAGCCTTACTGGTGCTAAACCATTACAGGTTCCTCTTCCTAGTTGTTTGCGTTTGGACAATAGCTCTAGTGATCTGTTGATAGATGCTACATTTTATAGGTGATTAGTGGGAAAGCTCTTATATATTATACTTACAAGGCCAGATATCACTTATTCTATTAATTTGTTGAGTCAATTTTTGTTTGCTCCTTGTCATCCAGATTTATAAGCCATGTTTTACCTTTTAAGATATCTTAAAGTCACCTCATCCCTTGGTTTGTTTTACTCATCCGTTAATGATCTTCAGCTACATAGGTTTTTAGATCCTAATAGGGGCTTTAGCATGTTGGATTGCAAATCCATCTCTAGTTATTGAATCTTGCTTGGTAACACTTTGGTCTCATGGAAGACTATAAAGCAGCTTACAGTCACAACTTCTACTACAGAAGCCAAATACAGGAGCCTTGTTGCCACTACTAAAGAACTCTTGTGGATATCTTATGTTCTTTAAGATTTACATATCGATGTACCTCATCCATTGTCTTTAGCTTGTGATAATAATTCAGCATTGCTTATGACAAATAATCCTTGTCTTTACATTAAAATGAAATACATCAATATTTGTGTGCGTTTGATTTGAGACCATATCACTTCTAGTTTTCTTCACACTAAATTTGTTCCTTCCTAGTCTTAACTAGCTGATTTACCCATTAAATCACTTAGTGTTTCTTAGCTTCACTTGTTATGCTTCAAGTTAGGCCTTTGAAAGGCTCTAACTTTTGGGTGTTGGGGGGAAGGGGGTAAGATGGTGTTGGGGGAAGTGAAGAGTAGTTTATAAAATTCATGTTTATATTATTACATGTGTTTAGTTACTGCTTATGTGTTTCAATGTTGCTAACTCAACATGTGCAACTAAATAGTTTATTGTATAGGTTGGTAAGTAGTTTTCTAATTTAGCATGTAATATTAATAGCTTTGTAACAAATTATCAAACTAACTCTACTCATTTGATTAATACACTTTATAATGTCTTCAACTTTCTCTCTAGAGCTTTCTTCTTATTCTTTGATTGGTGATCATTACAGCAATTGAAATTCAATTAGCTTAGACTTCATATAGAAACTGGCTGTAGTGGCCATAAAACCATTAGCCAACCACCCTAAGGTTGGGAGTAGCTAGCAAGTAGCCTTTGTTGTGAACCGTAACCAAGAACAGACAAGGTCAGTTGCTAGATGGGTTTAAGCTTACAAAAAGCTCGAAAAGGGTTAATGAGGAAAATACGAAAGGGCACAAATGATGAATGAAATAGTAAGCAAAACCTACGAACAACTTTAGAGGATATGATGCACCAATGGAACTTTTGAGAACTCACGGCATAATTCAATATGACGTATGAATTAGTTCGGTAAGGTTACTCTCCACTTAATCTTGCTTAAGGGAAAGGATAAGAGTGATGCCAAAAGTAAACAGTGTGTTTACGCAAGGAAGAAAATACTCAAGTGTATTAATAATGATCTGATACCTTCCAACTGCAAGTATAAGGGTATTTATACTTATAAGTGAGGACAACTTGCCTAAAAAGGAAAAGACAAAAGAGAATTTCCTAAGGAAGTAATGTACAAGATACAAAAGGGTAAAAATGAATATATAAAAAAAAACAATAATTAGTGCAATGGATTCTACATATGATACTGTACATATAGCAATACTACATTGGTGAGGTCATTAGAAGATGCAGACAAAAAGTATGAACAGATGGCTTGTTCGAGCAGGGATGACTTAGTCAATTCGGAGTCTCTCTCTTGACTTCTTGACAAGGAAGATGTCGAGTAATTAGTTGGCTTGACGTTAGTGAGTAGTTTTCAATTCGATACACTATAGAAAAATGGGTTGTTATATGGCTTGGCATGAACGGTGACTCGGTAAGGAAGTACTTGGCCTCGATAGGGGTCGATTGGAATAGAAGGATTCATTGTACCAGCCCCTCTAATTCTCGGACTCAATTGCGGGTCAGAGGTCCAATAGCCTAATTCCTATCATTCTTATTGCCATCACAATTGGTTCTCTACTATTCTAATTTTTCCCCTTTTTTCAATTACTTCTTTTTTATTTAATTAATTTTATTTTTTGAATAATTTTAAGTAATAAATAATAACAAAAATTAAAAAACATAGATCATATGTTTGTCTTCTCTTTGCAAATGTACAAAAACATAAGTCATGTTTTTATAACTTATTTAAAATTAAACACCAATAGTTTTACAAATAGTACTAAGGGGATGACGATTTGTTGTTTTTAGTGTGTGTTTGTTATATTGATTGCTATTTATGGCCTTAATAAACATAACTAAATGCTAAGAAGGAATCACAACAAAGCTACTATGACTTTTATGATATAATGGAAGTTAATAGTTGAGCTCAGACTTGTGTAAGAGCTAGTTCCAAACTGTAAATCAACTCAGCTTGGATCTTGGCGAGCCTGAATTGGCCTTGGAATCATCGGGCCTTAAGGGCCAAAGCAATTTGGCTTACGCCCCTTAAAAAAAAAAAACCAAACCAAATTCAATTATTGAAATGTTCTTCCACATTCCCACTTACTATCTCTCATCCTCTACTTATTCTCTCTCATTTAATTGCATTGACTCTCTCTCTCAACACATCCTACTTTTTCCCTCACTTTTGTAGAGCAATAATCTCCACCTCCACTCCAATTCTCTCTCTCGATTCTTAAGTCTCAATTGCAATTTGAAAAGGAGGCAGGAATAGCATACGAAACATTTATGAATGTTAGAATAGTAGGAATATTTTTAGTGTATTTTGCACTGATGAAGTGTATGTTTGTAGTAAAATTTATGAAGTGTTCAAACATTATGAAATGCACAGAATAACAACATTTTCATATCATCTGCACATAAATTGCTGAAGTTTCTCACAAATGCTCATACGCTAAAATCACAATTAAACAAGATCTTTGCCTACATTTGAATTTAAATATTTCTTGTCCATACTTTGCTTTTGTTTTGAAGCTATTTTTTTTTCTTCTCTTAGCGTTGTCCTTTTTGACATTGTAATTCGCTCTAATAACCAACTTATGTAAAATCTACAAAATTCATATTTTGCTAGAATTTCATTATTTTGCCTTTATTATAAATTTCTTTCATAAAAATTTTTCTTCTCCTTGTTTTTTTTTTTTTAAAAGAATTATCTACATGGATCAACTCTTACGCCATATATTTTCAAGGAAGAAGCACAGTTCCTCCTTGGGTGGGGATATATAGTACACAATAACAAATCACCCAAGGTGGTGGTTTGTTCGGATAAGCATTAATGAGATACGATTAAGAGAAGTAGAAGTATAATCTCGCATAGTACCTCCCCAATATGCATTTTTCATTCAACACAAGTGCATTAGAGTAGCAAACCTGTTACAAGAGGAACACATTTAACCCTAGCTCACAATAGTTAAGCAACATTAGGTTGAGTTGAGTCATGAATTAGCTCTATTTCAAAGGTATACAGGAGCTTATAGGTAAGTTTGCTTCACTCGATGTGTTAGTGTTTAGATTTGCTGATATATGGATAGATCATTTCCGTAATAATTCTTACATGGGTATAACTATTTACTGGATAGAGGATAATTGCCAACTAAGTAAAAGACTATTGGTATTAAAAGTATTTAATGAGCACTACATGATGCAAAACATTTATAATATTATTAGAGAAATCCTAAATGAGTATGGCTTGGTTAAAGTGCAAGCATAACCACTATAGCAGATCTACAAAATCTTTGTCAACCGGTATTGGGGGGTTTATTTCTATATACATTGTACATATCATATTCTTTAACTTATGTGTCAAGGATGGTATTGTAGCTTTATTGGACAGTATAGTCTTAATTAATAATGTAGTGAAGATAATAATTGAGAGGCCATAAAGTATGGGAAGAGGCCTTGAAAATTTAAGATAAATGTGTAGTATCGCTATAACTCCACATACGAGTTGTTGCATAGCACCGTTCTTTTAAAGAACTATTATATGACTTCACGATGTACAACATATGTGAGGTTGTATGTATTCAGATGCTGAAGATTCTCAAAGTTTTTCATGATGCGATTAAAACTTTCTCTCAAGTATACAGGCCGAGTGTCCATTTGTTCGTTATGTCAACAGTCAATATTCTTGGCATGCTACTTTAGGTGTGCGAGGACTGAACTTGTAAGACATTCCCTGTATTTATTTAGTTGCAACTATTTTAGATTCCCATTGTAAAGTTGATCTACTATTGATGTATTAGAAAATTTATTACGATCCTTGTATTTATTTTGTTGCAACTATTTTAGATTCCCATTGTAAAGTCGATCCATTGCTGATGTATTTGAAAATTTATTATGATTATATTGACGATTTAACGGATTTGCAAGATATGTACAACATGGAAGCATAATAAGAGGTTTTTGCGGTGATAGTTGATATAGAGGTGCTTCTTATACACTACCAAAGTTAGCATTGTGGTCAGTCATTAGTATCTCCATCACCACTTACTACGAAACATCACTACTCATTTATGAGTAAGCAATTGTTGGTATAGAGATTGAAGCGGCAATGGTTTAGGAAGTTAATGTTGGAGCTATAGCACTATATGAATACGAATTTCAAGTTCTTTGAAAATATTTCCATAAATGATTTCAACATCTTGAAATGGTGGTAGAGGCACGCTAAGGACTATCAATCCTAGCTCACATTGCATGTCAAGTACTTGTTGCTTCTAAGTCGACGATTGCCATTGAGTGAGCATTTAGTATCACATGCCTCATCCTCAATAATCAACAAGCCTCCATTTCCGTTGTCAACATCGAGGCAAGCACTTGCACAAAAAGCTAGCACAAGGCTGTTTGTAGACTATAAAAATCATGCGGGACATTAAGTAAGGAAAATGAGTACTTCAATAATGGAAAAAATTTGATGGAAGCCCAATCTTAATTGCGAGTACCACTCTCGAGCATGAACAACCACCATAAAGAGATACCTAGTAAGTACTAACAAATCTTCCATTTATTTTTATTGGTCATTCAAAAAAAGTTTTATAACATAGTAAATTTTTTTTTTTTGCGATTACCCCAAAAAAACTAAATGGTATGGTTTTCCGAAAAATAATGATCTAACCTTAGGCTTTTTAAATTATCATCAACTAAAAGTATATTTTTTTTCAAAAAATTTGAAAAAATTTAAATGGATAATCACACACTTGGCCTTGTTTTTTTTTTTCCCCAATTTAAAAGTGATAACACACTAGAGGTTTTCTAAAAATCTACATCGAACGATAGTAGTTTGATTTTAATTAGTGGATATGTATGCACCTTTAAGGAGACCTCAAAGTCAATGAATTTTTCTTTTCCCCTTACCCTTAATTTCTCTAAGACTAAATTGTTACAATAATTTCTTATACAATTATGGTTTATAGATGGTATTTTATTTTATATTTCTACTCAACAACTATACTCCGATCAAGTAAATAATATATTTTAATGCACCACTATGATTTATAGTTAATAGTAACATTGTAATTTTTTTTTTTTTATGTATTCTAAATTTCTATCATTCTAATAAGAATTCTTTATTCTTTATAACTTTTTTCACTTTGCTTAACATTAATTAATAATTAAATGTTGCATTAAGTTCACGTGGACCAAACATATTATTTTTTAATGGTGTAAATTTTGAATAAAAAATAAAAAATAATCATTTACGCGATAGTACGAATAATATAAATGTATGTGTAATTGCTTAAAGTGTTACAATAATCTGGGATAGAAAATACACGTATAGAAAAAGAAGAAAAACTATTAGCAGAAACAAATTAAAAAATGAATTAATTATGCAAAATGAATTTAAAAAAGAAAACACATTAAACAGTTTAAGGGCCGATGAATTGAACCTTAAACTGCAGGACTGGCCGAACCGGTGTGACGAACTCGTCTAGTTAAGCGTGTGACGATTCATTCAATTGAACTAGATCACTGGTCAAATAAAAGTCGAATGTTAAAACATTTGTCCATTGAATCACCTCAAAATCTGACAGGGAAGGGTTGAGGATAAGGGTATATTGGATATTCACTTTGACGAATCAAATCTCTGCAAGTAAATATTTTAAGGTTTAGTTATCAAGTTCGAACTTGAGATGTGAACTTTATTACTCTACCGAAAAAAAAACAAAAAGAAAAAAACTTTATTAGTACTAGTAGGTTATGCAACGCTAAGTGTATGTTTGGCAAAATATAATATGGTTAATTGTGATGGGAGTTCATCATAATATTAATCAAGATATTTGACAAATAAAAAGGAGCGTGGACTACTATTTTTATGAGCACTTATCAAGTAAAATGCCGTGCTTAATGGGATATGGTGGGAAAACAGTTATAAGATAATTATTTATAAATATGAATATTATTAAATGGTTATAAGACACTGATTTTGGTTGGAATTTTACTAAGGCCTTTTCAAATACTGACTCTTCAATCTTCAAATCGCTTATTCCATTCTACGTTTCCGATCTAACCTTTTTTTTTTTTTTTTCTCCCCTCTTTATTTTTACTCATTGCTACATGTTAGGGACGACATGTTTTGGTTTGCAACAAAAACTAATCGTATTATATGATTCCTTTACCCATCTTAGTCTAGCGAGATAATTCGTATTATCCCTTGTTCGAATCTATAGCAGGAAGTCGTTAACATTTTCGGTCAAACGTTCTAGCCTTAATTATGCTTTGAAAGAGTATTGTCTAAGCCCTGTAGTAAAATATTTATGGCACCAAAACCACTGTAAAGATAGGGAATTCTGGAAGCTTGAAGTTTTTTCAACAAAGTCATTCTTCAGCACCTCGATTACAATTGATCAGTTGTTTTCCAGAACGATATCTTGCTGACCAATTATTTTCAAATATAAATCATGACAAAAAAAGATATAATGGTGAGTATTAAAGATATATTTTTATACATTGAAATTTTATTTATATTTATACGCTATCCATTCATCCACTTAGCATGTTAATATAATTGAATTTTTTTTTCACATATAAAATCCAAGTTGAGAGCGACATTGCACTTTGAGATGCCATTGCAAAGACGTCATTGGTTGGTCCCCGGATGCTGAAATGCTTAGCTGTCCTAAATCCTAATCAAATAACAAGTTGAAAAATTTCCGCATGCTATTGGCTTTCACTAGCTAGATTATAATATATATATTCATGATGGAAGGCATGCATGAACTCGGCAAATCAATCTCAAGCGACTATTCCATTTTCTTTCAGTTCCAAAGTTTGTCTCTTCATCTTCTTTTGTTTGGGATAGAAATACAATCTAAAAGAAACCAGGAATCAATCCAATACTTCAACCACCATGACTCACCAAACTCTCCAATTGTCAATTCATTCTCTATTTTTTCTCATTACTTGCATCACTTTACGCCTTACTGAAACCGATGCGATTGGTGATTTAAACAATGTTTTACCGAGAGGGTCTTCTTTGTCCGTTGAACATGATTCAGACTTTCTTCTTTCTCCAAATCAAACATTCACTTGTGGCTTCCATAGCCTTGGAGGAAATTCGTATTGGTTCTCTATATGGTTCACCAAGAGTAAGGATAAAACTGTTGTCTGGACGGCTAACCGTAACATGCCCGTCAATGGCCGAGGCTCTAAGCTCACACTGAGGCAAAATGGTGCATTGGTCTTGACCGATGTTGATGGCACGGTAGCATGGGAGAGCAACACGACCTCTACAGCTGCTGCCAGTGCAGAGCTGCTTGAAACTGGAAACCTTGTTATAAAGGATCCTAATAATGAAATTCTCTGGCAAAGCTTTGATTATCCTACAGACACTCTATTGCCTAATCAACATTTGACGAAGATTACTAGGTTAGTGTCTGTCTTGGAAAGAGGGGCATATTATTCAGGCTACTTCAATTTGTTTTTCGACAATGACAACGTGTTGCGCTTGATATATGACGGTCCGGATATATCAAGCCTGTACTGGCCTAATCCTGATCTGGATGTGTTCCAGAATGGGAGGTCAAATTACAATAGTAGCCGAGTTGCCATTTTCAATGAGAGGGGAAGCTTTCTATCAAGTGACAGGTTTCAATTCAACGCTTCTGACTACGGGATTGGAATTAAGAGGAGGTTAACCATGGACTATGATGGCAACCTCAGGCTTTACAGCTTGAATGAATCAACGGGTTCGTGGTCCATGTCGTGGAGAGCTTTTGCTGGCTTATGCAGGATTCATGGAATATGCGGGAGAAACGGTATATGCGTGAACACACCTGAACCAAAGTGTACCTGCCCTCCCGGCTATAAGCGTGTTGATTCAAGAAATTGGCAGAAAGGTTGCCAAAAACGGTTCAAGAGCACCTGTTCAAACAATAAATTTGTGGAGCTTCTCCACACGGATTACTATGGATTTGATCTTGTCTATCAAGAAAATTCTTCTTTTGAAGATTGCAGAAAGTCGTGCTTAGAGAGTTGCAGTTGTCAAGCATTTAGCTATAGAATTACGGGGGAGAGACTCTGCTTTGCTAAGAGCGAACTTTTCAATGGTTTCCAGTCACTGGACTTTCAAGGTAGTATATATCTAAAGCTGCCAAACTCATTTGATGTGCTGGAGACACCACGTCTCAAAGGTATTAACCTATCGTGCTCATTGAACGCAAGCAGAATTTTGGTAGGCTCACCTAGCATGTATGACACTTCAGGCAAAAGGGTGAAATGGGCTTATTTCTATTGGTTTGCTTCTGTAATTGGTGGTATCGAGGTTCTTTTTGCGATGGTTGGTTTGTGGACTCTTTTTAGGAGACGTGGAGGACCGGCTTCAATAGAAGATGGATATAGAGCACTAACAAGTCAGTTCAGGAGGTTTAGTTATGCAGAACTAAAAGATGCAACAAATAATTTCCGGGAAGAGATAGGAAGAGGAGCATCCAGTTCGGTGTACAAAGGAGTTTTAGGAGACGGAAGAGTAGTTGCTGTGAAGAGACTAGGAGATGTTTATCATGGTGAAGAAGTTTTTTGGGCAGAAGTTAGCACTGTTGGACAAATCTATCACATGAACCTTGTTAGGATGTGGGGATTTTGCTGTGAGGGAAGGCATAGAATTTTGGTCTATGAGTATGTAGAAAATCAATCTCTAGACGGGCACTTGTTTTCAGCAATGTCCCTGGGATGGAAAGATCGTTTCAGAGTGGCACTCGGTACTGCAAAGGGCCTTGCCTACTTACACCATGAGTGCCTAGAATGGGTCATCCACTGTGATGTGAAGCCTGAAAACATTCTTTTAGATGGCGAGCTTGAGCCAAAAATTACTGATTTTGGACTCGCAAAGCTCTTGCAGAGGGACAGCGCAAATTCAAACTTCTCGCGCATTAGGGGTACCAAAGGGTACATGGCTCCAGAGTGGACCTCTAATCTTCCTATCACGGCAAAAGTCGATGTATACAGTTATGGGGTTATGATCCTAGAAATGGTTAGGGGATTTCGAATGTTGGGATTGGTTGCCAATGAAAACAAGGAGCAGGAAGCAGAGCTTACAGCTTTCGTTAGAGAGATGAGAGTGACGATTCAAAGAGAAGATGACTCATGGATAGAAGAAATAGTTGATCCAAGATTGAGAGGGAACTACAGCAGGAAGCAAGTCAGAAAACTCGTTGAAATTGGTCTTTCCTGTGTAGAGGAAGATAGAAACAACAGACCGACAATGGGTTCAATAGTGGATGGGCTGCTACAGTTGGAAACTAATAACGCTGAATTTGGAGAAACAAGTGCCAAAGATGAATCCCATTCAAGCTAACCAATTTGCTTCAACTTCCTGGTTCTTATTTTGTCACATTTCGCTTTGTTGATTAGCTTAAAAACCGATACGAGCATCAACCAAAAAAAAAAAAATAATAATAATAATTATTATTTGTATAAATTGAATGTCTCGCTGCCTGGCTATTGATGATGCAATGTCTCACTGATTTACTCAGTCTCCATCTTTTCTTAATTTTAGCAAATGTGATACATATAATTTTCTTATGACATGAGACTTCCTAATGCAGAGAATACACAGTTTGGTTGGTGTTGATCCCCATTCCTGAGAAGCCAATCAATTGGATAGGGGTTTGCTTTATTCATATCATCAAGTCCGTAAAATATATTTCCTGTCCACGTTTCAATTTACAGTATATGAACTATATTTCATGATACGGTAGTATCGATTAGAAGTGTTTTACAGATTCATTTCTGTTGATAATGAAGAAGGAAATCGTGGAGAGAAGTGAATTAACTGTGAGAACCCCAGCAACCAGCCAAAAAAACTCTGTTTGAACAACGAGAGCAGGCCAAACAGATCGAGGAATTAAGGAAAAAGGAGGGGAAAGCCTCAACAGCTCATGCACAAGAAAAAACAAGAATCAAAACCCTTAATCCAATTATATTCAATATCTTTACAAGTTAACGATTTTCTCTCAATTCTTTTCAACTTTCACTCACTTCGACTTACTCATCACTCACTTTTGGACGTAAATTCAATGAGTTACCATACTTCTCTATTTATAAACTTCACAAATTGGCATATGTAAATTACAAATTCAATAATTTTGACTTAATAATGTGCGAATTCTTCTTCATTTTCTTCAACAAGGTATAACTATTAATTGTGAATAGAAATTTACCCAATAATTTTGTCAAAATAGCCAACATAAATCATGGCCAATCAAGATTCACGCTTACCATGCCAAAGAAGCCCACCATAAATCTTGGCATTCACACTTACCATGCAAAATTCAAGTCAAAATAACACTCTCCACCTTGACTTGAATTTCTTTGTATCGCAATTAGAAGACTCTCTCCACCTTCTCCACATAGCTCTCAAAGGGAAACCTCAATTACCATACATGTGAATCAAGTCCAAACACTATTTGAACTTGCTTATTGAAGAAGGCTAAGTCAACATATCGACTAGATAATATGTTGTACCATTTTTCTTAACAGCAATATTTCCTTGAGAAGTAATATCTTAAATGAAATAATCCTTTACATCAATATGCTTCATTCTATCATGAAACATTTGATCCTTTATCATGTGAATAACACTCTAGCTATCACAATGTGCAATGGTTACTTGTATATTTAAGATAAGTTCACTAAGAAACCTCTTAATCAAATAGCTTATTTTATAGCTTCAACAATTGCCATGTACTCAGCTTTTGTAATGGATAATGCAACTATTGATGTAAAGTAGTTTTGTAACTGACAGCACAATTGCTAGGGGTGAAGACATAGCTCATGATGGATCTTCTTTTATTAGGATCACTTGTTTAATTTGAATTAAAAAAAAAAAAGCAACTACATTTTCTTACCTTTCCCAAATTTCAAATATGCATTAGTAGTGCCCCTCAAAAATCTCAAAATCTATTTCATAGCCTTCTAGTGCTTCTTACCAAGATTTGACATATATCTACTAGCAATATTAATAGCATGTGTAATATCAAGGTGAGTGCAAACCATTACATACATAATACTACCAACAACACTATAATGGGGAACATGTGACATATGTTCAATAGATCATGGTGAAACAGTTGCTGAAAGTTTAAAAACAAGCAACAAGTGGAATACTTACAAGTTTAATGTTTCTCATGCCAAAATGTTCTAAAACTTTCTCAGTAAGACTCCTTTGAATTAAACAAAGTTTACTTGTAGTTCTATCCCTTTTAACCTCCATACTAAGAATTTTCTTGGTTACTTCCAAATCTTTCATCTCAAATTCACCACTTAACTCTTCCTTTAATCTATTGATGTTAGACATATCATTGGTAACAATAAGCATGTCATCAACATAAAGCAACAAATAGATAATGAGCCATTATCAAAATTTCTAAAATTTACGTAACTATCATAAAGGCTCCTAAAATAGCCATGCACAGCAACAAAAGAATCAAACTGCTTATACTACTATTGAGGAGACTGCTTCAAATCATACAGTGATTTCTTTAATAAGCAAACGTGGTTTTCCTTGCTTTTAATTTCAAAACCTTTAGGTTGCTGCACGTAAGTTTTATCTTTAAGTTCACCCTGCAAGAAGACAATCTTAACATCTAGTTACTCCAATTCTAAATCATACATAGCAAATAGAGCAAACAAGACATGAATAGAACTATGTTTGACAAGAGGTGAGAAAACATCATTGAGGTCAACTCTTTGTACTTGATTATAGCCCTTAGCAGCCAATCATACCTTATATCTAGTATCTTTAGTTCCTAAAAGGCCATTTTTCTTCTTAAAAACCCATTTGCAACCAATAATCTCTTATCTCTTAGAGATTTAACCAACTCTTAAGTCTTATTCTTCTGAAGAGACTCTACTTCTTCTTGCATAGTCAACAACCATTTCGTAGAATCATTATAGGCAATAATATCTGAATAT
Source organism: Lumnitzera littorea (assembly GCA_024138015.1). Lineage (NCBI taxonomy): Eukaryota > Viridiplantae > Streptophyta > Magnoliopsida > Myrtales > Combretaceae > Lumnitzera > Lumnitzera littorea. The sequence continues at coordinate 51,252,081 of JAMXBB010000002.1, forward strand.
GTTGAAGGTTCATTGATTGCATCTGTCTCTTGTGCAATATTTAGGGCATATAAAACATAATATGCTAATCTAGTAGGTTTTCTTTTCTCTTTCAATGGCTTGCTTTTAGTAATAGAGTAATCCTCTTCTTCTACTGATTCTTATTCTTCTATAGAAGTAGGCAACTCACCTAAGCTTTGCACAAAATCATCATGTAGAGAAGATGTACTCTCTACCTCAAACTTAACTTCCTTTTACTTATTAGAACTCTAGGCTTCTATTTTGGAAGTGATAGAAGACTCCTTTCTATGGTGAAGCATAATAGATTCGTGAAAGATAACATCCCTACTAATGACATGAACATAGATAAAGCACCTAAATATCCTTAAGTTTGAATAGTTAGCAAGATTTCTTAACCATACCTCTTTTGGAGTTTTACAATCTATTGATGCAAGTGGAGAACGATTCACCAAATAACAAGTTGTAGAAGCTACTTTTGCAATAAGCTAGAATTAGATAACATACACTAGACATTCTCTAATAAAGCTCCAATCATGCACTCAACTATGTCATTTTGCTGAGGAGTTCCTCTAATCATGAGATGCCTCTTAATGCATTCATCTTCGAAGAATATATGGAATTCATTATTACGGAGTTGTTAAATCTTTTTGCTTGCTCGATTTTCTACTAGAGCTTTTCATTACTTAAAAGTAACAAAGACTTCATTTTTTCTTCAAAATAGCTTCCTAGAATAGTCATCATTGGACGTAAGCATATATAAAGCACCACCTTTTGAGGGAACAATTGTTGTCCCTTAAAGCCTGAAGGATATAATCCAAAATTCTTTTAGTTTTATGAACTTCTGTATTAAAGCTAACTCTTTTGTGTTTGCTAAAGATACAATACTCACATAACTCTAATTTGAATGTACTTTGACTATGAAGAAGACCACTCTTACTCAACACTATTATGCCTTTCTCACTCATGTGCTATAACTTAGTCACATTTGAATCTAACATATAAAAAGAAGTTGTAGCCAAAACAATAACAATAGATCCTTGTAGTACATATGATCTACCAATTTGCTTAGCCATCATGATAATAAGAACTCCTTTTAGATCCTTTAGAACTCCACCTTCACCAACAAATCTGTAACCATTTTCTTCAATAGTAAATAAAGAGATAAGGTTTTTTTCATATCAGAACATAATGGACCTTGATTAATGTCCTTATAATGCTATCATGCTTTGATTTTGATAGTACTAGTACTAGTAACTTTACAAGGATGATTATTGATATCAATACAACTCCTCTATCTATAGGTTCATAAGAGGAAAACAAATCTCTATGGAGACATATAGGGAATGAATAGGCGAAATTTGAAATCTAAGCTTGCTTAGCACCATTCTCTGTCATAGCATAGACATCACATTCAAGCTTATAACACTAGCTTTGGCAAGCTCGTCATTTTTCTAGTTCTTCTCTCTATTTTTATTTTGTAACTTAAAGCAATCAACTTTGATGTGTCCTTTCTTTTTATAGTAATTACAAGTCATATTATTGTAACTAGATTTTGATTTTGATATAGATTGACTATTGTTGTTAAGAATGATCTTCCTCTAACAACTAGACTCACTACTGGACCATCTGAATGGCTTATGGAGAGTTTAAAAAACTCTTTGGAATACAACGCTTCTTTCACTTCCTCCTAGTTTAGAGTCTTGTTGCAATAAATTAAAGTCTCTAAAGTTCTTATATGATGGAGGTAGTGAAGGAAGTTGCATAAGAGCTTGATCTACATCTTCATACTTTATCTCCATATCAATAAGAATGGAGGAGAATTCATCAATGTGTAACTTAATTGATGCACCTTTTGCCATACTAAGGGTGTATAAATGATGCTTGACAATTAACTTAGTGGTGAGATACTTTATGATATACAAAGATTCCAATTTGTCCTATAAGTCCTTAGTTGTCTTTTGATAAAAAATTTTACACAAAACTTTATTTAACAAGCACAATTGAATAGTAGATCAAGCTTTCTCATCAATATCTAATATCTTCTCCTCATCCATTGAGTTGGGTATTTTGTCTTTACCTAGTAATGCCTTATGCAACCTGTTTTGCGTTAAGATTGCATGCATCTATTGATCTACTCAATATTCGATAATATTAGCTCCATGAATTCTAGCTACATGATTTATTACTTCTGAGTCTACAATCCATATAGGATGAGATTCGCTAAGTAATATACAACTAGAAATATAAAGAGAATATAGATAAGAGGGATGTTGTACCTCCTTTAGCTTAGTGCACTCATGAGCAAAATGTCCTATTTTTTTTTTCCTTCTTTTTTTCCCCTCTTTTTTGGTCAACAACTAAAGCACTTAATTTAGCTTCATCTTTCTTACCACTACTTTTGCCTCTCTTGAAACAATATTTTGTTGGCATAGCCCCATATCCATTCTTATAGTTCTTATAACTCCACTTCCTTTTATAACTCAAGATTCCAATTGAAGTGAATTCAGCAAAAAACATAATTTCAGTAGACTTAGCAAGTTCGAAGCTATCATCTTCATGTTCAAGGTGATGAAAAATATCATCAAATGTTTTGATGTTTTTATTATGATTCATATTCACCCTCTTCCTAATTATCTGATAGAGACTGAATTGCAGTTGCCTTGTTGTTCATTGATTAAGGTATATTAAGCAAATTTGAGTTCCTTAATCATGTTTAAGATCCCTCATAGATGTTGCTTTATAAGATTTTGTTGTTTCTTGTAAGTGTGAAACTTGACTAAAAGCCTCCTCGATTTGTTATAAAGGTACATCTAAAGTTCTCCTTAAGAATATCCAATATCTCTTTTGCCATGAAATATTGCTTAAATTGACACATTATGTCATCTCGTATGCTTTTCAATAATATGATGTGAGCAATGCCATTTTTTTTTTCTTTTCTAAGGTGTTATAAGCCTCATGAATTCTTTTATGTTTTGTAACACCCCAGACTAACAACATTACAATCCACCATGTGTTAGTACTAGTTAATAACATATCAAGACTCTATAACTATCTACAAACTCTACAATAACTATGTAAATCATTAATAGCCATAAATAACAAGTCTTTGTAAGTAAATTTAAAACTACATAATATCCTCAAAAGTCAACTTGCTTACTACTATAATACTACCATTGCCTAAAATTAAAAAGGAATAGTAATTAAAACCACTACAATCTACTTCATCTAATCAAAGCTCCTAGAGAAAGGTCTATTAATCTTATCTATTAAATTTATTGATCTTCCTTGCAACAATAATAATAGTTGTCAATCTCCCCCATCTTGATAATAGTAAGCCTCTCAAATCTCCTCATACTTTATTGGTTCTTCATTAGTCTCCATAGTTGGAAAAATAAAAGATTGAGCTAACACACAATATGTGAGTACCACAAATGCTAGTGCGTACCATGCATCATATGGAACACATATGATTAATGCAACAAGAAACCGCAACGTTTGGTTTAATTATCTTTGATTAAGTCAATAAGAAACCACAACATACTGTTTAATTATGTTTGATTGAGCCATTGAGGGCCTTAACTAAACTACTGTTATGGGAACTACAAATATAGGCCTCGACATCTTACCTAATTGGTGTGGATAACTAATACTACAAGCTCTACAACCCTGAATTATCAGTATGGGAACTATCATTACGAGCCTCGACATCTTACCTATTTCTAACTCAAATCATTTTCAAGGAAACCCCATTAGGAATGATGTTACTCAAGGATCATAGGGGTATCCATAAGGGACATACTATTCTCGATCCCTAGGCCAAGCTACTCATAATCAAGAAGCAATTTTAATAGTTGAATATAGATTATGTCCATTTGCCAATTTTATCTTAGCAAGTACAACCATCAAACATGGTAAACAAGTACTGAATTCCTAAGCAACCAATATTGTTTAACCTAAACTTGAACTATTTTCAAATGGTTTCACACCTAAGTTAAAGAATACAAAATTACTAACTTTTAGTAATTGTCCAATTAGTTAGCCTATAATAGTTCCTTAATCTTATTATGACTAAACTGGGGGTTTAACTCTTAAACTTTGTTTATGAAACACTTAAAATCATTACATTAGGGTTTAGAGTATCAAAAGGGTTATTAAAATAATTAAATAAAAGGACAAAAGAAAGATGGCACACAACCTTAGCACACCCTTTACATGGGCATGTTGAGGTCTGTGCTTCTCCGCTCAATAATAACATGGGTATAAAGGAAAAGAAAACACATCCGTAAGGTTTACAGCATTGAACTTCACTTATGATCATACGACTCCCTAAGGGGTTTGTAGGAACAATTGTGGGCATGATTCTGCCTATGTCCCTCTAACACCATAGTTTCTTCCTCTTTCCTCGATTTTTCACCCATTCTCCACATCTCCTTGCTCGATGCATCAACCTCTCAATCTAAAATCCTCCAAAATCAACCCCAAAACAAAGATCTAAAGATACTCAGATGTATCTTTTCAACCAAAATGTAAAAGAAACTTAAAACATTGGAACTAGAATTATGCATACCTTAATTAATCGGAAACTTAGCAACACCACAATCTAGAGTTTACTTGAATCAAAATTTGACCTTAATCCAAAACATGTCGTTAATGTTAGATCTACTTTTATAATTAAATCCCTTTTTGCCAATGAAATCACTATTTACCTTCTTAAGGTTGCTCCTATAATAAGATCTCTACAAAACCCTCTCTAGGATTGTTTTCCTTCACTACTACACTACAATATCACCTAATTAGAAGATATCCTTATTGGTAAATCTTACAAAACTAATGGAAAAGGGATTTTACATGTTCTTTATACATACACTTACTCCTCGATAGCAGAGACTATCAAGAGATAGAGCAAAATAACAAAAAGTGAGCCCCTAGTCATTAATAGACTTTTTATAGTTAGAGAATAAAATTTCTCTTTACCCCTCATACTTACTTTTTATTTACTTCCACACCATTGCTTTTATAACTTATCTTTTTTTATTTTTCTAAGGGTTTTACATGTGAGTAGTTATTCCAAACTTAAACTCTAACATGACATGATTTAGGGTTTCAAGTACCTCATTTTCCTCGAGGATTTTTTTGAAGTTTTCAATGCGAAATATCGAAATTATCCGTATTAAGTTTTTCTTTATTCAACTCAATAACAATGTTTTCAGAAGTGAACCCATTTTGAAATTTCTCTCTATTTCATATAGACACATATAAATAGAACTGTTACAATACATATAATATGCACAAAATAACATATGGAACTAAATGACAATTTTAACATATATGACACGGAGTCAAAAACTTGCTAACCTCTTCATCATTATCCATATTCACGCACTCAATGGTTCAATAAAATTTTGCATAAAAAGATTCTAGATGAAATTGTCCTAGGAATTTTCTACATCTAGAACTCCACTTGATCAAATGAATGGGCCCAGTTAGCATGATTCAAAACATACCTAACAACAAATCATGTTCGTAGAATTATCTTAAATCATCGAGTTCTAAAATATCTTTAAAAGAAGGAAAAAAAAAAGAAAAAGAAAAGAAAAGAAGAAAGCTCGGCACGATAAGTCCAGTATAGTTGACAATTCACCTTCGTGCCAAATCTTGATAATTATTTCATATATTTTGCAGTAGAAATATTTTCCTTAATACCATATGCCATTTGAATAGTTTTCCTTGTAATGCTTCATTTGGCCATGTGCAACCTTTTTCACAAAATTACTTATAAAAGTAGTTTATTCTTCAACGACAAAAGTTGCAGAGGAACTTTCTTTTCGGTTAATTATGAAACTATGAACAATCTGACCTTGTGGTACAAATTCACCGATACCCATAGTTTCGCTTATCATTAAGCGATGGCTTTGATCCACATGCAATATGAGAAGCGCTTTGTTTCAGTTTTGAACTTTTTATCATTACTACAAATTTTCACTAAAAACATAGAATTTCATATGCATCAATGAAAGAATCTGCATTGTCATATGCAACAAAGACTTGCGTTATTTATTTATTATTTTTTTTATCCAAAATACAAAGTGCTTTGTATTCTGCAGCCAATGTCGAGTACATATGCATCGGTATTGTTTTCATTACAATCAAAAGAAAAAATTTACTTGCATGGAAACAAGTATCCATATGACTATTTCAAAATAATATTTGTAAGTTACGAAAATAAACCAAAATGAATCTATTACTCAAAGATACACAATGGAAATCGATTATAGGTACTAGTTCAATCACTAATATTATCAATGACTATGTACTTGCAGTCAGAATGTAACCACTAGCAGAAAACACCATCAATCCACAACCTATATGTTTGCTTGAATGTATTATAATGGTGGGTTATTCTACAACACACTTTCACTATTTCTTTGAAAGGGTTACTCCACAAAAATTGGTGAAAAACCATTCAATGTTCTTCTTTATTTATAAAAGAGAAGGTGCCTTTTGGGAAGAGACACAACTCTTTGAAAAAAGATTTAATGATATTAATGTGTCACGTGGATTGATAAGTAGTATGTAAATACCAATAAAATTTTAATAAATGTTAATAAAGAAATGTACTTTCTAAAAAAGAATAAATTATATTTTTATATGTTAAAATTTTATAAATACTTATACGCCATTTATCAATTCATATGACATGTTAATTTCATTAAAGTATTTTTCCAACTCTTCCTATGTATCCTTTAGATAATTCATATTCTTCACAATTCTAGAAATGCACCCCATTGAACATACATTCCTTATGAAGAACCATAACTCTTTGAACATTCTCATATTAACTAATATCTCTCACTTACGCACGATGAAAGTTGCCAAAATCTTTAATATTCATATCTTGAACACTATTTGCAAATAAGTCTTGGGACTTGCAAGCAAATGAGCTATAAAATTTTGGGAGCTTTGTACACCTATTAAGGACAACATGGTGGCTGCTATAGCAGTATCTACATCTTTCTATGCCCTAAATATATTTTTCTACATCATCTAATGCATGTCTAATCCCTCAGTTAAATTTAAAGAGCTACACTTGACTCACAATCGATCCTAACGTTATTAATACACGTGAAATTAAGTTCAACTTCTTAAGGACAACTTAATAGGTTGACCTTTGAATACTCAACAATCAAACAATATCTTTTTGAATAGATATTACTTGACAATCATATAATTGCTTTCCTAGATATGTCTCATAAAGCCAAATTATTCATGACCACAAGTAACAAATTAAAGTAGTAATATCATTTAATCATTTTGCAATATAGACAAAAGTCATACAAGGTATTAGTTTAAAAAATAATTTTTCTTAAAAAAATAAATAAATCAAACAATAAATAGTGATCCATTCACTTACTTTTGTTTGGTCATTTTGGTACATCTATTGTATCAAAACATGAGCACGGTGGTATGTCACAAATTTTTACGACAATGAATGTTACCAGTGTTATGGATGATGGCTTATTCATATTGGCATTAATAATACAGCTCATCTTAACTCTTTATCGATACAACTTGAAATTTTGTTAGTCTCACTCATCTTTGCAACTCAAATGCGCCAAAGGAAATTAATAAATTACCTATATGTTTGCCAAGAATAATAATAATAATAATAATTTAAGAGCACTACGTTTAGGAAAATAAGCAATAAATTAAAACGATGAAGTGGTTGACAAGTCGTAAACAGCGGGCTGAAGTCCGTGAAACGCCAACGTGTGCAAGGCATTTGGACTAACTAGAAGATAGCCAAGACTGGAGTCAAATCAACCAGTTATTATTATCGAATCGACATAATCAAATGAATTTGTTAGTATAACTTGAATACAACAGCACTACGTCTAGGAAAATAAGCAATAAATTAAAACGATAAAGAAGCGGTTGACAAGTCGTAAGCAGTGGGCTACAGGTCTTGGTCGGACGAAGGCATATTTTATCGACGCCCGCGAATGTTCTTTTCAGTTACAACTTGTTAACTGTCCTCTTAACTTTGGAGCAAAAACCAATATAACAACCCCCCATAGTGGACCCCTCCTCACATGATTCTCTTTTAAATAATAAGATTGTGAATTTTTACACGTGCAGTATGACCAAGTCTAAGCCTCCATGCCAATCCAATAGGCTTCCGAAGACACGGACCTTATTTGCCAATATTCTATTTGAAAATTAATTTCTAGTGCAAAATAGATATAATCCTTTCACTGACAGGAAATTTCTTGTTAGAAAATTTGTTAAAAATAAGGAAATTCAAGGATACTTAGGGACACACAAAGAATACTTTCTTTTAAGAGTTTTATGTATCTTATGCAAAATTTGCTAAAGATGGGTGTAAACTCTCACAAGATATAATCAAGTAAATACTAATAATAAGATAACAATCCTTAGTTTTTAATAATCACACAATTTTGAAGAATTTTGAAAGAAGATTTGTGACTTATTGGTTAAGTGTTTTGATTATAAGATCTTGAAAAAAATATTTGGAAATTTCATGTAAAAAATATCTATAAATGTTAGTATATATATAGAAATCCATTCATCAAGTTCCAAGTATTGTGGCTTTTTCTAAGAACACATCCATTGAAATTACTTAATTTTTAATCATTAAATTATGTTTAGTGTGGAAAATATCATTGATTATTTAGGTGGTAATTAAAAAATGTTATTTTTACAACATGCAAAATATATTTTACAACTAGTTTTCTCTTACATTCTCTATTTAGTTAAGAAAAAAAAAAAAGAGTTGTATCAACTTTCTTTTTACTATTTTTATGCCTATAAAATGACATGCGTATGTACAAGAAATGTGTTAAGAAACGAAATGAGAGAAATATATTAAGAAAAAAAATTTCCTTCTTCTCTCTTATAAATGCCCTTTTGTAGGTTCTCTTCTCTTCTACTTTATCTCACAATTGGCATCAAAGCCAAGTTTTCAAGGACCATCTTGCTCGGGCCAAAACGTAGTTTGATATTTATAGTCGAGGATTATGGTATAGGGAGAATCTACCAATACATAGTAGTTGTTGGTCTAGGACCAAGTTAAAATTGTTTTAATACTAAGTAGTAACCAATATCATGGTAGATCTCGTATCATCGATTAGTTCAATAAGGAAACTTAACAATAATAATTATGATACATCGAGCACTTGTATAAAATACTACTTGCTTGGATAAGACTTGTAGGGTGTTATTGGCGGTGTAGAAATGACTTCACCAACTAGTGAAGAGGAAGAAAAGAAATGGAAGATTGAAGTAGGAAAGGTAATGTATGTGTTGTCTATCACCATAGAAGACAAGTCCTTACACCAAATCAATAACTTATCTACAAAAAAGGAGGCTTGGGACACTCTAGTGACATTATTCATAAAGAAAAGTAATGCGAAACTAAAGTTATTGGAAAATGAACTCATGTTTGTTCAATAAGGGGATATGATGATAAACCAATTTTTCACCAAAGTAAAATCAATTTGCAATGAAATTGCCAAATTGGGCTTGGAGAGTGCAATTAATGGTGGAAGAAAAAGAAGGATATTATTCATAGATTAAATCCTAAATACTATGGGATAATTACCACTCAAGGATGGGCTAATGAACCAACTTAATAGAGTTGGAAAGTATATTGGCCAACTAAGAGGCCTTACATATGCGGATGTATAAACTTTCAACAAATGAGGAGGATAAAGCTCTCTTTTCCAAAAAGAGAGAACCTTGAGAATTTAAAACAGTTGCATAGTCTAGCAATAAAGGTGAAAGCTTATGTCGAAAACAACAAGGTTAGCAAAGGGTCGATGTTGGAGAGGTCTACAACAAGGGGAGCTAGATAGCCTCAATAACAAAATGCTAAAGGAGAAAAGAGATATCGTTATTAGGATGATTGATGTTACAAATGTTGTAAGAAATGCCACTTTGCTCTACATTTTTGGTTAAAAGGTAGAAGGTAATTCTATTATGCTCAATAAGAGTGAAAAAGAATGGGATTTTCAAGCATCATTTGTTGTAGAAGAGTTACCTCTAGTAAGAAATAGATAATGAAGGACAATTCCAATGTAATGATGATGATGAGAATGTTACATCATGCTTAGATGAACTGGTAAACGAGGCAGAATTAGTCATGATGAGCAATAACTCAATTAATTATAATGATAATTGGATTGTTGATTTTAGTTGCTCTTAACATATGATGGGGATGAGGAAAATCTCTTAAATATGTCAGAGTACAAGGAAGAACAAGTCATGGTGATAGCAAACAACTCTAGGTTGCCAATTGCTCATATTGGCAAGATGATTATAGTTCCTTACTTCAGTCCATATCGGGTTTAGGTAGAACAAGTCTATCACATACCTAAGATGAAAACTTATTTTCAGTCTCGCAACTAATATCTTCAGGAAATTATGTGGTGTTTAGACCTAAAGATATGAAAGTGTATCGAAGTTTGATTCCTACATGTTCACCACTTGTGGAGGGAAGATGACTTGAGTCTATCTATATAATGTTATGTAATGTTAGCACAAGAGGCATATGTGGACAAGACAAGAAAAAATGAGACAATAGATTTGTGGCATGCAAGACTCGAATATGTTAGCTATAATCGATTAAGGCAATGATAAAGAAATCAATGTTAGGGGGCTTACTAAATTTAGAAATGCAAGATAACATTATTTGTGTAGGATGTCAATATGGTAAAACACATGAGTTACAATATGAAGAGTCAAAATATAGAGTTGAAACACCTTGTAAATTAGTGCATTTAGATTTTTTGGACCAATGTAATAGTCTTCAATTAGCAAAAACCGATACATGATCACATTTACTGATGATTTCTCAAGGTATGTGTAGATTGACTTTATGAAGGAGAAATTATGAGCTCTAGTGAAGTTTAAGGAGTTTAAAGAAAATATTGAAAGGGAAGTTAGGTATGAAATTCAATGTTTGTGTATTGATAATGGGGGAGAATACACATCAAAGGAATTTACTCAATATTTATAGAAGTATGACATAAGATGGCAATTAACCTGCTTAAATACTCTACAACAAAATGGAGTTGCGGAGTAAAAAAATCAGTATTTGGCAAAAACATATAAGAAATGTCCCACTACGATTTTGGGTCGAGTGCATGAAAACAATGGTTTATGTTACCAATAGATTACTTGAAGTTAGGGTTGGGTTAATTCCAACATTTGAAAAAAGATGGGGTATAAAACCATTAGTAAGCTACTTTCAAGCATTTAGATGTCTTTGTTATTTGTTCTTACTAAGTTAAGAACGTAACAAATTTGACAAGAAGGCAATCTGTTGTATATTCATTGGCTACGATAGTTAATAAAAAGGGTGGGGATGTTATGATCCAACAACAATTGTTATGTTTCTAAAAATGTAGTTTTTGATGAGGCATCATTGTCACGCCTTGAAGCGGTAGAGTCATAACAACCCCGTCGTGTAAACCATTTTAAGATAGAAGTTGGCCTTACAATCGCTATTTTAGACCTAATCTACAAAAGTCATCCACGACTAACCGGCTTTGAAGTAAACAGCTTGTGATTTAAATAAATCGTTACTTAAGAAAGTGAGAAAATATATATATATATATATATATACACACACAAAAATTTAGTTATTACAATTAACATTTACAACGCTTCACCGTAATCTATTTCCTAGTTAATACATTATTCAGAAATGAAAAATTCTAAGATAAGAGCTTAGACCTTAAAAATATATGTTTGTTCTTCAAATGTTTTTCCTCACTCCCCAAGATCCAGTAGTTGCTAGCTTTAGAGTAGTTATAAGTTGCTTCTTAGCCAGCACCTGTAACGATGTCTATAGGGATGTGAGCAACCATAGCTTAGTAAGTTAGGATGAAGGACTTAAAACTATACCACCAACACAAACAAGGTTATCACCTGATTTAGTTAGATGTAATGTATGAACATACAAATACCATCGCATGACATTATCCAGCTTGTCGTAAGATTAGAGAAATTGTGCCCACTCTAATCCGAGTTGAGGAGTTGTTGTTAATGCAACAGCTTACAACTAAATCTAAGCTTATGCAATGGAGACACCGCTTCTCCCGTAACTACCTTCAAACCACTGACTTCACTCTTACCGCAACCTTCTCACTTATCACTTAGTTCGACTAAGGATGAAGAAAGGATCCATTATGCTATCTAGTGCTATCCCTTTCAAAGGGGTCGATATTTGGCTGGAGAATTCTAAGTTTCTCCTAATGGGTTGCTATGTAGGTCTGATTATGATTACAGGTCGTATATTTGATTAGGTTTAATTTAGGATGATAAATCATTTCATACAAATCATATAATACAAGCTAAGCAGCAAATCAAAAATCATATCATCAGCTCAGAATAAGAACAATCAACTATAATTTCAAGCCTCCAAAATACAACATTGTATTAATCCCAACTTACCTAAATTCTTCGCTTACTCACTCGAGGTTTGACTCGCTTAGGCCATTACCGATCATCCCTATAATACAAACGTGGTTTTAGTTTTTCATATAACTATTATAAGTTGGTTTTATCCTATAACGCTTATTGTTATGTTTTGTTTAGGGTTTAATATACCTAATTATCTAGGTCTTAAGTCTTTTACAATTTTTCTTGAATCATGTTAAGTTCTGTTTCAGTTTTTACATCGATTTCTAAATTAGGTTTTTAACTTAATTTTTTGTTAGAGATTTTTATGTATACCCTAAAAAATCATTCCAACCCATAATGTGAAATTAATCATATTATCTTTGGATATCCTGAATATCATTTTTAGTCTCTAACTAATATTGTAGTTCGTGTCGTACACTCGAATCCTAATTTAATTATCGAATTCACCCTCGTTATGAGAAAATCTTACATTTTTCATATAATTACCCTAATTTAAGTTTCCTATTAGATTTATTGTATATTCCTATTATTATCATAATATCAATTCTAACCAATATTTTCCTAATTATTAATTTTTCATAATTACATATTACACATTATCACCTAATGTGGATAAAATGTACACATCTAATATTTCCACCACTTCATATATCATCTCTCAACATCAAATAACATTTCAAATATCTAAATTCATCCCAAATCAGATTTTGAGCCTAATTACCCTAAATTACCAAATTAACTCAAAATTTCTCATTCTTTTACCTATTACATATTTACTACATAATATACTAATAATTACATCTAACACTCCAAATGCTACAAGTATCATACTTCATCAGATTTCAACATCCTAAAACATATAATTGTACATCAAATTAGTAATTACCCTTTTAATTACTTAATTAATCCTAAATTACCTATTTTATGCATCATTTTAAGGCCTAAAAATTATCTAAAAATTTCAAAAATTAATTTTTGAAAACGGGTTTCATGGCACTGTTCTATATCATCTAAGTAGTCTATAGAAAAATTTGGGGCTCAAAACTACATTCCTAAGGTCATTTATTTCTAGACTGAAACATACTCGGTTTTGCATGATTTCTTAAAGACCATATATCATGGGACATAGTTTCATCAAAATAATATTTTTCATAAAAACTACATACTAAAATATTTCAAAATAAAAAAATTCATAATTTTCTAAGAATATTTACTATTTTTATAAAATTACACAAAATCGGACTAGAAATCGAACTCACCAATTTGGATGGCTCCGGCCACCATTGGTGGCCATGGGTATGTCGGCCCACTTGGGCACTATCACCACCATATGGTGGTGGTGGTCGTCCACTCCCAGTTACTTGTCGGGTTTGGGTTCTCCTTAGAAGCCCCAACTGTATAGATTTTTGCTAAATTTTTGTAAAACCCTAATTTACTCTCAATTTCTCCTCTCTCTAATTTTCTACACTTCTTGACATCCAAAATGAGCTTCTAAAAAATTTGGGGTATTTATAGAGGTCTTGGGGAATTACTGTGCATTAATTTGATTAGACAATCGACTTATCTTCTTCAAATTTACCTTTTGTGTTGTTTTAATTCAATTGGCTAATTTTTTTCTTACTTTCCTTAGCTACCATGACTCAAATCTGGATCATTCCTTATTTTTTATGATTTTTATTTATTTTTTCTTAATTAATTATGAATTTTCTTTAATTATTTAGTATTATTTTAGCACATTTCGCGTATTTTAAGTAATTACGCGTATTTCTACTTACATGTACATCATATATAGGATAAATAAATATTCCTAAATATTATTTAGGTTATTTTATGATTTTTAGTGTGCATATAATTTATCTCTTGTAATTCGTTAATTATCGGAATGCATTTTACACATTTTCGATAAATAATAAGTTATATACTTAAAATTTGAAAATTTTATATTCTTTTATTTTATTACTTATTTTCTTAAATTCAAACTTACGGGATCATTTTTATTAATATTTTTAGCTTTATTTGATAATTTATGCTCGATCGGATCCTTTAACCGATCACCCTAAATTCTATGAGTTAAACTTTGAGTAGCTGATTGTGGGTCTTACAATCATTGTATTGGTTCTTGGAAGTTATGTTATTATTAGACTCTAATGAAATTGAGGAGCAAGTGTAAAGAATAATGGAGGTATAACTAGAACTAAAGGAAGTGCCACTAATATGTGAAGTTTTTAATGATGAACCATCATCGGATCAAGGGAGTAAGATTTCCTAATAAAAACCTATGGTAGATAAGAGTCTACATCAAGTCTTCAAAGGAAGAGAAACTAAGTCAAATAGAAGAATTAGATGAGGAAGCTTCTCAACTACAGCTAAGAAGATCTACAAGGAAGTATAAGTCAAATCCTAAATACACTAATGTAGCATTAGTAGAAGATAGTGGCATAAAGGAACCAAGTATGTATGAAGAAGTAGCTTAGTTAAAGGAATTGAGAGAAGCACTAGAAGAAGAGCTCAAGGATTTTTTTTTTTTAAAAAAGAAAATGAAACTTGGGAGTTAGTGCCATAACTTGCCAAAGTACAACCTATTTCCTATAAATGGGTGTACAAGGTGAAGATTTGACCTGATGGATCTGTAGAAAGGTTGAAGGCTCGTTTAGTGGTATGAGGGCATAAAAGTACAGGCTGGACTACAGCAAGACATTTAGTCTAGTGGTTAAAATTCTATTGTTCATGTTGTCAACACATGTAGTTAATAAATCTTGGAGAATTTGTTAGATGAATGTTAAGAATACATTTTTGCATAGTGAGTTAGATTAAGAAATATACATGGAACCATCAAAGGGTTTTGAGAGCAATGATCATTTGAATCATGTGTGCAAGTTGTTGAAAACATTATACAGTGTGAAGCAGGCAACACGAGTATGATATGGAAAAATTGTAGAATTCCTAATATAAAGTGGATATCTGCTTGCACCAATGGACTTAAGCTTGTTTGTAAAAGAATGAAATGGTAAGCTAGCTATAATGGTAGTGTATGTGGATGATCTAATTATCATTGGAAATGATGAAAAGGAAATTCATAGAACAAGAGGTAATCTATCCATTCATTTTCAAATAAAAGAGCTTGAAGAGTTAAAACACTTTCTAAGACTTGAGATCGAGAGAACATAAGATGGGATATTTTTGTGCTAGCAAAATTATGCTTAAGATCTATTAGAAAAATATGTTATGCTTGATTGTGAACCAATATTAGCACCAATGGCGATGAAAACAAGATTACATTCAATTGAAGGAAAAAATTAGAGGTTACAATGATGTAGAGAGAGCTTATAGGTAGTCTAATCTACCTCATTCTAACTCAACTTGACATATCATAGCAATGTGTGTAGTAAGTCGATTCATGCAAAATCCAAAGTCGCATTTGGAAGAGGTACGTCAAATTTTGAGGTATATTAAGAGTACCATTAATCATAGGATATTTTATAAGAAAGGTGTTCCATGTAGAGTTGTAGGATACTATGATGCTAATTATATTGGTGACCTACTTGTCGTTTAATAACTGGATATATGTATACCCTCCGGTTAGGAGTAGTATCATGATGTGGCGAGAGATAGCCTACTGTATCTTTGTTAAGTATAGAAGCAGAATACAGAGCAATAGTTATGACAGCTTAGGAGTGTACATAGCTTATACAGCTATTACAAGATCTACATCAATTGACTAATTATATAGTGAAGTTATATTGTGATAATCAATAAACAATTTGCCTAGTTAAAAGTCCTATCTTTAATGCCAAAACCAAGCATGTGGAGATACATTATCATTTTATCAAAAAAAAGGTATTACGAGGTGACATTGAGATGAAGTATATCAACACTAGAGGTCAAGCTGCAAATATATTTACGAAAGGAGTTAATAGTCAAAATTTAAGAATTTAAAAGAAAACAACTAGGTATGATTACAAGCTTTACAATAAGAAAAAAAGTTGCTAAGTTGAAAATGCCATAGACTTTTTAAGTAGTGATTAAAAAAGGTTGTTTTTACAACCTACAAAGCACATTTAACAACTAGTTTTCTCTCACATCCTTTATGTAGTTAAAAAAAAGAAGAAGAGTTGTATCAACTTTCTATAGACTATTTTGAAGAGTCGTATTTACCTATAAAATGGCATGCTTATGTATGGGAAATGTGTCAAGAAATGAAATAAGAGAAACATATTAAGAAAAAGCTTTTCATTCTTCTCTCTTATAAATATCCTAGTGTAAGTTCTCTTCTCCTCCCTTTTATCTCACATTTAGATTAGTTAAAAATTGATCTTGATTATCTATTATAAAGTGATGTAACTTTTGGAAAATGATAGATTGCATATGTAAAAACATCATCAAATATGAATAATTGTACCAATACAGTTGACACAACCAAGTGATAAGGTCATGTCTACTAGTTATGTTACTTTATAATCATGAGCTTTATGCATTCCATTAACATGACTAACTGACATGGTAATGTTGTTAGTTGTGTAACTTTTTGGTTACACTTATTGATAGGAATCAGGTTACTGGGCCTTTAACCTACAACTGAGCTCAAGGATTAGAGGGACTAGCAAGGTGAATCATTCTACTCTAGCCGACTTCTGTCGAAACCAAGTTACTCCTTGCTGTTGATTAACTCTATATGCCTAGCCATATGACTATCGACCTCTCAGAAATTGTGTGACGATTTAAAGAATGTCCTAACAGCAGCCAATCCTTACGTGCCTACTTAGTCATGTTTGAACTGACCACTTGCTTAGCTTAACTCTTACCAAGAGGTCGAGAGAGCTACCCTAAACAAATCTTTAACCACTCCTACTCGAATGAGTCAATGCTTACTTGGTACCCCTACTTGGCCACCTAATTAGCTTGTACTATTTTATCTGTATCTTCCAATGGCATCACCAATGCATCTCTACCATCTGTATGGTACTACGTATATAATCTGTTGCACCAATTATTGTTTTTCTTGAATATTTACTTCTACCCTTTTGTATTCTTTGTATGATATTTCTTTGGGACAATACTTTTTTTTGTTTTTTCCCTTATGAGTAAGTTGCCCTAACTTCTTGAGTATAAATACCCCTGTACATGTAACATTAATCATATTATTATCATCATTAATATACTGGATATTTTTCCTCTCATAAACATTGTTTGTTTACTCTTACTTTACTCTTATCCTAACCTTTAAGCAAGGCTAGGGGGTAAGTAACCTTACTGGACTAACTCGTATGTCATATCAAGCTGTATCATAAGTCTTTGGAAGTTCCATTAATGCGTCAAATCCTTTGGAGCTGTTCATGGGTTTTGCTTACTTTTCATTCATTTTCGTTCATTCATGCATTTCCCATCATCCTTTTCAAGCTTTTAGTAAGCTTAGACCTATCCTTGTGACCAGTTTTGTCTGTTCTTGGTTGTAGTATACATCATCTTGGTATCAGAGTAGAGGTTTTATTTAGATTGTAGTAGTTTGTTCTCTAAGTTCCCTGTTCATACTCTGTTTTAGGCGTACTTTGACGACATCCTGGTGTATAGTGCTAACTTGCTGAGCCATTGTGAACATCTCTATACCGTGAGGTTATTCGGCAATCTTAAGAAATGTTGCTTTTGCCAAGAGGAAGTTGTGTTCCTAAGCTATGTAGTAAGTGAGGAAGGCTTATAAGTGGATGACAAGAAGATTTGAGCAATCGTCAAGTAGCTAAGTCTAACTACTTGTGTGAAGGTGAGAAGTTTTCATAGACTAGCATTCTTTTATTGAAGATTTATAAGGAATTTCAATACCCTCGCTGTACCCTTTACCGAGCTGACAAAGAAGAATATTGACTTCAGATGGGGAGAAAAGGAGGAGAGATACTTTGTTGAGGTAAAGGAAGGATTTACCTCCACACCTATATTATCTTTGCTTAACTTTGAAAAAGTATTTGAGCTAGATTATGACATGTCAAGCATTGGGATAGGCGTTGTCCTAATGCAGGAAGGCTAACCAATCACCTACTACAATGAGAAGCTTATGAGACCTCAACTGAACTACTTCATGTATGACAAAGAACTCTTAGCACTCATCTGAGCACTCCGAGTATGGCAGCATTATCTACTATCAAGAGAATTTTTCATCTATACTGACCATGAGTCTTTGAGGTATCTCTGAAGTTAGACTAAGTTGTCGAAGCGGTAAGTGGGTAGGTTGAATTCCTGAAGGGATTCAATTTTATCATTAAATACAAGTAGGGAAAGAGTAATGTGGTTACAAATGCTCTTTTAAGGAGACATGTGCTCCTGACCAAACTGCAGATTAGATTGTTTTGGTTTGCGAATATTAAGGAACAGTACTCCAAGGTCCTATACTTCG
The DNA here is from genome assembly GCA_024138015.1 of Lumnitzera littorea. Taxonomy (NCBI): domain Eukaryota; kingdom Viridiplantae; phylum Streptophyta; class Magnoliopsida; order Myrtales; family Combretaceae; genus Lumnitzera; species Lumnitzera littorea. The sequence goes on from JAMXBB010000002.1 coordinate 51,270,907, forward strand.
GGCCTATACTTAGGCGTTGTGCAAATGGAAGAATAGTAGATGAATATCATATGGAAGATGGATACTTGTTTTGAGGAAGAAAATTGTATGTACTAACCTGTTCACTAAAGGAGTTATTGATTAGGGAAGCCCATAGTGGAGGACTCTTCAGACACTTTTGGGAGAAAAGGGCGTATGAGCTATTGAGTAGGTGTTTCTTCTAGCCAAGAATAAGGCGAGATATATACTAAGTTGTTAAAGGCCATACCATGTGCAAGAGGGCTAATTATCGAGCCAAGAGAGGGAAATCAATGTTGAGTATAGAATTTGTTCTCAGATTACTACGAACTACCTGAGGCAAAGATTCCGTAATGGTCATCGTAGATAAGTTCAATAAGATGGCACACTTTGTGCCCTACTCCAAGACTAATGATGCTTCGGCTATTGCTTAGCTTTTCTTATAGGAAATTGCTTGGTTACACAGCATACTGAGAAGTGTAATAATAAACAAAACCTCAAAGTTTTTAAGTCATTTCTAGAAAACTCTATAGCGATTGGGGACCAAACTACTATTCAGTACTTCCTATTACCCTCAAACTGATGGCTAAATAGAGGTTATCAATCGTACTTCGGGATTGCTGCTTTGAGCTATAGTGGGCAAGAAGTTGGTTGATTGAGACATCTATTTGCTAGTGGTCGAATTCACTTACAATCGAACAATACATAACACCATCAAATAGACCCCCTTCGAAGTTGTCTATAGTTTTAATCCCGAGTTGCCCCTAGATCACACTCTTATATCTATATCTAAGAAAGAAGACCCTAACGCGAGGGCTCGAGTACAGTTCCTACAATGCATCTACGACAAAGTTACTCGATAGATCGACCAAGCCACTAGGCGAATACGTAAGAAGGCCAAGGGTAGGACGACGAGACATTTTCAACTAGGAGACTTAGCATGTCTACACTTGGGCAAGGAAAGTTTTTTTAGCAAGAAGAGGAACAAACTATTTGTAAGGGCTGAGGGACCCTTTAGAATCCTCTAGAAAATCAATAACAATACCTGCAAGTTAGAGCTGCCTAAAAATTATAGGGTTTCAGACACCTTCAACATTGCTAACCTCAGTCTATATCACCTTGATGGAGAACTCAGTAAAGACTAATCGAATTTGATCCCAAATCCAAATCAACCTGGAAGGAATGATAGGAATCGGGTTATTGAGCCTTTAACTCATAGTCGAATTCGAGGACTAGAGGGATTAGCGAGGCAAATCTTCCTGCTCCAACTGACTTCTACTGAAGCCAAGTTACTCCTTGCTACCGATCAACTATATATGTTGAGCTATATGATTGCCCACCTCTCAAAAATGGTATGCTAACTTAAAGAATGTCTTGACAACAACCAAACCTCGTGTGCCTACTTGGTCATGTCCAAGCTAACCACTTGCTCGGCTTCACTCTTATCAAGAGGCCAAGAGAGCTACCCTGAACTAATCTTCGGCCACTCTTGCTTGGATGAGTCCATGCTTACTCGGCACCCTTGCTTAACTCGTACTATTTTGTCTCAATCCTCCAATGGCATCACCAATGCATCTTTGCTACATGTACAGGACCACGTGTAGAATTTACTACACTAATCATTGTTTTTTTCTTAAATATTCACTTTTACCCCTTTGTATTCTTTATACAATACTTCTTTGGGACAATACCCTTTTTGTCTTTTCCTTTTTAGGCAAGTTGCCCTTAACTTCTTTGGTATAAATGCCTCTTGTACATGTAGCTGAAATCATATTATGATCATCATTAATACACTATATATTTTTCCTCTCGTAAACATTATTTATTTACTCTTGCTTTACTCTTATTCTAACCCTTAAGCAAGGCTAGGTGGTGAGTAACCTCACTAGATCAACTCGTGCACCATATCAAGCTATGCCGTAAGTTCTCAAAAGTTCCATTAGTGTGTCATATCCCTTGGAGCTGCTTGTGGGTTTTGCTTACTTTTCATTCATTTTCATTCGTTCGCGCATTTCCTATCATCTTTTTCAAGCTTTCGACAAGCTTGGACCCATCCCTACGATCGGCCTTGTCTATTCTTGGCTACAGTATGCATCACTTACTCTTCCATATCATGAAGCTCAACTTAATATGATTATGTAACATTCTTATACATTGCTTTTGTCCATATATAAACATTTCTCCGCATCTAAATAACATAAAAACCTTTACCTTAACATCTTACATAATAAAAAACCTATATAACATTTCGAAAGTATGATTTGACTCTCAAAACTCTTAAAATATAATTTCACCTTAAAAAAAGCTTTGAAAGTATGCACTTATGCCATAAAATGTTGCTAAAACCCCAAAACTATCACTATTCATATCCTTATAAATAAATGTTTTATTCATACATGAACAATAGTTTAAAGTGCGTATTTGTAATTATTTCAAAGTTTTGAAGATGTATAGTAAGTGTCATTTAAATGTGTTGATTAAACAATTCGATTACCAAATTCCATGCATGTATGAAAATTAAGTCCATGGCAATTTGGTTGACCAAATTTAGATAAGCCGATCCAACTAAATTAAAGCACATGAAAAAAATTAAAGGCCAATATCTATTAAATCTTTACTTTGGTATAATGAAATATTATTGAAGGGATAATGGTTGCTTATGTTATTGGGTGTTTATTGTCCATCCTAACATATTGCTCCTCTTCCTCATACTCTTCGACTTCATCTAACTCGAGTCTCCTTCTCACAACTCTGTCGGCATGATGGGGTTGTGCTTGGTTCATCGAAATGTGTTATGGGGCTTGCTACTCATTCATCTATCGTCTTGGCATATCTCTCATTTCTTGGCCCTATTCAATGACGGTTGTCTCTTGTAGCTTAGTCTAGCCATAATAGCGGTAAGGTCCTATATCTACTCATCAGTAGTACATGATGTTTGTTGGGTAATACAACCATAACCATGAACATCACTCTCGGTATCGTTAATCTCTCATTAAATACTAAGATTCAACATCCTTAATACAAAGCTTTAGAAGACACTCTTCACACAAGAAATTCCCACGTTCATAGAAAATACTAATTAAACAATGAACTGCAACTTACTATGCTCTTCTAAATGAAAATAGAGTATAATAACAACAAACTAAGAGGAACTATCGCAACATAGCTCTCGGTCACAACCTTAAGCTTTGATACCAGGATTATATGATGTGCCTAGGAGCTTAATTATCATTGTGACTTACCATAGGAGATTAGAACCAATGGGTCCTCCAAAATATTGAAGAAAATAGTGTAGATCAATTGACGAACTGAATGTAGTAGCTAATGTGAAGCTACTCAAAGCATATGACTCACCTACGAACACAACACAACTTGGCACCTCACTTGATGTAATGCACAAGCTATTGCCAAGGTCCACTCGTCACTAATCTTAAGTTACTCGATAAGACTAGATACGGGTATATGAAAATGGACTTGGAGAGGAATATCTTGCAAGAACAAGTATATTCAAAAGTTTTTGTATGGAATCTAAGATGTTCCAGCTACAAAGAAAAGGGACTATTTATAGTAAGTTCTTAGGGCAACATTACAATTAAGAAAAATTACAAAAAGGCATACATAAAAAGGGGATTCCTAGTACATACAAAAAAGGATAAATAGGACAAATAACAAAAGGGAAAATAGTATAGTGTCAGGTGAAAAGGACAAGTGGTAACACAACATTGGTTCTGTACAAGCAGTACATGTGAAATGTTGTCGTGTAGTGGTAGAGATAACAGGTTGAAGAGACGAAGCAAGCATAAAGTGGACCTTGACACTTGGCTAGTTAGTCTCATCACTTGACATCTCGGCCTTGGCACTCAACACCTCAGCTTTAGCATTCGACTAGTTGTTTTCAGCACTTGGCAGATAACATTTGGCACTCAAAGCTAGGCAAAGCAAGGCATGGCCAAGTTGTGCTCTTAAGGAGTTCTTTTACCACTCTCTTGTAAATTGCACCTCATCCTTGACAAGTTGATCAGAGAGAATTCTTTTGATGAGTGACTGAAGGCCATGGAGGCAATGTAAATGAGAGGGCCATGGAGGTACATGTGAATGAGAGGGCCAATGGCCAACAGTCCATTACAATAGAGAATATACTAAAATAACCTGTATAAAGAAACTAAACATAATGTACAACATATATAAGAAATGTTGCTAGGAATAAATTCTTGGTGAAGATATTTGTGCATTGATCACAGGTAGGAATTGCATCAAATAAGAATTTGCTTAGAAGTAGCTATTTTACACATGAAATGGTAATCATTGTTTATATGTTTGGTGAGATTGTATTAAACTGGACTGCCAAAATGATAGATAGCTTCAAGATTGTCATAACACAAGATGGTAGGCAATTGAATGGGCATGCTTACTCTGTGGGCAAGATGATAAATCCAACTAGATTCTACAATGGCATAAGAGAAGGCTTGATATTCGGCCTCAATAGAGCTCCTTGACATAGTAAGTTGCTTCTTGGATTGTTAAGAGATGAGATTGTGCACAAGAAAGATGGTATAACCTATAGTAAAGTGACAATTGTTGAGAGAACTAGCTTGGTCCGCATTAGCTAAGGTAGTCAAGGAGGTACTAGATGTGTTGATGATAAAAAGACCTAATGATAAGGTGCCATAAAGATCACAAAGAACTCCTTTGCCTGCCTACATACAGTTGAGGTTTGAAAGATACATATATTGACTTGATTAATTGACTGCAAAATTGGTATCTAATCGAGTGATAGTACAATACTATAGTACGCTAACAATCGTATAGTAGGCAATGGGGTTTCATTATAGAGAAGACATGTTGACATTGAATTGACTTCAAGGGGGCATAAGAGCCTTAATTGGTTTAGAGATGAGCATGTGATGAAATTTGAGAAGATCAAAGGAGAATTAGGATTGGTACATATGATTTCCTTAAGGTGTATAAGTGATTTGGATGCCAAGGAAGAAGTGCATTATTGTAATAAGTGAGTGCCATAGTGTAGGTATCACTAAGCCTATGTTACACACAATAGTGCTTAGAATTACTATTGGAAAAATATACAAAAGATCATTAGGTCATGTAGGTTTCGCGGTGTAACTGTACGTCGTTACAACAAGCAAGCATCAATGGTGCATATCAAACATTATCTTATCACGGTAGGCTACTCTAACTTTTATTAGAAATTTTTACTCGTCATATTTATATGTAAATTATTCATTCATTTTTTTTTTTCATATTCAATTAACATGACATTAACTTGTGAGGAAAAAAAAAATTGTAAAAGGAGAAGATGGAGTAAGTAGAGTGAATTTGATGTCCCTTTTTTTTTTTTAATGCTTCGTGGACTACTATTTGGTCTCTCTGACTGTTACCTTTTTACCATCACAAAGTTTCCTTGATTTCGATGATTTAAAACTATACATACAAGACTTAAAGCTCAGTTATAAGGGGTAGGTCAATCTTGAGTACAATAACCAAGATGACATTATTAATTTGGAGTTACCTTTTGAGTAGTTGGAAAATGAAACAATTCATCATTTCTCAAGTTTACAAAACATAAGCTTTTGTTTGAAAAATCAAATGTTAATGAGTATAATCAACAATTAAAATATTTATCTTATGCAAAGTAGAAATATAGATAATGGTTATACATATACTGAAATATTGAAGCTTTACCAAATAACTATCTTAGTATTTTCAAAAGAAGGGACTTAATTTGATCTATCTTTTTCTTCCTTCTCTTTTCCTTTTTTTTTTTTTTGTGTCCTTTCTTTAAGAAAAGGAGCTATATGCATAGATGGTCCAAACAAATAGAAATGCAAAGGTGAATTAATTACCATCTTTCAGTAATATAGAACAAGTTGCACTATTTACTCTATTTACAAACTTCTAATTTCTATAACTTCAATGTCCTTCTTAAGAGAGAAAATATGGTATATCTATTGCAATCGATAAGGCTTTATCAACTAAATCAGTTTAGTTAAGGTTTTTTTTTTGGGGGAAAATTATAATGGAAGGGATCAATGATTGGAGGTAAGTTCAATTAAGAAATCAACGTTTTAAAAAATTTAAATAAAGGATAAACATTTTGATAAGTTCAAATAAGGAATCAATGTTTCATAAAGAAGTTCAAACAAGGGATTCATAATAGCCAATCGATAAAGTTGTTTAAATAATTTAGTGAAGCATTGATTCTTTATTTGAACTATTTTATTAAACATTGATCTCTTATTTGAACTTTTTAAAACATTGATACTCTATTTGGGCTTACCTCCAAATGTTGATCCTCTTGATTATAATTCTCGTGGTATTTTTCTAAATGCTTTTCTAGTGAAAGAACCATACGTCTCTAGAAACTACCTTCGGTTAATACATAAATTGATTTTTTTTTTTAATGAGATTCTCCATTTGCCATCAACAATTTTAAGATTCATATACTATTTTCCACCTTCCTTATAGATCATGAGGGGAAAAAATTAGTAGCAACAAATCCATCTTGTATAATTTAGAATCTCTAAATGAGTAAGCAAATTCCCATAGCTTAAAATAGAATCTCCTTTTGCTATTTTCATTGTTATCTTTTATAATTTTTTTAAACTTAAGTTTAACATATTATAAAAGCTTTAACACATTATATATGTTGAAGTGATAACATGAACAGTGCATGATAAAAGTTTAAATCTATCTATATCCATTTGATGATATAAACAAATATTTTGCTTTTTCTTTTTCTTTTTCCTTTTCTTAACCTTCTTATGCCCATTCAAATGAAAAAGAGATTTTCTCTTTTTCGTAATTCACAAAATGAGACATGGATCATACATATAACAAACCTCAAAGATAATAAATCAATAGTTACTCCCTCTTCCATCTAATGTTTAAATATTTTTTGCCATGTGAAGTGTAATATTTATCACACCAACATATTGTAGATGCGGGGGTTCGTTTGGATCGATTATGTATATGCTATGTGAGTTACGTACTATGCTTAACTTCAAAGAAGCAAAGTGAGAATGACATCCGAAGAGAATGAGGTGAGAATGAGATACAGAGGAGAAATATGAAATCTTAATGTGTCAAATACACAAGTGACAGATAAAGAAGATTGGGGGATCTCAAGTGTTTACCTTATAACTTGAGAGAATGAGATTAGTTCTTTCTCTGAACTAGTTTATTTGATCTTAGAGAGCAGAGATTTTGTAGTGCAATCTTGTTTCTTACTTCTTTTTAAGAGTTCCAAATAAGAAGGAAAGGTCAAGTATTTATAAGCTCTTGGGTGTAATGACTCCCATCAGATCATATTGGTTATCAACAGATGAGATGGAGCTTATTCACTTTATGGTTATCTTGAATGAACTGGCTTATGGGCCCAAGGCCAATAGCTTTTCTCATGAGTGCATGAGTCTAGTCGAGAAAGGTTAGAAACAAACGTACTAGTCTAATGATCCTTATCCTTAGCCTAACAAACCAATTGTCCCTGAATCATCAAAAAAAAAAAAAAAAAAAAGATCGAACTTCCTAAGCCCTGCCACCTAACTTAAGAAGTTAAGTCTATGTAAATAATATAGTGACTTTTAGCCCTCTACAAATTGCCTCCTTGGACAAATTCTAAGTATTTTGGGCATCAATTACATAACAAGAATAGCTAGGGCACTACTCGGTATATGCATTGCAAAGCAACTGTACTGCTACTATGAGCATGCAATTAACTTAAGTCCTCATCTTGTTGATGGATCAAAAAACAAGAACCTAATGCCAGCACTTACAAATTATTGTATATTTCAATGCGTAAACTTGTAGCACTATCTAATTGCGCACATCCCTTATTGAGCGGAAGAAACCCACACAAATAAAGTCAAGCAACATGCATCTAAATTTTCATTCATAATATTGTCTTCCACCCATTACACCTACCAACATCACACAAAATCCTTTTTTTTTCCCTTCTCCGACTTACATTAGCAACAAGCGTCATAATGTTAGTAGTTGACTAGGAGCACTCGCGTCACAGCTGCTACTAACTCCGCGAAATAGCATCTCTACTCACCACTATGTTGTACTATTGGACCTTCACATGTGAGTTAGATCCATTCTTATTGAACATAAACCACAGGAAGCATCCATAATTCACACGCCGCTCTTTGCAATTTCTTTGGAATCATTTACATCCGGTTGTGCATCTGAGCACGTGTTCTTTCATTTTTTTCTTTTGTCTAAATTCCTCATAATAATTCTTGAACTTATATGGACTATTATATGTGATATAAATGCTTGGTTGCTCGAGAAAATCAGAACAAAGGAAAGGCACGATCATACTTTCGATAGTGTCATGCGTGATGGTTGCGATCAGGTGATAAACTCGATGCCTTTTCCTACACAACCATAGCTATTGTATGGATCTACTCTCCTTAGCATGCTTTCCTAGAGTTGTGATTCTATGGTGAACTTTGGACTCCTCTTAATTTTTAATTTTTATTTTTTCCCTTTATTGCTGATCTGTCCCATGATGAACTCAAGTACTCCTTATTCTTACTTGAGGACACCACTTGTTTTAAGTCCAGCAGGTGGCGCTTTCGATCTCTGCCTTTCTTGTCATTCGCAAAATAAAAACAAAGAGGAGTTGATGTACATGTCTCCATGATCCCTCTTGCATCTTTTTGTTCGATGACACCCTATGAGAGATATTTGCCCATGTCCATATGGTCTATGTTCAAAATATATAGTCATGCTTCCAAATTCCAAGTGTGCAGCTGCTTCCATGTTGCCTTCTTCCCTTTATCCAACAAAAAATCAATGAGCTGTGTTTTTATAGTCTGGTCTTGTATCTTAGTGAAGATTGCCGCCTTGCTCGGTTTAGCCATCCATTAGAATTCTTCGTTCATATCAGTTTTTGTAAGCTTTCTCCATGTGTGAAAATAATGGCATGATTCTAGTTTTAGATTTCTCTTTACTCAGGATGGCAGGACCTGGAAGCTTTATCCCATATATAACCTGGTCCAGGTCCAAGTACTGAATAAAGATTTCTCTTTATTCAGTACTTATGTTAGTGTGTTGCTTTCTCAAGTGCACATGGAAGTGAGCAATGCGCTACACCTATTGATATCACTCCTCCCCTAATTGCTAACATGTCTTGTTGAGACTGTGTAGCAACTTGAGTGATTGTTCCTTCATTAAAAGAAACTTTATGCTCTAATGAATTTGTTGTGTTGTCCCATTTCATAATGCCATTCGAAGGCCTATTGGTAACATAAGTTATTTGAGCATTTGTAGGTCATCATGCACTTAAGAGGCGATGCCTTCACTTATTAGCAACAATGGAAGTTATTATAATTGACATTCCTATGGGTCATTGAGCTCATAGCATAGAATACTACTCAAGCTCTTGAGATCTAAGGACTTAGAGGGTTGTCATGAATATGATGCTGCTTAGACCCTTATGATCTAAGGAGCCTTTAGAGTCACCTAGCATATTGAAGCAAAAGGTCTCACTTATAGTTGCAGCGATAAAGTTCAAGCAATCCCTTTTGAGGAGGTATTCAATCATGCTAAAACAATGATAATGGCATTCATTGCTTGAGATTGAGAATTCTCTTTCATTAGTTAAGGGGGTATTTCTAGTTACTCAGCTATTTAAAATTGTCTTACTTAGCTGCAATGACTTCTAATGCATCTGGGAAGCAATGCTCTTACCAATCTGCATTATATAAGCATGTCTTTCCATCATGCGCCTAAGAGTTGATTCTCTAACCAATCAACAATGATGTCTAGTTAAGTGTTGCACAACTGAAGAAGTCACTTTACGGTGAATTTAATTGAAGGCATCCCATGTTTTATAGCCGTAGTGATGTAAGTTTCCTACCAAGGCTTCACCTAGGCTTAGAGCATTATAACTATGTACTAAGGGAATCCTTAGGCTTTAAACTTGAAAGTTGAGTTGCCATGACATTGCTTGGTCTTGAGGCATCGAGGTCGAGATGCTAAGGCATTACCTAGGCTTGGGGCATGGAAGCTAATATGCCAAAGCATTACTTAGACTTAAGGTGTAGAAGCCGATATGCCCAGGCAATGATTTGGCTTAAGGCGTAGAAGTTGAGATGCTAAGGCATTTTCTAGGCTTCAAGTGGGGAAGCCAAGATGTTTGGACATTGCCTAGGATTAAGGTTTAGATGTTGATATGTCAGGGCATTGCTGAGGCTTAAGGATTCCTCAATGCCAAGAAGGCTTCCTGGTCTTGAATTCTTTAAATAGTGCCTTGCATGAAAATATATTGAAAATGTAAAAGCTTTAATTTCAACACTCCACATATAACTTAGCTTGTTCTTATTCAAGTATATATACAAGTCTTCCCTCATAGTGAAAGAAGTTTTTGGAGAAGACATTATAAGTTCGACTGATGTGATAGAAGCAAGGTATACATACTTCTTCATTGAAAGGTGTCTTCAAAAGTGAGAAGATGTCCTAATTAAACAAAAGGGAGTAGTGCCCTTACTTAGCAATAGTAGTAAGGCTTAGCAAAGCTGCTTCCCATCATAAAGAAGTAATAATAGCTGCCTCTAGCATGAATTGAGAATGTAGCTAGGAACTGATTCACTACCCTTTGGGTCTCCTACATAGTTCGCATTATCTATGTGACTTCAAGAGGACCATCATTAAATTGTGCCCATTATTATGCTTTAGTATCGATCCACTAAGTATAGTATTAAGAGGGGTTACTCACCTCCTCCTTAAGGGGTACCTTCCTTGGTAGTAGAAAGGTTGATTAATTGAACTAAGAGGGTGGCATGTTGCTTGCATAATAGTGGTAGGGCCTAACAAAGCCATAACTGTTGCACTCTAGTAGTGGTAGCCAACCCTAGCATGAATTGAGAGAACATAGCTTAGAACTAATTCTTGACCTTCATGGTCTTCTATGTAGTCTGCATCCTACATGTAACTTAAGAAGACCTCAAGTGTTGAACTATCCTAGTTACTACTGTTCTTAAGCAATGAGAGCAAGTCTTACTCAACGTGTCTTAAGATCTCATTTTTGGAATGTTAAATCAAAAGTGTGAGAAATTCTTCTCCAAGAAGATGTCATGTCTTTACTATCACCTTACTCTAGTGCCTTAGTAAAGTCACCGAAACGTAAATGCAAGGGTTTGTTCATGTAACCCTAGAGAAGCGAAGCGAGAATGACATTTGAAGGGGTGATTAGTTGAAAATGAGGTAGGGAGGAGGAATAGGCAATATAAGTATCTTAAATGGATAAATGATAGATAAGGTAGCCTTAAGGGACCTTAAGCCTTCACTTTGAAACTTGAGTGAATTAAATTAATTTTTTACCTAAATTGCTTGTTTGATCTTAGAGAGTAAATGCTTTGTAAGGTAATATTATTTCTTAGTTCTCTCTAAGAGTTCCAAATGAGGAGGAAATGTTAGGTCTTTATATGCTCTTAGGAGTGTTCATCGAATCATCTTAGTCCTCAACAAATGAGATAGAGCTTATTCATTTCAAGATATAAGCAAGCTGTGGGCCTAACGCCAATAGCCTTAATCATGAGTATATAAGCTTGCTTAAGAAAGGTTGGAGGCAAATAGACCGGTCCAATGATACCACTCTAAGCTCGCCAAGCATTCTCCTTGAATTATCCAAAAAGAAAAAAAAAAAAAAAGAATAGGCTAGATTTCCCAGCCTTATCCAGTCTTGCCACCTAATCTAAGGAGTTAAGTCTAAATAAATAATATAACTATTTTCAGCCCTTTATACACTCCATAGAAATCAAGTGATTAGGAAGGGAGTTGCCAAAATATAGTTGTAAGGTTTAGTTATATGTATCATATGCGTGAAGCTTGTCTCAATGCGCTTCATGTGATTAGGAAAGGATTAGTGTTACAATAAGACAAAGGAAAATGATGATATTGAGAAGGATAAGAGAGGTGAGATAAACAATTTCAATCAACCTAATTTTCAATAACATAATGTATAGTAAGAGGGTTAGTATAAAAGCTCCTCATTGAGTGTTATGTGAATGTATTTTATGTTGAGTAACAATCACCATTATATTTTATGACCATCAATGACTAAGATTTGTTAGGGTTTGGTAACCCTAATAGGCTAAAAAGAGAGTAATAAAACCTAATTACGTATCATGAGCCAAGTGATGCTTAAACATACTAAGAAACGTTAAAAATTTCTTAGACATTTTTAATGAATCTTATCATGAGCCTACTAATCTAAAACTCTCTGATTTATCTCAAATAAGATATAATTATTTAGATCTTGGCACTAATCTAAATAATTAGTCTAAGTATAATATTAATAATTTAAAGGTTAGACCATAAAATTATATTATAATAATTTTCCTATCTACAATTGCTATACATCAAAGAGGATATGGTGTGGTTTACAACAAAAAAGTAATCAAAATATAAGATTCATATAGCATAACCACTTTAGTCTAGTGGGATAACTTGCTATCCCTTACTCTAAACCAATGGTAAGAAGTTGTTAACATTGCCGACCAAACATTATAAACTTAATTATATCTCAAAAGAGTATTGCACAAGCATTACAGTACATTATTCAAGGGATTGAAAATCTCTCTAAAGATGGCGAGTTCTAGTGGTTCAAAGTTTAATCATTTTCTAAAACAACTCTTCTACTAATATCTTTCAATATAAATCCATACACAACATTGCGAACGACATTATCTTCTAAGACAAAAGATAATAACAATGCAAAGATGTCGACAGTTAGTTGTCCTTATCAAGAATAAATTAGAAATTTGAGCATGCTATTGACTTTCACTAGCTAAATTGGATTTTTTAACGATAACATTAGCATACTAATGTTATCGTAACATCGTCTCTTATAACTAGCTATTGCAGGTTAATTAAGTCGCCCCTCCCCCTCCTCTCTTTAATAATATTCCCTCTCTCTTTACTAATACTATTCTTCTCTCTCTCCCTTTTTACAATATATCTCTTATTCTTTATTTTGTTTAGAGTATTCTTTAATTAATTTTTCTTTAGTTTGAGATTTAAATTATTTATATGCTGTTCACATAAACTAAAAATAGATATTTTATACAATTAGTCTATAAACAAAACAATTTCCATGTTATTCACATGCTATCATTTTTCATTACTAATTTGCATCACTTCGTATATTGCTTTTATGATTCACGGAAAGCGTTCTTTAGTTAAATTTTTCTCCTTTTGTTATTTAGATTATTACCATGCAATTCATATAAACTAAAAATTCCATGCAATTATTGTACCTTCAAAATAATTTCTACATTGACCTCATGCTATCACTATTCATTGCTTCAAATATTGTTTTTATGATTCATAGAAATCCTATATTACATAACCTGTATATATTTATAATTAGCACATGTAATTTGTATATGTTATTATTTATATACGATACCATGTATATTCTTAAACCATGATTTATATAAAATAAAAAAGTTATATTATTTAATCCATATATATAGTTTGTATAGATGTAATCCATAAATATTGTTGTCAATATACCATATAGTGTATAATATTGATTCGTAACTAATATAAATTATGAAAAATATTCCATGTATTGCATACATAGTTATAATTAGTGTATATTTATATTTCATATACAAAACATGCACATAATTAGTATACATATAATCCATATCTGTCGATGCTCATACACTATACTATATTATATATCGTACATATATGATCCATAAATATTATCAAATACTATAAGCATATAATTGTTTTCTAATGTATTGTTTTATTTGTTGTAATAGTATTTGATAAAATGCTAGAAATAAAATCAACTAGTACTTATACTATATAATATTTAGAAATTATAGTTAATGGCATATGTAGTTAACATATCATATGTAACTCTATAATACAACTAAAAATTAATATCATATAGTAAGAAAACACATCATTTATGTTGTTAACAAATCATATTGTTATATTTTGTGATACAATGTTCTAAATTTTATTCTATAATAGTATTACCATATAATTATTCTAATTAATCACTATATAATACCATATAAGTATAATATATTAGTTCCATATAATTATTTTTTGTAATGATATTGCAATAAATAGATATAATGCTTTAAGATTAAATAAATGTAATATTCCAAATAGTATGCTATAACACTACATCTAATAGTGCTATATAGATCATGTTAATATACTACATATAATTTCATGTAATAAAAATAATACATTATAATATTACTATCTTGTAATAGTAGTACATAGTATTAAAAATTTATACTAATATATCAGTATAAATTTTTTTAACACATATATATAAAATTGTGAATATATATATATATATATATATCTCCTTCTTCTTCTTTTTTATTGTAGTTCTTATTATTAAACTATTGTAGCCTAAGTATTCACTTGTTCTAGATGCAATTCTTTGATAAATGAAGTTAAAATATTGTAGCTTTCTTACTTCTATCAATAAATAAATGCATCGATTTACCATATACTTAAATGATGATACTATGATGTATCATGTTTAATTGTATACAAGCTTAAGTTTATTAAAATGGAGACTATTACTATCAACAGTTTTTTGCTTGGTTGCAATACTATTGATAGTAATCTTCAAACCATTAATGGTTCTTTAAAATCAAGACAAATAGTCATTGCTTAAATAGATTTTTTTTTTCTATATAAGATCATTTCCCTTTAATAAAAAACATACAATTTGCAACTTCAAAACCCTATATGAACATTCAAGACCTAAAAAAACTATTAAAAAAGAAAACAAATCTAGTAACTTGAATATGGATTCCAGTAGACATGTAATTGATTTAGGTAGTGCTAATGAAGGCAGATGCGATATTCATGACCATAATATTAAAATCGTTGCTAAATATGGTGAAGTACAAGAAATTCCGATCTTAAGTGCTTATGGAAATGATGATTCTATTTAGTGCAGGAATGTGATCACTAGTAATAATTTGTCATCCTATATAGATTTGCATTCAATTAAATATCTAGTTGGAAAAAGTTGACATCTTTTTCAATAACAAGAGATTTCTAAAATAAGGATGTTTCTATAAATAGATTTGACATTGGTTTGCATGATAATAAAAAAAATGAGTGGAACTAGGTGAAAATGTATCTATAGGTGTGCCACATGGATGGTATTAGGGGTTAGCAATACCTCAATAGGAATGATTGAGTTAGAAAGGAAAGGGTATTAGACTAGAATTGGTTATTAGCTATGTTTAAATTAAAACTTGCAGAGCAAGATGGACTACGAGAGGTTTCACTAGTAATGACTGAGCGCAATCATGAGCTCATACTACCATCACATGATTGCATCTTAAATTCCAACAAGTATGTTTCAGACGCTAATCAGGCACAAATTAAGAGCATGTTAAATTTTGCTATCTAGCCATGTAATATATTGGAATATGTAGTTCATCAAGCAAGTGGTCATGAGAAAGTTGGATTTGCAAAGAAAAACTCATACAACTACATCAATAATTCAAAGAGGCTAGATACTTCTAAAGGTGTGGGGTAGCCCTAGCATTCCTAACAAGCCAAAAGGAAGTTGATCATGGGTTATTTTACGAGTACATTGTGAATGAACAAGGACAACCTAGTTGAATGTCTTGATCATACTCCATATGTCAACTAGACTACGTATGTTTTGAAGACATGGTCTTAAAGGTAATGAATGGGCGGAGGAGTTGTACTAGAAGTAGTCGTCTTGGGTACATGTGTATTTAAGGGGATACTATTAGGCTTCTATTAAAGAGTACCTCGAGATGTGAGGGAATTCATTCATTTATAAAGGGGAACCATTCTATATCCAGCAAATATTGGATGTATCAGTTTGTTTAGCATTTTAAGAGAGTGTTAGCTAGTCTGTGACATGCATAACTGAAGGTTGATGACATAAGAGTGTACATACAAAACCAATTCTGTGTACTTTATTAAAGGGTTTTGAAGACCATACGGCCTCCATATATGCAAAGGCATCCTTAGAAAGAGTGAGTTTAGAGATTGAACAAAAGGCCTTCTATATCTTTACGATGACAACCAACCTAAGGTGATTGTTTACACTCTATGCAACTATGAGCACCCTTTTACACTTGAAGGGTAACATTCATAAATTTAGACCAGTCCATCAATTGTGATTATTGACACTTTGAGACTATTGGATTTCCATGTAGACATGCCTTTCATGTGGCTAAACTGGAGCTGCTCAATAATATAACTTAGAACCTCATATCGCCAAGGTGGATGAAATTTATAAAGAGCATTCATGGTAGTGATGGGGTTGTGCAAGCTACTAGAAATGCAATCATGATGGAGCAAGTTCGATATGGTTCATTAGCATCTATTAGCCAATCAATGTATGATCTTAGATTAAAACTAGAGATAGTTTTTTGCTAGCTAATGAAGGAGATCACATGCTTAACCATGGAGATGCAAGAAACTTCAAATGATGCAGATGTCATCCTAAAACCTAATAGTGTAACGGGTGATAAAATTCCTATACCCTTGTATCTTTTGCTTTATTACATTTGTACATTCTTACTATAGCTCATTGTACTATGTTAGAGAGGTAAGATCAAGAATCCAAAATTCGTTTAAGTAAAAGGTTCGTTTAGCCAGTAATCAAAGCGATCAAGTAGATAGGTTCAATGTGCCTGTGCAAACAAGACGAACATAATCATGCCCATTGCCTAAGAAATGCTAAGGATGGTGATCAAAATAATATGACATAATCATTGTCTGTTTTTGGATAAGACACATACTGTAAGCCCCTAAAATTTTCAATCTAGCTTTTGAAATAGATTCGAGTATGTTAGATAATTTAGGAGTTGACAAGGCTAATGAAAGTGAAAACCCTAAAAAAACTAATCAATCGCGTATGAAACTTTTATACCTTAAATGTATGTAAACACTAAAGATTTCATTCAAAAGTGATAAAAACCCTAAAATGATAACCTTAAAGACATACGAGCATTAATTCATCATAATATACCCTAAAACCCTAATTGATAATATAACCTTCATATCTTGCCAAATCATTAGTGAAAGATTACGGATGACTTTCAATCATGCATATATATTTAGAATTTTTAAGTAATCCTTTAAAAACTAAGATAATGAGTCATAGATTATATTTATCTCCTAAGTATATGACTAAGATAGTATTACATCGAGTTAGGGATATAGTTGAAGCTTAGGTTAAATGTAGTGAACATTAACACCTTAATTAGTGCTTTTTGAACTAGTTATACTAAGTAGCTTACCAAATGATGTATATAAGCTATAAATATCTAAAGTG
Organism: Lumnitzera littorea; assembly: GCA_024138015.1. Taxonomy (NCBI): domain Eukaryota; kingdom Viridiplantae; phylum Streptophyta; class Magnoliopsida; order Myrtales; family Combretaceae; genus Lumnitzera; species Lumnitzera littorea. Next base: position 51,288,245 of record JAMXBB010000002.1, read on the forward strand.
AGATCTCATCATCTATTTTTACTAATCAATTCACCAAATGCCTCATTTTCTTAATTTTTCCATTAATTTTCCTTAATTACTACATTATGTGTACAAAATGGCATATGCTTAAGGTTGACTAAGTCAACACATATTGACTAAAGTCAACAATTAGAAAAGTCAACAAAAGACACTAATGCATAAGAAAAATATCTATCCATCTCATGATTTCTTTTCTTTTCTTTTTTCCTTCTCCTCATAAATTGCTATTCACTTCTTTTCTACTAGACCCCACCATCTTCTTCATTCCGAAAATCAAAACAAAACAAAAAGAAATGAAACAAACCCCACCTCCATTGCCATGACATCCCCTTCTCCTTTCACTTTCAAAACTTTCTACTTTGCCTCCATAATTCAAACACAAATTAAGGTATGTGATTATGTTATTTTATATTGCTTTACATGACTCATTAGTTAGGTGATTAGGTAGATTAGATAAGTAGATATATGTTATGTATGATCTTGTAGAAGAAGGCATAAAGTTTCCATCTTTAAGTGTAGGAAGATAGAAATCATGATGAAGAGGAAAGGAATACATGTGTATATGCCCTTAAGTATATGTACATAAGGATATACTAGAAGAATACAAGTATGGAGATCTTTGTACATAAGTATTTCTATGTACATAACCTAAACTAAGACAAATCCTAACTATACATACCTATACCATACTAAATACACACTTAAAAACACAAAAGAATGAAATTAGGAAGGTTTTCTTAAGAGAAAAATTTGGCATACGAAATTTGTACAAAAATACGTATATGACTGTATAGGTATATAAGTATCTATACAAGTAAAAATATGGTATAAGTATAAGTATATGTAAAAGTGTACTAGTATACATATAAGTATAGTAAGGGTATATATATATAGTAGTTTAAGTGAAGTGTACATAAGACTTTTAGATATGACATAAGCATAAGGTAAGGCATATGTAATTAAGTAATGAGGTAAGCAATGATGTAATTAAAAGATGATACAAGCGATGACACAAGCGATTGATGATGTAAGCAATGATATAAGCATAGGTTTATAAAATAAGAAATAAGAAGAGTGCATAATAATTAGGTACATAAATTAGTAAACCTTAATACACTTCCTAAATTGGATTACACTTAATTAAGTACATAAATTAGTAATTGCAAAGTAAAATTCTCTAAGATAAGAATTTAAGGGTTAACTAAATCATTAAGTATAAATAAAGGATATAAATATAAGCAATAAGAGTAATTAAGTTTCCATAGTTAAAATTTCTATAAATTTAGTCCATATTATAAAACACGGGTCTTAACATCCAAAACAGACATCACTGTGAGAACGTACGTCTAAAAACGATGAAAAACGACTATAAATTTATAAATATAAAAAATAGAACGAAAAAGTTACATGCGATTAATAATAAAGTCTAACTGGATAAAAGTTAATAGTAATTTAAGTAGAATTAGGTAAATAGATATTTAGAATTACTAGTTAATTCAATTACTTACTAGTATTATTATATCATAATGATCAGGTGATCTCGAGGTAGGCAAGGATCTCTCAATTGATTACTACGACTAAAGCGAGTCGTCATAGCCAAGTGAGTATTTACCCTATGATTCTATGCTTGTTTGTGATCGTAGACAGTGGACTTAAATATTATTGTTAATTGACTACTGTATGGGGTTTGAGAAACGCTTGTGTATGTTATTGTATATTGAGTTTGTGAACTTACTTTAAGTATAAATAATGCCTTGTTTGTTGCATGGTAGTATAGAAAATGATTGTGTGTACTATTGGATGGTCACAACATAATTTGAACTTAATTATACTCGGCTTATAAAAAGAAATTGGTACATGCATTAACATGTATTGCATAGACATAGTTCCAGCCATCACATCACACGGAGGTAAAGAGAGACTATTCGGGGATTGTTATTATTAATTTATTGGTTCTATATGGTGCACTCGTACAAAATGACATTACCTTGGCTTACAGGAACACTAGGCGTTAGAGGCGCCAACTGCTTGGCTAAGGGTTGAGTCTAGAGGCCTCCGTTTAAGGGTAAGTGTGAATTGCGAGGGCCCACTCACGATTATACTAGAACTTGGTTTTTATGAAAATAAAAGACTTATTTGACTTAAGTATGGAACATGGAGTTCTATAGTAAAGTAAGTTCTAGTATAGTACTCGAATTTGATTGGTGCCATATATACTCTAATCTTGACTTCGGAGGGCATTAAATCTAAGTTACGTATATGAACTAGTTAAATATACGCATTGTTTGGCATTGTATTTAATTATTCATTCATATGCATGAATATAATTTATTTATAACTTGCCTGTAGTGTGGTTAAGGGTTTTGCTCACTAAGCTTAAGTTTACACCCCCTTAGACTTTTGCTGTAAGATAATTTGTTCGTAGAGGCTGGCCGGAGGATGCCATAGGTTAGCTTGGGGACTTAAGCAAGAGCGAGCTGTCCTGTATATTGAGAGAGAACAGTTTATGTAGGCTCTTACTCATGTACTTATGTTTTAGTAGTATTATAGACTTAGATATACTAAATTATTGTGTATTGTAAGCTTTGTAGTTCAAATTTTATATAGATATGTTTGTGTGATAATATCATGTGAATCTGTATGTTTTTGGGAAACTAGTGGTTGTAGAGCCTTATATATTATGTGAAGAATTCATGATTGGAAGGGTAACTAATCAAGGGTTCTTTGTACAGTATACGACGTCTACCACAATTAGGCTATCCTTAGTTCGTGACACATACCACATTAATTCATATGATCATAGGATGACGTTTAACTCTGATTAAGTGTTAAATTAGTATCTATGGGTTTGAAAGGCCCTACTAAGTCATCAAGTCATTTATTATAATTCCATTTTGTTGTATAAAGGTTCATTAATGAGTATTCCATATTTTTTTTTAGCAACATTTTCTTATTGTCAAAAGTATAGTTATATTGTCTTTTTGATAGTATTATATCATGGTGTCAATAGTTCTTGCTTAAAATAGGATAGGGAACAATCTTTTATAGTAACTATTGATAATTTAGTCTACAACTATCAATAGTGGCCTATCACACTGTTTAATCTATTAACAATCTATATATACCATCGATAGAGTAGTGAGTTTATTGTAATCTATGTCATTTTACTATAATGGTGATGGTTTTACTATATTGGAGCTAAAACTTACTATGATGGAACCTTTACTATAGGCAGTCTAGTATGAATTGTTGATAGTTGGATCGACAAAAGGTAAAGAAAAAAACCTAAGAGCCCTAGAGTATATAAACCCCAACCTGTTTCATTTCATCCCGCATACCCTACTTTGAAATAATTAACTATGTCTTCTCCAAACCTTAATACACCAAACAATTAATGCCAAACCTTAACCCTAACAACTCAATATCAAATTAAGCAACGAAGGCCCTATACACTAGTAGCCATAAGACCAAATGAGGGAGGAATGTCGGGGATAAGTTTATGCATGTAGCATAGGGAGTATTTCTTTGTAAATTTCTTGCTAGTGTCATATGCTCAAAGGTAGGAACAACCTTTTTCTTAGAAGAATCTAGATTTTGGTCAAGAGGTTGATTTAAATTTTGTGGAAAAAATTTGTAGTGAATTCTACCAAAAATTTTGATAAGGATCTTTTACTCAAACATAATAGTAGGTGATGTGAGCACTAATTTATGGGACCCTAACATTGCATCTACTAACTTGCAAACATTCATGAATGGCACAATTTTCTTAGTTGATCCTTATTGGTTTTCAAATCTTCTTTTGGTCGAAACCTAAGTGTCCAAAATTCAATAAAAAGGGTCATTTGATGGTAGTGGTATTTGTAGATTGTTATATGGAACATAGGTAAAATTACTAAGGAAAGTTGGACGAGGATAATAGAGGTTATGGGAACAAAGCATTTGACTGCCCTCCATAGAGTTCTTCACTTTATCATTTCCTATCATGTTAATTACCAATTCGAAGATCATGCTAGTGTGTATATTGAGGATTTGTGGTTGATGGGATAAATCTTAAATGGTCAAAAGATTGACATAAGATACTAGATAAACCTATGCAAGATCGATCTACTTTTTTTTTCTTTCTTTTTTAGGGAAGGAAGATATTATCCCCGATGGTGAACCTACCCTTGAACCAAGAAGTTGTGAGCAAATTGATCGATTAAGTTTTATGAGAAGCCATTTTTGGAAAGATCAGCAAGGTGAATCAAGTAGATTCGAAGGCATAGGCATTGCTTTGCCTCAACAAGAGATGAAGGAGGAGGACGAAGAAAGTGACATTGCATTGCTAACTCAACAAGTAGGTAACCTAATTTGGCAAGTCAATGCCCTTGAGACGTCCATGAGAGAAATGAAGGGAGAAGTTAGACAAGTTAGCAAAAATCAAGATATATATTTTTCTTACATGTACCAACATTTTTTACTTAAATGGCCACTACAACCAATATCATTGGATACACTAGCTTAATAAGACGATTAAGATGATTGTAGTTGTATTGAAAGGTATATTCTTGAATATTAATGATTATAGTCTCATTAATGTAATATTATTACCCTTACATTGTTTGGTTTGTTTTACAGGGTTGAATGCTTTATTTTAAGATAGTAGATTGAAGGATGGAAACTATATGCATTGAAGTCTAAGTGTCTTTTTTCTTAACGGCCAAACTTGTTTTTCTTATTTATTTTGCAGTAGTGACTAGAGTATAAAGTTTTTCCATTTCCATTTTGTTAGATTTTTTGTTGGAATGAAGATAGTTTATAGCTGCCTATAGAAGATAGTTTGTAACTGCATTTGATGTGAACTCTTCCTAATATCCTGAGGTATACTGTGTGTTTACTGTTAACTTTTAATTCATGAATCTAAATCCTAAGAATCTATGATACAAATATTCTAGATATGTCCCTTTCTTTTTTTTTTTTTATATGTGAAATGCTAGAAAAGACAAAGGCTTAGATATTGCTGGGAATGTATTGATACAATGTTATTGAGTTGTGTTATTGTTGTACTGGTGTTTCATGAGCAAGAGTGTTGTACTTATACTATTTGAGGAGCTTTCTTTTTATAAGCTATGAAGTAGCTACTAGATAAGCTTAATGGTTATGAAGTGAATATAATATATGAATCCTATTTGCTAGAACAGCATATTAGGTGTGCATGTACCACAAAAAATGTTTTCTAAACATTTTTCAACAACTATTATCACTAGAAATTCATCATAATTATAAAATACAATCATAATAATTTCAGAGAGGTTCCAAATACTAGTGGATTTAGACATAAAGTAATGGTATGTTGGTGTTGGTAGACAATGGTATTAGTCGACGCTCAATAATAGAGATCAATCAATCACCTATCTAAACTGTATGGGGAAAAATCTTCTAGTTTTATTACTGTGATACTATCAACAATAGTCAATCGTGGTTAGTCAAACTATTGACAGATGATCACAGCTACTAACATACAATTAATTGTTACCAATAGTTACAAATTATAGTACCAATAAACTGTATAGAACAAATTATTCAGTTGCTGCTTACCGTCAATAATCTATGTACACTTGCAATAGTTATATAACAGCACATGTGTGCTTCATTCAAGTAAAGTGACAATAATACAATAATAAAGTATGTTTTTTTATCATAGTAAAGTGTGAGTCCATTATAGTAAATTTCAATTCCATGACAATAAAGTAGAGTTTGACAACAGTATAATGTGTTTTTTGTCAAAGTAAAGTGGGATCCCTTTGAAGTAAATCTCAATTCCATGATAGTAAAGTAGGACTCAGCAACAATAAAGTGTTTTTTTTTTTTAATCATAGTAAAGTAGGGTTCCCTTATCGTAAATTTCAATTCCATGACCATAAGGTTGGGTTCAACTACAGTAAAGTTTGTTTTTTGTTATGGTAAAGTGGGGTTCCATTACGATAAATTTTGAATCCATGATAGTAAAGTGGCATTAGACATTAGTAAAGTGTGTTTTTTATCATAGTGCACTAGGATTTAATAACGGTAAATTTTGATTCTAAGATAGTAAAGTAGAGTTCGACAATAGTAAAGTGTGCTTTTTATCCCCATAAAGTAAGGTTCAATTACTGTAAATTTTGATTCCATGATAATAAAGTGGGGTTTGATAACAGTAAAGTATATATATATATATTTTTTGTCATAGTAAAGTGGGGTTTAGTTACAGTAAATTTCAATTCCATGACAGTAATGAGGGGTTCAACAATAGTAAAGTATGTTTTTTATCAAAGTAAACTCAAGTTTTATTACAGTAAATTTCAATTTTATGGTAATAAAGTGGGGGTTAGTAATAGTAAATTGTGTTTTTTTATCACAATAAGTAGGATTTTATTACAATAAATTTTAATTCCATGATAATAAAGTAAGGTTCAACAATAGTAAAGTGAGTTTTTTATTACAGTACAGTAGGGTCCCATTACAATAAATTTTAGTTCCATGACAGTAAAGTAGGGTTTTACAAACATTTGATCATAGTAAAGTGAGGTTTCATTATAGTAAATTTCAATTCTATGATAGTAAAGTGGGGCTTAACGATAGTAAAGTGTGTTTTTTATCACAGTAAACCGTGGTTCCATTATGATAAATTTCAATTCCATAATAGTAAAGCGAGGTTCCACTATAGTAAATTTAATTCCATGGAAGTAAAGTAGGGTTTGACTATAGTAAAGTGTGTTTATTATTACTATAAAGTGAGGTCCATTATGGTAAATTTTGAATCCATGATAGTGAAGTAACGTTTCAACAATAGTAAAGTATGTTTTTTATCACTATAAAGTAGGGATCATCAACAGTAATCTGTATTTTTTATCACAATAAAGTAGGGTTCAATTATAATAAATTTCAATTCCATAACAGTAAAGTGGAGTTTGACAATAGTAAATTATGTATTTTATCACAATAAACTTGGGTTTCACTATGGTAAAATTTAATTCCATGATAGCAAAGCGAGGTTCAGCAATAGTAAAGTGTATTTTTTGTCATAGTAAAGTGGGGTTGCATTACAGTAAATTTTAATTCCATGACAATAAACTAGGGTTTGACAATTGTAAAGTATGTTTTTATCACAATAAAGTGGCATCCTATTATAGTAAATTTCAATTCCATGATAGCAAAATGGGCTTTTACAAATAGTAAAGTATGTTTTTTACCATACTAAAGTGGGGTCCCATGACAATAAATTTCAATCCATGACAATAAAGTGGGGTTTTGCAAACAGTAAAGTGTATTTTTTTTAGCATAGTAAAGTGGGGTATCATTACAATAAATTTTAATTCTATAATAGTAAAGTAGGGCTCAACAATAGTAAAGTGTGCTTTTACCATAGTAAACTGGGGTTCCATTACAATAAATTTCAATTCCATGACAGTAAAATGGGGTTCAACAATAGTAAATTGTGCTCTTTATCACAGTAAAGTTAGGTTCCATTATAGTAAATTTAATGCTATGATAGTAAAGTGGGGTTCGACTGTAGTAAAGTATGTTTTTTATTACTATAAAGTGAGGTTCCATTATGGTAAATTTCGAATCCATGACAATAAAGTGGGATTCGATAATAGTAAAGTGTGTTTTTTATCACCATAAAGTGGGGTTCAATTAAGGTAAATTTCAATTCCATGACAATAAAGTTGAATCAACAACAATAATTTTTGTTTTATATGTTTTTTATCTCAATAAACTAGGGTTCCATTACAACAAAGTGGGGTTCGATAATAGTAAAGTGTACTTTCTGTCACAGTAAATTGGGGTTACTATAATTGGGGTTCCATTATAGTAAATTTCAATTCCATGACAGTAAAGCAGGGTTTGACAACAGTAAAATGTGTTTTTTTATCACAATAAAGTGGCATCCCATTACATAAATTTCAATTCCATGACAGTAAATAAAGGTTTTATGACTATTAAAGTGTGTTTTTGATGACAATAAAGTGGGGTTTCATAACAAAAAATTTCAATTCCATGATAGTGAAGGGGGCTATGACAACTGTAAAGTGTCTTTTTTATCATAGCAAACTAGGGTTCCATTACCGTAATCTTTAAGCCATGATAGTAAAGTAGGGTTCAACAATAATATAGTGTGTTTTTAATCATAGTAAACTCAGGTTCCATTACGGTAAATTTCAATTCCATGATAGTAAAGTAGGTTTTGACAATAGTAAAATATGTTTTTTATCAAAGTGAAGTGGGGTTCAATTATAGTAACTTTCAATTCCATAACAGTAAAGTGGGGTTCAACAACAATAAGGTATGTTTTTATCAAAGAAAACTCAAGTTTCGTTATGATAAATTTCAATTCCATGACAATAAAGTAATATTCAACAACAATAAAGTGTGCTTTTCATTGTTGTAAAGTAGGGTTCCATTACAGTAATTTTCAACTCCATGACAGTAAAGTGGGGTTTCATTACAGTAAATTTCAATCCCATGATAGTGAAATGGGGTTCGACAATAGTATAACCTGTTTTTTTATTACTATAAAGTGAGGTAGTAAAGTAAGGTTCGACAATTGTAAAGTGTATTTTATATCATAGTGTAGTTGGAGTCCATGACCTTAAAAAGGTCCATCACAATAAATTGATAATGCAATATAGTAAAATGAGTGTCTATGATAGTAAAGTAAGGTTTGACAATAGTACAATGTAGTTTTGATCATAGTCAAGTGGGATTCAACAATAATAAAATCCAATTTCATGATAATTAAGTAGGGTTTGACAATAGTAAAGTGTGTTTTTTATCATAGTAAAGCTAGAGTTCCTAACCTTAATGGGTCCATCATAGTAAATGAATAGTCTAATATAGTAAAATGAGTGTCCATAATAGTAAAGTAGGGTTAGAAAATGGTAAAGTGTTCATTTTATCACAATAAGGTAGGATTCCTTTATAATAAATTTCATTTACATGACAGTAAAGTGGGGTTTCATGACAAAGTGAGGTTCAACAATAGTAAAGTGTTTTTTTTTTCTTTTCTTTTTATCACAATAAAGTTGGAGTCCATGAACTTAATGGGTCCATCTTAGTAAATTAATAACATAATACAGTTAAATGAGCGCCCATAATAGTAAAGTGGTTGTTGACTACAGTAAATTGGTAGTCAATAAAGTGTGTTGTTTCATTATGGTAAATTTACAAATTATGAAAATAGTAAAGTGTAATGAAAAGTATGCAAATGACATTAACAAATTTGTACAAGTCAAAAGTAGGAGCGAAATTTACAAGTATGGACTTTCATTTTGAATTTTCAAACAAACAAATAAACAAAAATAGCCAAGCATGCTATCTTTAGAATCAAGATCAAATTCTATTGCATTAGTATTTACATTTAATTTCCTTTGTTCTTTTGTAATGATTGCATGCTTTTTCACATGTATAATCACTCTTTACATTTAATTATGCCTTCAAAAGTTCCAAACTAATTTTTAGACAATCCCTAAGGCTTGCAATCTCATACACAACACAAGTACAAGCAATAAGAAAGCGTTAATAACATTGTTAGGCTTCAAGAAAAAATAAAAAACACAAAATACTAATGAACATACATTTCCTTCAATCTTAGTTGTTTGACCTTCAACTTTCATAAATTCAAGTATATATACACCATGATTGGAACTACAATAGACAAACATATTAGTTTCATTATAGCTATGGACTATATTGCATAAAATAGTACCTAACAAACAAAAGTATTACCCATCACCCAAAGTTGATTGATTTGAAACATTTTCATTTCGTTCAATTAGCCAACTTGAAATTGCCTTGTCAAAATATATCATCCACAACCCTAACCTACCAAATTATTGCCATTAATTAGTTATATCTAAATTTCACCTTATGTACCATGCAATATGCTTAGGAGTGGATGGGGTAACAACATGCCACTTTCTTTACCTCATTATATTGGTAATATTTATTGATGATTTCATGGTATTGTAGACTATAATCGTTTCTTGTGTCTTTTGTAGCTCAACCAAATACCAATATTTCTCTAATGGATTCATTGGTATGTACATCTGCATTAAATAATGGGCTTAACACTTACATCTTAACATATGTCATATGAAACAATAAAGAAGACTACATACCCTTTTGCATTAGTTTTGTTTTCCCATATATGCTTTGCTACTAGATAAATGTGAGCAAGACTATTGAGAGTACTCTTTCTCATGAAGACAAATGCTTATGCCCAATGTTAAAAGTTGATTCATTAGAAAAAAAATGAAATAAAATAGAAATATATAACAAAACAGTAAGTTATTATCAAAAAGGCACAAGGGAAGAACCAAGTATTTCATCTGGTACCATCATTCATTTTTTAATGGATCTAAATTCTCATCATCATGTTAACAAACCCGTAATATAGCCACTCATACAATTCTAAGCATTTAAGGTCATTACATGATAGTAAGACATTATATTCTAATTGAACTGATATTTCCCTATGCATGATAGATACATATGCTAAAACATGTCAATCCCATGAGAAGCTTAAAATTGTACAAGTCATGACCATTATGCTTACCACCTCATTGCTATAAAAAAATAAATAAATAAAAAATAAAAGGGGGGGTGGGGAGGAGGGGCAGGGGGGTAATGGAGTGCGTGGGGGGAGGGAATTAAGTATACACACATCATCATTGGGCATTGTAATCTAGGAACTTTCTTCACTCTTTTTGTTGCTCTCCTTAATGAACTAAAGTCCATGTAAATCAAGAAATAAACTTCAAAATGTCTCACATTATGCATATATTGAGAGGAAAGAAAAAAAAAACATATATTAAGTACTAACTGTTGCCTTACATAGTATTATTTTTCTCTTCTTGTCCACCATCAGTATGTTTGGGTAGGGAGACACTTACTATCGAAATGACCTCCTTTCTTCTCTAAATTCTCTAAGTTTTACAAAAAAGTAGGGATGACTTAGAGTTTCAAACAACATGATGATGACATCTTTCTACTAGCCTTGCATCATACCATATTCACCTTCATCTTAAAACAAAAGAAAAAAATGCAATACAAAAAGATTTAAGAGAAAATAGTATTGAATAATTCAAGCCATGCAAACATGAGAAGATATATGAACTCAATTTGTGGTTGTTTGGGATCATTCTCATCATAGTAAGGTGCCAACTCTTGCAAAGGTTCCACATTGAAACATCCATCATCATTTAAATTTGGGTCATGGCCAAGAGGGGAATCTCTACCCAAGTCTTTATTTTGTTCTTCCATATTGTTTTGCGCTTTGCGTGCCTTTTTAGACAGGCCAACTATACTCATCAATTCTTTTAACTGCTTCTGTATGGATACCTAATACGGGGTATCTCCTCTTGCAATTTTTTCAACCTCTTCTTTCAACTCCTGTTGTTGCTTCATAATAAGATCTAACTTCTCACCCAACACCTGCAAAAGTCGCATTAGCATGATAACATCATCGAATAATATATAACCTACTTGAGAGCTATAATATGTAGAGAGGAGTGTGACCTCAAGCTGTAATTTCCCTTAGGTAGACATTCTTTGTTCATCAATTGCTCTTTTAGAGAACTCTACATAACAACCTATTTAATAAAGGAAAGATTAATACGGTACAGATAACTCTAAAACCATCCATATATGGAGCCATGAACTTGGAATAGCTTATATTTTCTCTTAAGCACTTGTTAAACTTTCTACCACTTTCTTCATTCTATCTTCTGTCCACGTCTTTAATCAGAATAGTTTTTGCACGGAGTTATCCACCACCACATGGCCCGATGAACAATTGTCTATAAAATATACCTAAAGAGGAATAGAGTAGAGAAAAATATAACGAGAACCATAAAGCGAGTGACTTGATGAATTGAACGACAATATTAGTAATGAATCATATACTACTAAATGTGAATAAGAGTTCTTAAGACAAAACCATACCATGAGGAACAAAACATGGCTTGATATATGACTCTTACCACTCATTTTATGCTTCTAGATATTGTCTCACATTTGATAAAGAACATCCTTTACCCAATTAAATTGTGGCAATTTACTCGAATCTGCTACCATTGCCAAATATTCCCTTATAATGATTAGGTATAATTGATGAGCAAGAAATTTACTAAGGATCCATACAATAAACAATTGTTTGAATCTTTTATCTGTGATTTCTACTTTTTTCAAATCCTCCTTAACAACATTAAGTTTAATCTCTACTTTAACTTGATGTTATTCCTCAAACGACTTAAGACATCATCTATAGTGTTTATGGGGACATCTTCTCCATTACTACTCAAGCCAAGAACATGTTCCATAATGTATGGAGTTATCTTAAGCTAAACACAACAATTAGGTTTGAAATTCTCAAGTAGCCACAAATAAAGGTCTCTATCCATTTTACCACATCTTAAGTTGAAAAGGTTACTAAACCCCATCTCACTTATAGCTTGACTTTTCACATCACTAAAATCCAATTATGCTACATACTTAGGTTGACATCTTGTCTCATGCTACGAAGAATAAACAATCTAAATGAAACATTCAAAAATGCAAAATTTCAAGTTATTTGTTTTCAAGAACTATTTAATCTTACTAACCTCACACAAACCCTAAATTCTACTTTCAGACTCTTATTCTCTATAGAATTATGTTTTTTTGCTTTTCTTGATATTCCTTCCTTACTTTTGGAGGAAGAGCATGCCACTTTTCAACTCTTCTTGCAAGCATCTGTAAAAAGAAAAAAAAAATCATCATTTATAACTAATCACACAAACAATCTTAAACTGTACATCATGTATATAATATAACTTCATTAACTTTTCCTTTAAGTGGTTGTTCAACCAAATTTAACTTCTTGCTCTCATCTTTAATGTGTAAGGAAAAACCAAGATAATAAAAGCATTAAGTTCCAACCACTATCAATACATCGAGAAAACAATTAAAAATAACAAAAATACTTCTCGGGTCGTACAGGTAGTGCATATATGATGTCAATGGATGCTCATTTTACTCCAAAAAAATCACAAATCTATAAGATGTAACAAGATAATCGATAAAAGCAAGTATGAAAGGAAAGATGGAAACCATTACATTAGACTTCTAGGAATGAGAAAAAACAAAATAGTTGTTTTGTATTAGGATCATCAAATGAAGCATCTATCAAAAGATAAGAGAATACTCTTAAGGAGAATTAAGAAGTATGTTGATAGATAACCCCAATTGTTGACGGTTTTGCAATAGATTCAACCCCCCTGTTAATTCTCATGGACAAATGGATTTTATGGTCAATAGGAACTCAAATTGTCAAATTCCCTCTTGCAAAATTGTCAATAGTTCTCTATAATAGTCGATAGTATATTCAACAACAACACCCTATGATTTAAAATAACAGAAACCTTAATTTGCCACATACCTAACTAGAAAAAAAAAAAAAAACCTAATCCAGATTCAATAGATAGATCCGATCAACAATATGCTAAAATCCTTAACAACTACTATTGACAAATGAATCACTATTACTAAAACCCTAAACCCCATGCAACAATATTGAATTTTTAAGAAAAATTTTAAGAAAAAGAAGTTGAAACCCGAATGAAGTCTCGAGTGATCTTGTTGGTGAGAAATGTAGAAAGCAAGTATACTTTGATGGAATCCTTTTTACAATAGAAGAGCTTTGTTTTTACTTTGAGAGAGGGTGAAGAATGAAAATAGGTTAGATTGTGTTTTACAATTGTTTTTCATTTCTTTTATTCAAATTTTCTTTTTTATTCTTTAATACTTCAATATTATTTATTTATTAGTTTTTATATTTTTGTTATTTAGAAAACACTTTAACCTATTGTGGAGGTTAGAAGTTAAAGTGTTTTAAAATAATCAATGGTTTGGATTTGCTTTTACTAAATGCATGGTGTAGATTTATTAGCATTACAATAACTTTACAAAGCCCCAACTAAATTACAATATATATTCATAATTCATTACAAGCTTGAACTTGTGAAATCTATCTAAAACATCTAGTCTTTCAACTCTAGGATTTGCAAATTTAATCCTATAGACACCCATTTTTACCCCCTATTTTAGATTCTTTTTTTTTTATAATAAAGAAAATGGTGTTAATTCAAAAATTACAAAAAAAAAATTGAAAATACAAAAATATTAAGAAATAGTAAAATAGGATTTTTAGGTTTTAAGGGTCATTTGGTCTCATTTCAGGGGTTTTTCAAAGTTTCAAGGTCAAAGGGTTCAATTAGAAGTCAATTAACAAATGCAATTTGATAAAATTATGTTTTTAGGGTGAAAATGGGCATTTTATTGAAAATTAATTTTTGGATTAGGTTGGCTTGCTCATTTTTAAAAATATTGTGAAAATAAATAATTTATGTTAATTGTGACTTGAAATGGTACCTTAATTGGATTTAAATTAACTATTTTATAAGCAATTGAAGTTTTAAATGCCAAGATAAAATGAAACTGATTCTATAATTCTATTAAATTGGTCATCTTTAAAAAATATTTTTTACATATGCCTAATATTAACAATTGCCCACGAGAGTAAATTAATTTTTCAAGAATCAAAAAGCTTAGGCTAATTTTTATGGCTTGAAGGTCATTGTGTCCATTATTAAAGCCAACATAGAGTATTATTATTATTATTATTTCAATCAATAACTAACGAAGGTGCATGGTTTAGTGGTTAGAAGCCTATTTGTATGAATTAGATTGCAAGGTTGTGGGTTCGGCACCATGTGAGCTTGATTTTAAAGGTAGATTCTTTTCTTTTTAATTTTAAAAGAAAAGTGACACATATCACCTCATGAGTGGTTCAGCCACTATCTATCATTTTCTTCCCTAATTAATGCTTGAGTTATAGACATGGACAATCTAGAAATAAAAATTATCCACGCGAGCTTAGCATTTTTTTACCCAATCAAACTTAATTTTTGGCCAAATTCATTCAAATAAAATATGATTTTTATTTTAAATTTCAAAACAAAGTGACACATATCGCTGAATGAGTGGGTTAGCCACTAATTAATGCTCAAGTTGCAAACATGGACAATCTAGAAATAAAAACTATCTACGCGACCTTAACATTTTTTTACTTGATCAAACTTAAGTTTTAGCTAAATTCATTCAAATAAAATATCGAAATCAGAAGAAGACTTGGAGTACTTTCAATCTATACCTATATCAAAGGTCAATTCTTCTTTTTTTTTTTTAGTTCAAAAGAAAAGCAACACATGTCGCATGTTGAGTAGTTCAGCCACTATCCATCATTTTCTTCCCTAATTAATGCTTAAGTTGTAGACATGGAGAATATAGAAATAAAAACTATCCATGCAACCTTAGCATTTTTTTACCCAATCAAACTTAATTTTTAGCCAAATTCATTCAAATAAAATATGGGATTTTTTTTTTTAAATTTCAAAACAAAAGTGCTATGTATCGCTTGATGAGCGGGTTGGCCATTATCCATTGTTTTCTTCCCTGATTAATGCTCGAGTTGCAACCATGAACAATCTAGAAATAAAACTATCTACGTAACCTTAGCATTTTTTTACTTGATCAAACTTAATTTTTAGCCAAATTCATTCAAATAATATATAGGAATCAAAAGAAAACTTAGAGTACTTTCAATCCATACCCAATGCACTCCACAGCTAAGGGTAGATAAGGTCGGTTGCTTGAATGGGTTCAAGCTTGCCGAAAACTTGAAAAGAGTAATGGGGAATGCGTGAAAGAATAAGAAATGGAATAAAGGTAAGCAAAACCCACAAACAGCTTCAAGGGATATAATGCATCAATGAAACTTTTGAAGACTCATGGTAGAACTCGATATGATGCACGAATTGGTCTACTAAGGTTACTCACCACCTACCTTTGGTTAAGGGTTAAGATAAGAGTGAAATGAGAGTAAACAAAATAGTATTTATGAAAGGAATAATATTCAGTTGTATTGATGATCATCCAATGATTACGGCTACAAATATAAGAGATATTTATACCCAATAAGTTAAGACAATTTGCCTAAAAGGGAAAAGACAGAAAAGGATATTTCCCTAAAGAAGTAATATATAAGAATATAAAAGAGTAAAAATGATTATTTAAGAAAGGCGATGATTAGTGTAGCAGATTCTATACGTGATCCTGTATACGTAGTAGAGGTACATTGGCGATATCATTAGAGAATGTATACAAAAGAGTACAAGCAGATTGCTTGTTTGGGTAGAGGTGACTAAAGACTATTCCAATGTCATTCTCTTGACCTCTTAACAAGAGTGAGGTCGAGCAAGTGGTCAACTCGAGAATGAGTGAGTGAGAGAGCAAAGGTTAGATGTTGTCTCGGCATTTTGCTATTAAGTACACATTCTCCGAGGGATGGGCAATCATTTGGCTTGGCATATAGAGTGACTCGACAAAAAGATACTCAACTTCGATAGAAGTTAACTGGAGTAGGAAGATCTGCCTTACTAACCCTTCTAGTCCTCGAGTTTGGCTATAAGTCAAAGGCCTAATAGCTTGATTCTTATCATTACCCATACACGACCTTAGCATATTTTTACCCAATTAAACTTAATTTTTGGCAAAATTCATTCAAATAAAATATGGGATTTTTTTTTAAATTCAAAACAAAAGCCATTCAAATAAAAGCGATACGTATCACTTGATGAGTAGGTCGACTACCATCCATCATTTTCTTCCCTAATTAACGCTTGAGTTGTAAACATGGACAATCTAGAAATAAAAACTATCCGTGTAACCTTAGCATTTTTTCACCCAATCAAGCTTAATTTTTAGCCAAATTCATTTAAATAAAATATGGGATTTTTTTTAATTTAAAAAAAAAAAAGAAGCAACACATATCGCTTAATGAGTTGGTTGGCCATTATCCATTGTCTTCTTCCCTAATTATTTATTCATTTTATTTCAAAAGAAAAGCAACGCGTGTTACTTGATGAGTTGGTCGGCCACTATCCATCATTTTCTTCCCTAATTAATGCTTGAGTTGCAGACATGGACAATGTAGAAATAAAAACTATCCATGCGACCTTAGCATTTTTTTACCCAATCAAACTTAATTTTTGGCCAAATTCATTCAAATAAAATATGGGATTTTTTTTTTTTTTAATTTCAAAACCAAAGCAACAAGTATCGCTTGATGAGTGAGTTAGCTACTATCCATCATTTTCTTCCCCGATTAATGCTCGAGTTGCAAACATGGACAATCCAGAAATAAAAAGTATCTATGTAACCATAGCATTTTTTTACCTGAACAAACTTAATTTTTAGCCAAATTCATTCAAATATGGGAATCAAAATAAGACTTGGAGTACTTTCAATCCATACTCATATCAAAGGTGGATTCTTTTTTATTATTATCATTATTTCAAAAGAAAAGCAACACATGTCGCTTGATGAGTGGGTTGGCACTATCCATCATTTCTTCCCTAATTAACACTCAAGTTGCAGACATGGACAATCTAGAAATAATAAACTCTCCATGCAACCTTAGCATATTTTTACCTAATCAAACTTAATTTTTGGCCAAATTCATTCAAATAAAATATGGGATTTTTTTTTTTAAATTTCAAAACAAAAGCGATACGAATTGCTTGATAAGTGGGTCAGCCACTATCCATCGTTTTCTTCTGTGATTAATGCTCAATTTGCAAACATGGAAAATCTAGAAATAAAAACTATCTATGCAACCTTAGCATTTTTTGATCCAATCAAAGTTAATTTTTAGCTAAATTCATTCAAATAAAATATGGGAATCAAAAGAAAACTTAGAGTACTTTCAATCCATACCCATATCATGTCTATATTCAAACATCAAATAGGTTAAATCTAGACATGAAAATTAGGAAAAACTTAAATCTAAGCATTTTACTCCGAGTCAACAAAGCTTGATTTGCACTGCATTAATGAAACAAGAAGCCCCTTTTGAACATGTCTAGTAATCCCAAGGCCTTATTAACACTCTTTGACCATAAATTGCTTCTAAATCATAGTCAATCACAATGAATTTGAGAATTAAAACCGATCAAACCATTTAATCCATTTCTTGAACTTATTGTGGTTATTGACTTCCCAATTGGAAGTGTATAAATAAGGGGTTGTAGAATTTGTTTGGACATTAAAAAACTTTAGAACATCTTTTGTTATACACATTCTTGAGCTTTCTCTCTCTACAACTTGTGCTACCCCCTTTCTTTCTCTAAAGCCACTACTCTATAATGGTTTTCAAGTAAAACCACTCACTCCACAAGCTTTCTCACATCCTAAAAGCCTATGAACCACTCCTAACTCACTTTGATCCATTGGTGTTTGAGCTCTATAAGCTTTTTTGCTCTCTAGCTTAAACTAGCCACCTTACACCACTTGGAAAACCACCACTTTGTAATACGGTATCATCACCAATTAAGTTTGCAACAATCAAAGCCTCATAAAAATGGTGTCACCCACTTGAAATGGTGGTTGGAGGATCTCGAATCAACCATCCACAATTGCCTCTCTCTCTCTCTCTCTCTCTCTAATGCATGTGCATTACACATGACGATTAAACCTTCTTGCAAGTACCAAACCTGCACCCTACCTAACCCTTAACCTACACCTACTTCCTAGGTTCTTTTTACTATTATTTTTTTCTCTCTCTTTTCCTTTCTCCTTTCTCTTGTTATATTTTCTATAATAAATAAAAAATAAAAAGCAGGTTTTTCTTATGTATAAAACTTTCTTTGTTTCTTTTGAAGATAGTTTCTACATCTTTCTTTTAATCCTCTTATAATATTTTTTTCTTTTTTTTTTCCCTCTCTTTTCTTTTTCTTTTCTTTCTTTTATAAAATATATGTATGTATATACATATATATGTATAAAACTTTTGTCACTTAGAAAAATCTATTTTACAAAATAAATAAAATATATAAACCATTTTCAAAATTATGATCCTTGTAGAATATTCAAAAATGACATCACTCAAATTTAGGTCTTTGTTTCTAGAATTTAAAAAAAAAAAATGAAATGGTTAAAAACTTAAATCTAATTGTTTCCTAAATTAAAAGTCAATCAATAAACTAAAGTTTTTCTCAAGACGAAACTACTTAAAGTCTAATTCTAAATAGTAGATACATATGCACCTATAAGCAATCACAGGTCGACTTAAAATAGAGAATATTTTTATTTTTTCCTTTTGTATAGAAATTTAATTTCTTATTTTTTCCCCCCTCCTTTGTGTAAATTAAATTAATTTTTCCTTACTTGTAAATTTAAAATTATTCTTTAAGTTAGAAAGGGTATCTTGAAAAATAAATTTAAACTTAGAAGGTTAAAGTGGTACATATTTAGGGTTTAATAAGTTAACTCTCGAATTCAAAGTCTCTAATTTTTTTTTTCAAAAATCATTTCTTTTAAAAGAGATTTTCTCGTTAGATTAGTAACTAAGTTAGAATTAATCCACTTAATTGATTCTAACTTAATTTTTCTTAATACCCAGTCGAGTGGCTACTCCAAATGTTCTTTTTTTTTTCTAAAGAAAAAATATAGAAACCAATTATTTTTGTTAATTCTTAATCAAGGGTTTATATCAAATAAGTAAAAGGTTCGATATAAATCAAATTAAGGAAAATAGAAAATGAAAAAACCAAAAATTCGAGCTCGACAAATCCTTTTTGTTTAGGATAAAAATATATGATCTAAAAGAAACCAAGAATCAATAAATACTTCAACCATGGGTCACCATACTCTTCAATTATTAATTCATTCTCTATTTTTGTCTCATTACCTACATCACTTTACATAAACAATATTTTACTAAGAGGTCTTCTTTGTCACTTGAAGATGATATAGACTTTCTTCTTTCTTTAGATGAAACTTTCTTCTCATTACTTTCTATGGAATATATATTGTAGATGTAAAAGTCTAGCATAAGTAGTCACATGCATACTACACAAGTAATGTGCTATACATGGTTTTAAAGAAGTGAAGCAAGAATGATACCTAAAGGAATGATTAGGTGAAAATGAGGTAAGGAGAAAGAACAGACAATCTCAGTATCTCAAATGCACAAGTGACAGACAATGCAACCATAAGAAATCCTAAGTATTTTCCTTATAGCTTAAGTAAATGAGATAAATTTTTTTTATCTAAACTACTTGAAAGAACTTATAGAGCTAAGGTCATGCAAAGTAACATTGTCTCTTAATTCTCTCCAAAAGTGGCAAATGAGGAGGAAAGGATGGATATGTATAGGCTCTTAAATATGATGGCATTTGTTGAGCATGAGTTTTCTAGATTTATTCATTTTAAGCTGATTAATATTGAATCCTAACTCATTTAATACTAACCCTTAACTAAGAATTAACGAATTTGGTTTCAAATTGATCTTGAAAAATGTTTGGTGGTCACCCTAACAAGGTTGAGAAAATAATTAGGTTAGAATCAATTGGGTGAGCTAGTTATAATTTAGCTACCAATCCTCAATAAAACCAATTCTGAAAAAACTAAAGATTTTGAGTTTAAGGGCTAACTTATTGAATTCTAAATGGGTACCACTTTAACCTTCCAAATATAGTTTTAAATTTGGGGAAAATGCAAATAACCTCTTTCAACTTTCACAAAGATATAGATTGATCCCTTAAACATGTTTTTTGACCCTCAAAACTTCGATAAATTAGTAATATAAAGGACATTTCCTTTTTTAGTTAAAAAATACACTATAATCAAAGTTTAGAAGATCTTAAAGCATGTTTTGATAAGCTTATGCAGTGTTTATGCACCAAAATCAAATTTTAAGGAGGTTATTCTCAACATATAGGGATTACTTACCAATTTATTAAAGTTTAAGGTATTAAAAATTATACTTTAAAAGTTCACGGGGTTAATACGCACTTATGTCAAAGTTTAGGAAGGTTGTTTGCATTTTTTCCTTATTTTTTCAAAATACCCTTTTAACTTGAAAGAAAAATTCTAATTGGTAAGAAAGAAGGAAAATTAAGTTTTATTTAAAAGAAGAAGAAATTAAGAAATTAAATCTACTTATTACAGATAAGAAAAAAAAATTCCTTATTTTTAATCGCCCCACAAGTACCTACATATGCTTTAGTTAATATCAGACTACCCATAGTTTGGTTCCAAAAACTTTGATGTGTTATGTTTATTTTGGTTTAGAAAATGGTTACATTTATTTATAGTTCATTTTTTTTTTAATTTAAGAAAAATCTAGGAAAATAAATAGGTCTTAATTTTTTGGTGATTATTTTTGAAATCCTAAATGGATTCTAAACTTGAAAAGAAATGTCATTCATTCATTTTATTTATTTATTTATTTATTATTATTATTACTACTACTATTGCTATTACTACTACTGCTCCTTGGAAAAAATAGAATGGAAGAAAAAAAGAAACTTTAACATTTTAATAAAGAGGAGACAAAGATTTTCTTTCTTTCTTTCTTTCTTTTTTTATTTTATCTTAAGACAATTAAAAAAATGACAATAATTATTTCTAGGAAAAGAAAAGAAAGAGTAGAAGTTCCTTTTTTTATTATATTTATATTTTTTGTTTTTTATTATTATGATTACACTAAATTGAAAAGAAGAGAAAAGGAAAATAAATAAATAAAAGGAAAATCTAACATGGACTTGAGGATGAGTCAAACGCTGGTCTCTAAAGTGGGTTCATATGGTTTAGATGTGAAATCTTGATTGGGTCTAAGCTCCGACGAGTGACGGGTCAAATCTTGCTCAAAGAAGGTAGCAACAATGAAACCTACGTACTACAACAACTTTCGATGAGATTTTTAAAGGGGAAACTGCACTTTCATGAAAAAATTATTGGTGAAAGAATGTTTTGTTGTAACGCATCACGTATGGTGGTTGTTTTGGTAGTTTTACGACTTGGGCAGCAGCATGGTCATGCACTATTCATGTGGGGGACTACTTGAGTTAGGAAAAGAGTATGTGTAAGAGTTTTAAGTGGTGATAAAGCTATTCAGTAGGTCTTTTGCACCCAAAATGCATGGGGTGGTGACTTGTGGTGGCAAGGGTTTGATTACCAAAGGAGTTTGGAAGCAATAGTGCATAAGAGGGGCTGGATTTGAACACTTAGGGCATATGGAACTTATTGGTGGCACTAGATTTGTTCAAACAGCTTCAAATTGAAGCGTGTCCTAAAGAGAAAGAGAGAGAGAGCCAAGCAATGAGTTAAGACAGAGAGATTGAGAACAAGTGAGAGAGTGAACGAGAGTGGGAGCTAATGATCTAAACGAACATAGGGGAGGTTTTTTTTATTCTAATTCAAACTTCAATCAATAAGGAAATGGCCATTGATGGCCAATTCATCTATGATCGGCCAATTTAAGCAATCTTCAATTTTGTGTAAAAACCTTGATTCTCGCGCTTTTGTAAGTTGGGAATATGTTAAATTTGCCTTAAAGAATGAATTGAAACTTCAATTCTTAACGATTATGCTTGGATTTGAGCAATAATGTAAGGATTAGAATCTTGCCTACAAATTTTCTTGTATTTTTGAAGCTCGAATTAATCCCTTAAATGTTTGAATTTAGTTGTATTATTGGTTGTAAAGCAAGTTATTGATCTACATGATTTAACCAAGAAAAGATAACAAAAAGAGCCTCAAACTAAGTGGACTAATAAGGAAGATGCAAGAAAGATGAGGAAAATGTGAGAAAGAGATGGAAAGTAGTGTTAGCCAATAATAGGCTAACATATGGCAATGCAAAGCAAAAACATAAAAAAAGGCACCCAATGCTTTTTATGAGATTTGACCTCAGGTCTTCAATGAGCATGAATGTATCCTTTCCATCAAGTCATAGCCTAAGCCTTATCTTTTTACATAAAGAAATTGCATATATTAATCTAAATGACTTAGGGCAAATTCAGATATTAAATCTTAGCCCAAGCTTAAACAATCACTTAATGGACCTCTCTTTAAAACCCAACTTGATCAATAAGTTGTCCAATTATTTGTAAAATCCTAAATTACTTCATTATGTCCTATTATTCTATTTTACTTATTCTATTGTTCTAATATTCTAAATTATCCATTATTCCTACTCTACTTAATTTTTTGTATTTTTCACTTTTTTTTTCCAAATTTTTGTTTTTATTTTTCATTTTTATTATTTTTTTATTTTTCCAAGTTTCATTTTTTGTATTGTTCAAAATTCTCTATTTTTTATGTTTTTTGAATTAAGACGCCTCTTCTTTAATCTATGAAAATTAGTAAAATTACAGGAGACAAAAATTGGGTATCTATGACATCCATCAAATTATCTAGGTGATCAATAAATGAGATAAAGCTTGCTCAATTTATGATTATCCTAAATGAACTTACTAATAAACCCAAGGTCATTAACCTTCCTCATGAGAACATACGCCTACTTAAGAAAAGTTGAAAGTAGGCAAACTAGTTTAACAATCCTTGTTCTAGGCCCATAAAGACAATTCTCTTGGGATCATTCCAAATATGAACTAGACTCATTGGGCCTTATTACCTAACCCAAGGAGTTAAGCCCAAATAAATAATTGACTTAGCCTAATAAATTTTAGCCCTCTACACTTTACCTCGTGACTAAAATTTTTAGATGGATTACAAGTATTTGGGGCCTCAACCTTTCTATGCTCTTAGACCAATACTATTTCTTAATTCTCTCTAAGAGCTGCAAATGATGAGGAAATGATAAGCATTTATAGGCTTTTAGGTATGATGGCATCCGTTAGATTATTTAGGTGATCAAAAAACGAGATAGAACTTGTTCAATTTATGATTATCCTGAATAAGCTTACTAATGAACCTAAGGCTAATTGCCTTCCTCATGAGAACATGAGCTTACTTAAAAAAGGTTGGAGGTAGAGGAACTGACCCAACAATCTTTGTTTAAGGCCCTCTAAATTCTTCCTAAATTATCTCAAATATAAATAGATTCATTAGAGCTTGTCACCTAGCCTAAGAAATCAAGCTCAAATAAATAATTAGCTTAGCCCAATAAATTTGCATGCTCTACATTTTATACCTTAACCAAAATTTTTACATCTATTACAAATATTTTGGTCATCAATCATTTACTTTGATTAGCTAGATTGTTACTTGGCACATGTGCACTATAAAGCAACCACCCTACTGCTAAGTGCATTCACATAGCTGAAAACTTCATCAATTTATTATATATCATCTTAATGTGCAAGCTTGCAACACCATTTGATTGCATACATTGCTTTAGGCCAACTAAAATAACATTGTCCCCATGGTAATATATTAAATGAATCTTCCATATCATTTGGGCTTCCTTTATGTAAGTTGATTCCGCTTCACCATTTGAGTTATTAGTCTCATTAGGGTTGATTTCCATGAACCAATGTTGTCTTGGTTTTAGCTACTTTTTTCTGAAATTCGATCCCTTGAGTTGAGCAAGTGGATCCATATACTATGCAAATGTCCGTTTTGAAGAAAACATCGCTCCAGACAAGACCAATGGCTTTTCAATTGGCACCACTTCATACGAGCCACACACCACATATCATTCCAAACATCTCTTATATGTGAGGAATCCCCAACATAGAATTGTTTCGCCATAATTTTCTTTAACTAATTTCATTTTACTTTATTCATCATGTAATGCACCCTTTGTAGTGATTCATCCCATGGTTTAGTTGGAAATAAATCTTCCTTCGATAAGTATGAATCTCCCAGGGAAAAATTCAAGAGCCCTTCATTTATTTTCATGCATATTAGGAAGAAACATACTTTTTAAAAAAATATCAATTATATTTTTTATATATTAAAATTTTATTAATATTTTTACACGCTATTTATCAATCTATATAGTATATTAATATTATTGAAACATTTCTGATATGTAAACTAACTTGAAAGAAAAACGTAGGTTGAAGGCCACATGGACATTATGACTCTCCTTCCTACGTTAGTTGCAACAACAGAAAAGAATCTGTACTAAATAATTCTCAAATCTTTACCTGACCACATTTTGGTCTGTTATCTCTAGCCATATCTTTTCTTATACTTAGATTCAACTCAACATCTATCCTCCAAATTAAGCCAGATTTTGTTTCTCAAATCTTCTTCATGTAAATTAAACTTCACATCATCTTCTCACTATGCCAACAAATACCAACATAAATTACTCGTATCCATGAAAAATCAAGTCCAAATCTTTTAATGCTTATTTTATTTAAGCGCACGTAATCACTATATGTACATGGATGCAGCCATAGATGCCTTCTCACATGAAACTGAATTTGGTTACACTCTTCCGTAAGCCACCTAGTCCTCTTTCTTTTCCCTTTTCCCTTTTTTTTTTTTTTTCTTTTTTTTTCCTTTCATTGTCTACTTCTCTTGAGTTGCTCCGATTCTCACTATCGTTTTGATAATAGCAGTAGGCACCGACACGTTTTACTACAAGAAGAGCCCCCCAAGTTTGCTGGTATGTACAGATGCACTATGCATTACAATCTTGTTCGCATGTCTTTGCCAAGAATGGTTGAGTGGTGAAAATTCATCCTCTTCTCATAACTATATAAATATACATATATTAGAATCTATTTGGAATTCTTGCTTCCTGCCTCGCTTGATTCTCTATTCCATGCTTCTTTACCATGCGACCAAAGGACTTGCTTTGTTCTCATGTTGATTTGCCTTTATTTTTCTACCCTAATCTGATAATAAACATTGAAGATGCTTCTACGGGTGAATTGTCTCTTCTACCTTCTGGCATGGTCATGTGTCATGTGTTCCACACACACACACACATATATATATCTATATATATATACAAGCATGCACAGGCATGCATATATTCCTCAAAAACCACTTTTGCACCACGCTTTCAGTAACTCAATTTACTATAGCAGTCGCACCGTTCTTTCAATAACTTAAATATCATGAACAACTGAAACACTACAAGACTCTGATACAGGAGCAACAGGGGATCGGATTCCTACAACTCTTTAACAATGAGGTTTTTGCCTGTTTACTTTTAAAATTGCGATACTCATTTGGATTGGAAGATAGCATTGTTGCATTCCCAACTTATGATATTCTTGTAGCAATACAGTCGCACTTTCAACGTGCGACTTTGCAATGATATAAAGTTGGTGAAATCATATCTTGTAAATGTGATTGTTTCGTAACTTTTAATATGGTATATTTGAGATGTAATACAATAATGATATTTGCATAATGGTTAAAAAACTTTTAAATAACAATTATTTTTGATAAATTTCCTATGAATATTATTCTTCACTCAACTTCTTTAGCACTTTTTTTTTTTTTTTTTTAACTTAGCAACTAATCAAGTAACTTTGGATTTTTTTTTTTTTTTAAACCAACGTGATCCTTGTGTTAATTTTCTTCACATGGACTTGCATGGTAGGTGTTGAGAAGATATCATCGAGAATAAACTTGTCTTTGAATTCAGCTTTTTGCAGCATACGTGCTGATCAATATATTCTTTCTTCAAAGCAAAGCGAAATTCCATACCAGTGATTTCAACCTTCTGATAGCAAGATAGTCGAGAAATTTGTCATAGTCTTACCCCTGCTTGGTTGACACCCCAACATCCCATGTTGAAGGTCTTTCACTCTTACCTTTCATCGTAAATTATCTTGAATATGCTGACATTAGGATTCTTACATATTGAGACTAGTCTTCACAATATTTTGCATAGATACACTTCCATTTATTTTATGCTTTCCATATATGTAATCATTTGCCTTGCTAATAGAATGCGCATTTGATACGTACACAATCATACATACTCCATTTTCTTCTTCTCTTTTTTTAATTAATTTCCCCTTATAGCATTCCTTGACATGACGATAGACACGATCTTCTTTTTTTTTCTTTACTTAGCTTCAATTCTGATGGTTTCCCTCTTCTTTCTTTTTATTTTTTTTAATTTACAAGAAACAAAAGACAACAACACTTCATCATTGAAACAGCAACTCCTCGAATCGTATAAAGTCCTCCTATCTCTCAATAGCAAATCTAACTCTAACTAGCAATAGTGGCGCAACTTGCAATTTGTTGAGCTCAGTTTTTCCATTTAGAAAATAGAACAATTTTGCATTCTAATAGCAAAAGAGATGAAGACCAATCCTAATCAAAGTACAAAAGCGATGAAACTTAAAGACTTGTTGGTGCATCAAGATAAATGCCTTAGTGAATCAAGATAAACACCCAACAATAGTCTCAAATACTTAGGACAAGTGGTTGGATGAAACTATCTCCGAAGACAAGGTCTAGGAGAAGACCAAGCATCAAGAAACCTATGCAACATGTTGCACTGATGGTGAACTCTAGCTTATTGAATGCGAGCCTCATGTTAATTATAGAGATGCTATTAGGGGAGATTTAATATTGCGCTTCAAAAACAAGAGGAGAGCTAAGTTTCTCTAATATCTAGTTTGCAATCCTGAGGGAGTTACCCTCTGGATGGAATGATTAGGTAAAGTACATTATAGAAAGCCATAATATGTGACTCTTCTAAAGAAGCTAAAAGTCTTCCATGCTATTACCATTTCTACTTAGTTGCATTTCTCACAAACAAGTGAAATGGAAATATGGTGGGTGATTGTTTCTTGCTAGAGTGTTTAGACCCACACATTTATCACTTCACGAGGGGAAATAACTCTAACATTAAAAGATGTAGTCGTTCTTTTAAATTTGTGCAGCTTTGAGCAAACTCATCTTGCTACCATAGTTGTTAAAATTACGATTTTATAAGGCTCTTTTAAATTAACTTATATATGAAATCATTTTTTTTATAAAAACTTGCGTTTTTAACTGAGTTTATATATAAATTTAGTAAAAACTTACATTTTTTATCGAGTTTATCGATTTTACACTTTTGAGTTAAATGAGTTAGAAAATAAAAAAATACAATTGAGGTTTTATGAGTCATCAATATTAGGACATTACATCATCTTCATGCTCCTATTTTAATTTTTTTTTTCTTTTTCTCTCTCTCTATGTCTTAGTCCCTTATTTTATGTTTATAGCCTTCATTTATGTTTCAATTCCAATAGCAAAGATTATAAGGAAAATTATATATTTCAGTTCATATCATTAATAATTTAAAATGAATTGAAATATTTGATTCTCATTAATTCGTTACTTTTATAAAAAAAATAATGGAAAAAGTTTAGTTTCAACTTTTTTCTTCTGTGTTACACGTTAAATTATATATTATTAAGAATTAAAAAAAATTTAATTTCTTCATTTCCATCATGTATTTTAAGTTTTGAATAATTACTGTAATCATATCTACGTTTTTTAAGCTATTGTAGATAGGTTGTTAAAATTTACATTTCTATATTTTGATTCTATCAACAACCTAGCGATTTTAGATGGAATCACAAGTTTGATAACCTTGCTTGTTGCCATGACAACTTCTTATAAAGAGCATAGCTTTCAAATATCCTTAATAGGTGCTTTACAATCTACTCGTAATAAGAAAAAGAAGCCAAATTTTGCTTCTTGGCTAACATATTTTTCAAGAAGTGAAGAAAGGATAAGCCGTAGGTCCTAGGCCTAAGTCACAAAAAAGAGTGAGTTTTCTTCATATCTCTTCACATATACGTGTTGTAGTTGTGCCTTTTACTCATATACTCCTTTTTCTCGTCTCTATAGGTATGAACTCCTTGTTTTCATTGGGTTTTGGCTTTCCTTATTTATGTTCCCTAGATGGCTTGAGGAAGACGTTAGTCCATGACTCTTCCTCTTGGCCATATGCATCACCTAGGGTAAGTAATTCGCTTTAGGTCCTTCTACCTGGGTTCATTGTAGCGATGCTTGGACCTATAGGCATCCATGCGTTCGAAAGTCCGATTGAGCACATTTCTCATGTGGACTAAGTGTTTGTTCAAATTTTCTTCTACAAGTGATTTAGAAGAAATTTTGCTTCTCCTGCTAGAGATGGTAAGCCCCGCCTTATTCTTCTTAGAGCATAGACTTGGGTCAAGGGAATGATTGATCAACCACTCTTGCCACTCATTGATATTAAGTATAAATTCACAATCAACCGTTATGTTGAGTAAATTGCAGGATATGATGATAGTAGTGGACTTTATACACTAAGCTCAAAGGGTCAGGTTATTTGGTGGAAATCAAGAAAATATCGCCGATTCTCAACCTAGGTTCCTATGATGGTGTATTATAGGGAACTTGTCTTCCCTCATTGACAATAAAGACTTGGCTAGTTGTTTGATAATATGAATTTAGCATACATTTCCTATTGTTATTTAGTGCTATTTTAGAGCTTCATCAAGTATTTTATGTTATTTTGAGCTTAATCCATTTAAATTTCATTTTTAGAGACTTCTAGAGTATTTCATAGCATTTTGAAGGTTTTTAGCGTTTGTTGAAGTGCTTGGAGGTAAAAGTATTGATTACAGATTGAAGCAAATGAGAATCAAGAAAAGAAAAAAGTTTAGTAAGGACTTGACCATGGCCCTATTCATGTTCCCTATTACAAGAAATTGCATCAAATTCAAAGTTTTTACATGAAGAGCAAGAACATGCCCATACTCCATGGTTATGTACCTAAGGCGTAAATATCCTATGACAAGCAAATCTTCTATTTTGTTAAGTTCTTCTTATAAACTTTGCCTCACATCTCTATAAATAAACCTTAGCTTAGGTTTTTAGAGAGAGACCCTTTGGTAAAATTGTAGCTTAGAATTATTGTTATGGGTCTCTTAATTACTTCTTTTCTTTTTACTTTGTTGTTTCTTTGAATCATTCTTTACTAAATTATTGAAATATAGTTCTTCTTACAACAAATCTTTTGTCTATCTACAATATTATCCTTTGATGATCTAATTACGTTGAATATGTTGTCTTCAATTAATATATTCCTAGGATTCTATATTGATGTATAAGTTTACTATAGAGAAGCGAGTCCTACAATTAAACAAACAAGTGCAATTAGAATAAATTGAGTACCTTAGAAGATTAGGTACTAAATTTCTCCAAATTAGGGCAACTTAATAATGAGATCCATATTCTTAATGCAATCTTGCAACACTATTTAGAAGAGATTCGGGTAGAGAAAGTTTTGAGATTAGGAATTAGCTAGAGATGCAAGTCTAACTAATTCAGAATTCAATTTCCATAAGAATAGGATTAGGATTCTCCATTGTCTAAAGAATAATTAAGACTGAAAGGTTATATGGAACTAGAGAGTAAATAATAATAATTTAGTAAGGAGCATGTTTATTCTCTTACTTAATTCATGTTCGATTGTTTGAATTAGTTTTGCTTAATTTAGTTAGTTTATTTTATTGTTCTTTTCTTGTTTATTGTTTTTTATTCAACCTACCTATTTAATCATAATCATCTCCATGTTGATAAGTTAGATAATTAGTAGTTTTAGGTAAATTGCTAGTAACTTAAGTGCTCACACACATGGTTCCTTATTGGATCATTCTCAGACTCTCATTCATTTTAATTTATACTATAACTTAACTAAGTGTACTTTTCTGCAAACACAATATATGTTTTATCAAGTTTTTGATGCTATTGTCAGAGAGGCAAAAAGAGTGACCTTGTTAGAATTAGTAAAAACCTTAATGTTTAATTATTTTAACAACTTCATTATAATCCATCTTATAATTTTTTTGATATTTTCTTTATTAGCACACTTTTAATTGGTTAAGTATGTAGATATTATCCAGAGAATCACATAAGAGGAAGGGTCAACCAATTGGCCAATGGCATAAAACAACAATGCTTTTTAGGAGACAACTCAAGTTTAGTTTGGTTTATTTCAATTTCAGTTATTTTCATTATTTTTTATTAGTTATTGTTTATTTTGTTGTCCTATCATAATTTGGTTAAAGCATCAAATTTTGAATACTGGTTAGTATTTTCTCTCCTTTGAACGATTTGTTACATTAGGAATAGTTATTGAATCTATAATTACATTAGTAAAAGTAAAGTTATCATCTAATTGAAAGCATCATTTGATCTATTTTTGTACTTTGATTCATCCTAATTTTTAGTTTTTCATAAGGCAATTACAAAAATCAAGTCAACAAAATCAAAATTGCACAAATTCAAGATTTGTAGAAAAATGTGGTCAAAGTCTACACTCGTGGAGATGGACCATGTTCCCCTTGTAATTATTTTCACTAGGAATTTCGAAGAAATCATAGATGAGAGGACTACAACTAAAGACTACGCCTGTGGTCGCATCCAAGTGTGCAAAAATTAAGTGAACGCAAAACATAGTCAAAGTACATGGTCGGAGACCTTATCCATGGTCTTGCATAAATTTAAAAACCATGGTTTAAACATCCTATCTTCATTTTACAACATACTCTCTCTCTATACAACCCTATCTTCTATTTCTCTCCTTAAACACTCCCTAAATCATTGCAAAAAATCACAATTCAACAGTACACATTACGAAATCAAGATATGTACATCATCATTCCTTAGTTATTGTCTTAGATTTACAGTTAAATTATGTAAAAATTTGATTTTTTTTTTTATGAGGGTTCCATGAAAACATCCTTGAATGCATGTATAAAGGTCTTGATTCTAGTAGCAATTTAGGTATTTTAATGCGATAAAATGTGTTCTTTGTTTGTTGTTTACTAATGACTCCATGAAAAATGCATGCTTATAAGGATGAGGGATTAGAAAGTGAGAAAAAGTCGAAGAAAGTGTGAGAAAGCAATGAGAAAGTGAATAAAAGTGATGAAAATTGTTGTTGATATCATTCTTGTAGTGAGATCTACACAATTCATGTTGAAATGGAAAAATTTGTTGGATTTGCAATTTTTATGTGATTAGAAAAATCCATGAAATTCTTAGAATTGTTATGGATTTATATTAACACATATCCTAAATTCATATTAGAATTAGGAAATTTGTTGTTAATGATTACACAATTGAATTGCGAAAAATAAGTTTTGAATAAACTATATGTTGAATACTAATGTTCATAGCCAAAAGAGATTATGAAAATATAGATTGGATTAAAGATTAAATAAATTAGTGTCCACTAGTGTCCTACTAGCCTATTAATTTCATTAATTTATATTTTGAGAAATTAGTATTTCATTATATGGTATTATGCTATTTCAAGAATTTCTTATATAGAGCAAGGTTTGAATAATTTATATATGTTAAATGGTAATAGGGATCATGAAAATTAATAGGACTTGACCAACCCTATAAGTGCATTAACACATGACATTAATAAAATTAACATTACACTATAAAAATATTTTTGCTAAATTAATCTTTAACTAGAAATGACAATTGAGTTTTATTAAGTTTTTTGAATTAGCTATTCTATATATAACATGAATTGTTCTTTATTAAAATTGAATTCCTATTTCTATTTTAATGTAGAAAATGCCAAGGGAAAAGCATACATGCCATAAGAACACCAACCTACGTCATCCACTCCTATGATTTTGCTTCTCATAGCAGCAAGAAAGATACTCCACCCATCAAAGAAGGAGCTTGGTGAGTTCATTTACTTGAACTAGGAAGCACTTAGTTAGGCCTACTATGAAGCTAGAATTGGACAAATTAATTGAGTTTGGAGGATGGGACCGACTGTTCCATTTGTATGCTAGTATATAAAGAGTTAACTTTGGAATTTCTCAATATTTTTAGGTTAGGCATTGATAATCTCTCTCAGGGTAAGAAAAAATCCATTCATTTCAGATGCTTTGGAAATAAACTAAGCATATCAATTGACGATTTAGGCATCTATATGGGATTATACTCTATTGATTACATCAAGATGAGGGAAAATATTAAATTGCCTTATAAATTGTCTCACGGAGTACCTGAATCTTTTGTTTAGGGTAACTTAACTCGAGAGGAGGAACTTATATCTCAAGGAAGTTAAAAGCTTCAAATCTAACTAACCTTGCTTTAAGGCTAATCCATTATATTTTAGCCAGGAATTTTATAGGAAGAGGAAATCGTCAAGGAGTTATGAATGAAAGAGATATTTATACTTACATAGCATTACTAACAGGTAACCCATCAATTTGGCTATTAAGATGGCTTGGTTCCCTAAGAACAAGGCTATTGATGGGTACGCTAAGTTTATTTTTGTAGGACCTTTAATCACTCACTTAGCGATAAATTCTCCTTGCCTTTATAGTGCACCGTGTATGCAAATATTGGATCCTCTAGTTCTTCTCACTTATGATGCCACAAAGGCTATGCACCTCCTAACATCACTTGAAGTTCCACTAATATAAGCTGGTGAAGTTACTTATCATCTTTACAACAGAGACGTGGTTCATCTTCTTCAGTTATTAGGGTGATTAAGAAATTTATAAGTAAAATATTAAAGAAGCAAATGGTTTCAATGCATAAGGTGGATTATGCTTTAAAAAGATTGGACTCGATCATGTTTCATTTGTAGATTTAGCCTCCATCCCCATGCTAGAACATAACTCGAATGAGGAGTCATATAGAGAGTATGAAATTGAGGAGGACGACGATGATGAAGATGAAGAATGAACTTTTCTTACACTTTTATTTTTTGTAAAAAACTCAGTTTGATTTTTTATTTTAGGTAACTATACTTTTAACTTATTACCTATTGTAGCTTTAAGATAACTGTTTCTATTTGCTTTGTTTCGTAAGTTTTATAGGAGACTAACATTTGGTACCTAAATTAATATTATTTGTTCTATTTAGTTTATTTTGTAAAGTTTAACTTTTTCTTTTTCTTTTCTTAATTAGTTTGTTTTTAATGCAAAGAAACTTCACGTGCATAATTAGTCAATTTAACTCAGCATATGGACTTTACATTTTTAAGGATTAATGCCAAAAATCTAAGGAGCCTTAGTTCCTTTCCCTTTGTTATTTTTATTTTTCTGCCCACTTGAATTTTGATCTAGATTGCATTATGTACATTGGGGACAATGTACAACTTATGTATGGGGAGAAGATTAGATTATATATGTTATAAATTGAAGACACACTTAAGTTTTTACAATATTTATTAAAACTTTTTACAAATTTGCACCACACCACCTAGCCCCCCTACACTTAAGTGAGTAAATCTTTTTGAATTTACTACATCCTTTATAAATTTAGAGAACTTTGTTGAATTTAAGTGGTTAAAACTTTAGGATTCAGAGTTTCCTGTCACTTAAGTTTAGACTTAGACTTGGGATTAAAATAGATATGAATGGATTAAGGACTAGTTATTTTAATTTTAAAGCTTGATTCTAAAAGATAGTTATCTATCGTTCTTTTTCTAAAATTTATGAGATTGGATGAACAAAAGAGATTTGTCTTTTGAAAGTCCTTTGAAAAATCAAAGTAGTTGGAAGTATAAATCAAATAATTGCTAAAGATTGGTGTAGATCAATCTTGATCCCTCAAATGAGTAAGTCTCTTTAATACTGTCAATCACAAAATTAAAATTAATTAAAGTTGTTAAGGATCGGCCTTAGTCCTTTACAAGAGCAAGGTACCTTTCCATTAACAACTACCAAAGTAATTAAAAGGGTTAAATTAATAATGAACAATCTTGACCTATGGGAAGAGTAAGGTACTTTCCTAATGCTAATCAAGCTTCAATGAAGAAAATCAATTTGAATTAACAAGTCTCTTAATGAAAATTGAAAGAAGTAGAGGAACAACAATCAAATGATGAATTGATGTAATATACATCCAGTCTAGTTTTTAAAATAAAAATAATTAGGAAAAATTTCTCTCATCTTAAGTTAAAGGAAAGAAATCCCTATAACTTTTTCTTGATTAATTTATGTTTGTTTTAGTCTTTAGTTTAGTTTCTACTTAAGTGTTATGGATAACTCTAAGTCATTTAGATTGATTACTAAAATTCAGTAGTTCTTAAATTTATATTATTCAAGTGTTCTAAATACATGGTACAAACAAGGAAAAAGGGGATTTAGGAAAAATCTTGGTTAAGCTATTAAATTGTAAGGGTGCACTTTTCTAAGATTGTAATGAATCATCTTATCATCAAAATATTTTTCTTTGATTTTTATTATTTTGCTTGAGGACAAGCAAAAGTTTAAGTTTAATGGAATTCAATAACATGAATTTAGCATACATTCTCTATGGTTATTTAGTGCTATTTTAGGGCTTAATCAAGTTAATGTTATGTTATTTTAAGCTTAATTCATTTAAATTTCATTTTCAAGGACTTTCGAAGCTTTTCATGGAGTTTTGAAAGTTTTTAGCAATTTTTTGAGTGTTTTGATGTAAAAGCATTGATCACAAATTGAAGTAGACGAGAATCAAGCAAAGAACGAAGCCTAGGAAAGACCGCAACCGTAGTCCCACCCATGTTCCATACAATGAGCAATTTCATCAAATTTAAAGTTTTCACACGAAGAGCAAGAAGATGCCCACACTCCATAATCATACACCTAGGGTCTAGAAATCCTATGACAAGCAAGTCTTATATTTTTGTAGCAAATCTTCTATTTTTGCACATGTAATATTCAGTGAATCTTCTATTTTGTTAAGTTCTCCTTGTATGCCACATCTCTATAAATAGATCCTTAGGCTTAGGTTGTCAAAGAGAGACCCCTTTAGTAGAAGTTGAGGGTCTCTCAATTACTTCTCTTTACTATGTTGTTTCTTTGAATCATTCCTAGTAATTATTATTAAAATCTAGTTCATCTTGCAACAAGTCTTCTTTCTATCTATGGTATTATCCTTTGATGTTCTAATTATACTGAGTATATTGTCTTCAATTAGTATTTTCACAAGATGCTATATTGATGTATCAGTTTAATATAGAGATGTAAGTCCCTCTATTAAACAAATAAGTGTAATTAGAACAACTTAAGTATGCTAAAAGATTGGGTACTAAATTTTTCCGGATTATGGCATCCTAATAACTAGATCCACATTCTTAATGCAATCTTACGATGCTCTATTCAAAAGCAATTCGAGTAGAAGGGTCTTAAGCTTAAGGATTAGCTAAAGATGCGAGTACAACTAACTCGGAATTCAATTTCCGTAGGAATAGAATTAGGATTCTCATGGTCAAGAAATAATTGAGATTGATAGGTTACATAAAACTAGAGAGTAAATAGTAACGATTTACTAAGGATTATGTTTATTCTCTTACTTGATTCATGTTTGATTGTTTTAATTGGTTTTGCTTAATTTAGTTAGTTTATTTTGTTATTCTTATTTTGTTTATTGTTCTTTATTCAAGCTACTTGTTTAATCACAATCATCTTAATATTGATAAGTCAAACAATTAGAAGTCTTAGGAAATTACTAGTAACTTAGTTTCCAATACACATGGTTTCCTCTACAATTGATACTTGGACTCATGTTCATTTTAATCTATATTATAACTTAACTGGGGTACACTTGCCTGCTAGCATAGTATACACTCCATCATTGTTACTTAAAGCAAAGAGTCATAATATAAGCTTCTCATCAAGTTGCACGTCAACTTAGTTTTAACCTAAGAGTTCCTTGCCTCATTATTGTTAACAAGTGATTTAGATCTTGTTGCCAGTCATTATCACCAAATGACTTCAAGAAGAATTATCTCGAAAAGCAACAAATTTTCTTTCCTTCTATCAGTCACTCTAGGGTAGCTTCTCCTAGATTGCTGACACATTAGACGAACTGCCCAGATGTCTTTCAAGCTTACGCCTTTGCACCAGTATATGTAAGGTTATCAAACATGCGATTCTAAATTGAATCACTAGAAGGTTCATAAAATTAGCAAGTAAAATCCAAATGTAGAAAAATAAATTTCTACAATCTACATAAAATAACTTTTTAAAAATTTATAAATATGCCTATAGTAGCTATAAAAAAAAATTGAAATGCATGATAGAAAAAAAAGAAAGGTTTTTTTTTTCCCCATTAAAAGATCCTTAATCTAGAATTTAATATTAATGGAAGAATAATAAGTAGAGTTGAAACTTGATTTTTTTTTCCATTACTTTTTTATTAGAGCTACAACTCAAATGAAGGCTATGGATATTGAATAAGGGATTAGGGGGAGAGAGAAAGAGGAAAATAAATTAGAATAGGATTAGAAAGATGATTCAATACCTTAATAGTTAACATGCTAGTAAAAGCCTAGTTATATTATTTTATTTTTGACTCATTTAATTCATATATGTAAAATTGGTAAACTTGGTTAAAAATACAAATTTCTACCATGTTTAACATGTAAAATTGCTTAAAAACATAAATTTATATAAGAAAATGATTTTATGACCAAGTTAACTTAGAAGAGCATCTTAAAATCATAAATTAGTGAAATCATATGGATAAAATCGCAATTTTGACAATTATGGATAAGTGATACACTTGATGCACCTATGGTGTATTGTTGTGAATTCTTCCTTAAAGTTCCAAGGCCTAAGTCACTTAGGTACTAGAGATGCTTAAGGAGTTGTTACACAATCATCCAAATGATCAAAATCTCCTAGCAAAATGAAGGAAGTGAAGCCTTGTATAAAGTCTAAGAAGATCTACCCTTCGCCTCTACTAATGGATTCTAGATAAACTAAGTGAACATTTATTCAGGACGTAACAACATCAAATACATCACGATATCATCATATGTACATTTCTTCCTTTTGTATTAATTCATCTAACTCTATTTCTTTGCTTTTGCAAGTTAGGACAAGCTCTCCTCCTATTGCCAGTAAGAGGGAGAGTGTCATTGTCTTAAGCTTTAAGCTTCACTCAAGTAATCATACTACACAAGTATTAACTATAGATGAGGAAAATGAGGATAAGGATTTATAGATTATAAGGAATCTCCAATCTAAGCTAAAGATGAATGATGAAGATGATGATGGTAGTGGATCTAAAGAGTTGAATGATTATCC
Source organism: Lumnitzera littorea (assembly GCA_024138015.1). Classification (NCBI taxonomy): domain Eukaryota; kingdom Viridiplantae; phylum Streptophyta; class Magnoliopsida; order Myrtales; family Combretaceae; genus Lumnitzera; species Lumnitzera littorea. The sequence goes on from JAMXBB010000002.1 coordinate 51,326,161, forward strand.
TAAAGCACATAACATTACTTCATCAAACAGGGAGTAAGTGATAATGAGACTCATGTAGATATACTTAAGTACTTATGAAGGTGAACTATATGCAATATATGCCGATGTCTCTCCACTTCCAGTTGCTAACTTGTCTCATAGGGGTATGGTAGCAACTCCAAAGGTTGCTACTATCTTGGAGGAGACTGTATCTCTCCATAGATTTGATGTTCCTCATTTGTTGGCACAATTAGAGAGCTTTAATACTATGGATAAAGATTTCTAGATTGAATCTCCTATGTTAGGGAGAGAGTTGGCCAATACCATGATGAAGATGTTAAGGGAGGTTACATTCTTGCTTGAGAAGCCCTAGAAGTTTTTATCAAAGGCTAAGTTACAATTAGTTAGCTATGTTGAGGGGGCTCATCTTCTGAAGTTTAAGGAAAGCCTGTTGCTGCTAAGGCCAAGAAATTGTTGAGTTATTACGCTGCAATGAGAAACTGAGCTAAGTTAGTGGCGATGATTCAAGCCTCACAAGGTGTTGTTGAGGAGATAGATCGTGAAGCAAAAGAGTTGTTAAGCAATACAAACCTCGAGTCCATAATAGGTTAATTATTGTCACTCTTAACATAGTCTGGATATATATATATATTTGCTTATGTGCATTATTCTTTTCTTTTCTTTTCTTTTTTAGTACTTAAGTTATTTCTACCACTTTATAATATAACTCTTTAATTGAGTGAAATTTGATTGCTTCTAATTTTGATTTCCTTCTTTATTTACTCCAATTACTTACTTGTATTTAATACTATTAGCTTATGGTTGTCTTATGCCACTTGAATTTATATGAGTCATTACATGTTTTAAGAGGCGATGCCTCACTTAGGAGTAAAAATGCAAAGAAAATGTTATGATTAGTAAGATTTACTTCATATGACTTATAAAGATTAGAGCATAGCATCGCACATTAGAGAGAGACTCTTACTTGCTAACAATAATGAATTGAGCACACTAGATAGAATAATCGATCGTGCTTAAGCGGCAATAGTAACATGTGCCCAAAGTGTTAATGTTGGTGGTTTAAGGTGTATTTCCTAATACTTAACCTTTTACCTCTTTCTCTTTACTTATTTATGAGTTAGCCTTATGGGCTAAGGAAACAGATCTCTAACTTTGTAGCAATAAGGAGATAAGGGATAGAATACTTAGTTAAAATTGTGCACTAATGAGATAAATCTCTAACTTTATAGCAACATGGATATAAAAGGGAAGGCAACACAAATAAATAGAGTAACGCATGGTGAATATTTCATTAATTTGTACTGCAAATACATTGTTGAATTTACAAATGAAACTTCTTAATTACTAAAAGTTAATAGGAGAGGTAATTGCATCAATTCTCAAATTAAAGAGCTTGTAGTAGCCGTTATCATGGACCTCATGAATTATGAAGGGGCCTTTCCACTTTGGTGTGAACTTTGGCACTAGAATACCTCGTTACACATACTCTGGTACTAAGGTAATTAGCAAGGTTATGCTTGGTAGTGTCTCACTTTCTTCTAAGGCTTTAAGATCCAGTATGCACAAATTGTTAGGTTTTAATTTAGCATTGAGAGCCAAGCATGCAAAAGGAACTAAAATCTCAATTGGCATTATTGCTTCAAACCTGTATACTAAAGAGAAAGGTGTTGCTTGTGTCAGACCTTGCTTAGATGTCCTGTAAGCCCATAGTGCTAATAGCAGCTTATCAAGACCAATCACCTTCTAAAGAGTTTTGTTTGTTGCCTATGCTTAATCATTCCCTTTTAGATAGTATGGTGTAGACTTTACATGATCAATATTGTAAAAGGCAGACAACTATCGTGAGAGTTGGCAAAGGGAGTACCATTGTCTAAATGGACTCATTTTGGGATCCTAAAGTAGTAATATGTTTCTTCATGAAGTTTACTACTATAGATCTTATTGCTTTCTTAAGGGGGATTGCTTCAACCCACTTGATAAAGCATTCTGTCCCAACTACAATCCATATGCATCCCTTAGATGCTGGATGTTAGACCAATTAAATCAATACCTAAGTAGGAATGACCATAGAGTAGTCGAACTATGCAATGTAACAGTGGGGGCATGGATTGCATCACCTTGTTGTTGGCATGTAGTATACTCCTTGGCAAAATTGAATGTATCATTTTCAATGATGGACCAATAGTACCCCATATTAAGCAAGTGGTAGTACAACTTCCTCCACCCTTAATGTTCTCCATGATCTTTGGAGTACATTTTAGATAATATAGTTTCTGTTTTAGGGGGTGCTATAATTAAAGAGGCTTTCCTATGAATGATGCCCTGCACAGCTCACCCTTATGTATAAGATACTTTTGTGCTTTATGCTTTATTAGCTAGGCATCTATGCTATTTGCAGGCAAGACTTTATTCTTCAAGTAATTAATGTAAGGGCATCTCTAACCACATACACTTGATACAAAGTTACATTCTCCCTAGTCAGGGAGTTCAACATACTTTGGGCAATTCATTTGTAGCTAAGGTGCATTTTAGACATTGTTGGCCAATACTAACTTTGGTGTTGAATGCAACAATACAGTGATAGCCCTTCTTCTATGCACCAGATTTTATCATATTTCTCTAACTTCAAACAAGCTTATTTCATGAAAATACATCAGAACAAGATGCCTTTGGACATTTGAAATACAAGACACCATTAATGTAAGTGAAGTTCTTCAAGGTTATCATAAAAGCTGCATTAAGATGCACTAACTGTGCCTTGATAAGAATGCATCAGTCAACTTATGCTTCTTCATCTTCGTCTATTGATTATAAAGTTACACATGGGATGGATTTCTTGATAACTTAAACATTCAAACTACTTTCTATAATATGAATAAGAACTTTGGTAATCAGTGTTACCAGAGCATCTTTGTAGCACTTGCTAGATAGTTTGGTATGCTCAATCTCACTATATTGAATTTGTTGACCAAAGCCTCATTGTAGCCCTATAAGGCACTAATGCTAGTTCTTTCAAAGCAAATTCACCATTAGCCTACTTGATGATCAAGTTCAAGTGACTATGGATGCACAAGTTAGATGCTCTAGTGTTTTGCGTAGAAATGAGTTTAAGTAGAAGAGTTTCATACTCGACCTCATTGTTGGTGCAAGAGAAATCTAACTTAAGAGCTAGAGGTATCTCTTGGCCTTTTAGAGATGTCAAGATCATCCTAACTCTTTATCCAATGTTACTAAATGAATCGTTAAATTGTGTTTGCCACTCTTCGTCTGATTATACTCTCATGAATCATGGAACTTTTGTAAGGATTGTAATAGTAATCAAATCATTAGGCCTTTGACCCCAACGCAAGCGCTTAGACTTGAGGGCCTTGCCAAGCATAGCCTCTCTTACTGACCAATACTTAAAGAGTCTAAGCTCTTATTTACTGCTGACCTCCCACAAGTATTGAGCCAATCTCCACCCTATTCATTGTCAATAGTTATCGTACTCTGACCTAAAGGGATTCCAAACTATGCTACCTTCATCTCAACAAGCCTACTCACCAGCTCGACCATTTCTACTTCAAGTTGCAAATGTCCTATTTGAATTGGCCTACTCAAGATGTACCTGCAATCTAGCTTAACATCTACTTAATCTGACCATACTACTTTGTCTTCTTTCTTAAAGGTTCTCCAATAGCTGCTAGCTACTTGTCTTAATCCCTACATGACAAAATTTGCTACTCGAAGCTCCTAGTTCTACATTTTCTTTTATGCCCTTATATATTTCTTGTTTTTAGCTTATTTTAGGTAATACCCTTTTTGTCTTTTCATGTATAGAAAGCAGCCCGAGTATTTTGGGTATGAATACCTTTTTTACATGTAGCCATAAGAATCATCTTCATTAAATATACTAAGTCTTCTTTTGTGAGCTATTTGCTTGCTTTTCATAACTCTTATCCTTATCCTTAAGTGAGGTTAGGCGGCGAGTAACATCACTAAGCTACTAATGCATCATATTAAGCTAGCTTGTGAGTCCACAGAAATCCCTTGATGCATCATATCCTTAGGGTTGTTCGTGGTTTACTTAATCTCCCATTTGACTTCTTGTACACTATCACCTCATCTTCAAGCTTTTTGTGAGCTTGGACCTACACCTGATATTGTAGTCCTTATCGGTTCTTGGCATAGCATATCATCATAGTATCAAAGTAGAAGTAAGTAACTATCCTGTATGTCGTATTGTATCTACACAGTGTTGATCGTTGTTGTGATTAAGAGTATTGAGTGTATGCATCGGTTATGGTATTAGGTAGTAAGACTAGTGACTGTATTTTCTTCGTGATTGTTTGTTAAGTCATACTCTATTTCACTATGTTTTGAACCTTGAAAAATAAAGCAAGGTATTAGCTAGGTATCTCTATTTTAGGCTCGACGAAGATAACTATTGTGTTAAATTCTCTCATAGAGCAAAGTTGGTTCTTAAGCTTAGTTTCAATTCGAAGTGGTTATGTACATGAAGGTTGAATGTTAGTAAGTAGAGTATATTGTTTCTAGATAGTGAGCGAAAGAGTGAGTATCTCTTTTTTTATTGAAGAGGGTTAACACTGGGCTTGGAAAGCATGACTAATTCGAGTATAAACACTAAAAGTGGAGACAATGATAATGGTGTTGTCCACCACGATCGCCAACCTCAAGCTACCCCTAAGAGCTCCAATGAACAATTTAAGAAGTAACTAATATGATAGTTGAGCTCAAGCGATTCATAACTTGGCCATCTAACCTATTGAAGTTGTTTGCAACACCCTCGAGCTACTCCTGAAGTTAGGAATGATGCTCAACCTACCCAAAGGCAATTCTTAGCTCTGTAAGATCGTGGTGGAGGAGTAGGAGGACTTGTATAGAGGAGTATTATGAAGTAGAAGATAGAGTTCGAGCACCTTAAGCTATCGACCATGTAAAACTCTAAATTCCGAGTTTTAATGGTACTGAAGATGTTGATGAATACCTTGATTAGAAAGAGAAAGTAGAATGAGTCTTTGATTACTATCTACATGAAGGCCATGACAAGGTGAGGATAGCCTCCCTAGAATTCTTTAGGTATGCTATGATATGGTAGAAGAGCTTCCAGAACATGCGTAGAAGGGATGGATATAAAGAAGAGAGTACTTAGCCCGAGATGAAGAGAATTCTTAGATCAAGGTTCATATCGGACACTTACAAGATACATATGCTCAACTTTAAGAGCTAAAGTAAGGAAGTCAAACTATTAAGGAGTACGTACGTGAGTTTCAGGTGCTCATGATCAAATGTGAAGTCATTGAACTTTCAGCTCGAATAGTATCTAGGTTCCCTATAGGGTTTAACCCAAGGTTCAAGACATAGTAAAACTTCAACAATTCACCACCTTAGATGAAGCCATAAGTATTACCTAACATATGTAGAGGTAGATGAAGAATAAGCCAATCTGATCTCAATTGAGCCGACTTATCCAATTCAGTCAACTAATTCAAGGCAGATATCGAGCTTAATATAGTACAGAGCTAAGTAAGCAAACTAAAGTCATGATCAAGCAAAAGAACCACCCTATTATCAATGAAGTACAAAAGAGGATGTTTGAGAAAAGGATGAGGTTCATGATAGAAGACCAGTCAAATTAGGTGCTTCAAGCGTTAGGGTTTTGGATACATGGTTGCCTAATACTCGAACTAATGTACTATAGTCATTAAAGGTGAGGTTCGAACCATTAAGGTAAACAATACTGATAAGGAGCTTAAAGAAAAGATGAATGGGAGAAAAATACTGGGGAGTGCAATGGAGAGCTTTTTGAAGAGGATGTGTTTGCTGACAACCTAGACAAGTTGACTTTAGTTATCTGAAAAGCTGTGAGCATTGAGCCATCTGTTGAGGAGGAGCAATAAGAAAGATTGTTTCATATCACTTATAAGGTGAATGACTAAGTATGTGTGATCATTGTGGATAGTGGAAGTTGCACCAACGTTGTGTTTGCCAACTTAATGTAGAAGCTTAATTTGTGAACATCATTACACCCAAGGCCATACCAATTGCAATGGTTAAATGAGAAGGGAGCCTTACATGTTGCTTAATAGGTACTATTGCTGATCTTAATCAGGAATTACTATGATGAGATTCTTTATGATGTGCTACCTATGTGTACATCCCATGTATTGTTAAGACAACCGTGGTTCTTTGATTAGGAAGGGAGGAAGATCACTTTGAACCTTACAACCCCTAATCAAGTTAGCAAGCTGTAAGCTAAGTTAGTTCAAGGATCTAAGAAGACTTTAGTTCTCAATCATTTTAAGCTCTGAGAAGCTATCATATTTGATGTGCCGACCTTCTTGTTAATTCAAAGACTATTGGAATTGAAGGAGTAAGTTATGCAGCCTAATGAGGTCCAAGAATTGCTTAATGAGTATGCCAACCTGTTTCCCAAGTAGCTACCTAAAGGGTTGCCACCTTTACGAGGAATTGAGTATTATATTGACCTAATACCTTGTCCTTCCTAATAAACTAGCCTATTAAATGAATCCTAAGCAAGAGATCGAGTCACAAAGACAAGTTAATGAATTGTTAGAGAAGGGTTATGCTAGAGACAGTCTCAGTCTATGTGTTATGCCAACTTTACTTGTGCTTAAAGAAAGATGGTACCTAGCGTATGTGCATAGATTGCAAAGCTATTAACAAAATTACAATGAAATATAGATACCCTATCTTAAGGTTGGATGATATGCTAGATGAACTGCATGGAGCTAGGATTTTCAACAAGATTGACCTAAAGTCCAACTACCATCAAATTCAAATGAGACTAAGGGATGAATGGAAGACTACATTCAAAACCAAACATGGTCTATATAAATGGTTGGTAATGCCCTTTGGCCTATCTAATGCTTTGAGCACTTTCATGAGGCTAATGAACTTTGTGTAACGAAATTCGATTGACAAATTTCTTATGGTCTACTTTAATGACATCCTTATATATAGTGTCAACCTACCTAGTCAAACCGACCATCTCTAAGTTATATTTGAAGTGCTCTGAGCTAAAAGACTATTTAATAGCTTAAAGAAGCTTTGCTTTTGTTAAGAGGAAATAGTCTTCCTAGGATATGTAGTTAGTAAAAGAGGTTTATGAGTTAATAACGAGAAAATTTAAGATATTGTTGATTAGCCAACCTTAACTTCTTATATTGAGGTGAAGAGCTTCCATAGACTAGCTTCCTTTTACCAACATTTTATTCAAGGCTTTAGTACAATTGTTGCACCTCTTATTATACTAACAAAGAAGAACACAATGTTTCGATGGGGAGAAAAGGAGGAAAAGAGTTTTATGGAGGTAAGGGAGAAATTGACCTTTGCACCAGTTTTGATTTTGCTCAACTTCAAGGAGGTGTTTAAGCTTGAATGTGATGCTTCAAGTGTTAGCATTAGAGCTGTACTAATGTAAGAAAGACTACCTATTGCGTATTATAGTGAGAAGCTAAGAGAGGCGCAATTGAACTACTCTATATATGACAAGGAACGTTTTGGCATTAATCCAAGCTCTTCATGTATGGCAACATTATCTCTTACCAAAGGAATTTGTCATATACACCAATCACGAGTCCTTGAGATAGCTACGAAGTTAGCCTAAGCTTTCAAAGAGGCAGGCCTGATGGGTAGAATTCTTGGAAAGATTTAATTTTGAGATCAAGTATAAATAAGGTAAGTCCAAATTAGTTAGTGAAGCTCAATCAAGGAGACATACTCTCCTTACCAAGTTACAAACTAAACTTCTAGGATTTGTAAGTGTCAAAGAATAGTACCCACAAGATCCTTACTTTGGTCTAGTATATGAGAGATGTAGGGAAGGAAGGGTAATAGTCTACTATCATGTCATAAGTGGATACTTGTTCTAAGGTGGCAAACTCTACATATTGACCTGTTCTATTAAGGAACTGTAGGCAAGAGAAGCTCATAATAGAGGGCTTTTATAGCATTTTAGAGAAAAGAGAACTTATGAGTTATTGAATGCACGATTCTTTTAGCCTAAGGTGATGCTAATTGTGAATTGTGTGGTCAAAAGCTGTGTGACTTGTAAGAAGGTGAAAAGTTTAGCTAAATAAGAGAGAGCAATGCCTCTACCTGTCTTAAGCAAACCATAGGTTGATCTAAGCATGGATTTTATCCTTAGTTTACCCTAAACTACCTGAAGCAAAGATTCTGTTATGGTCATCTTGGACATATTTAGCAAGATGGCACACTTGATACCCTGTACTAAGACTAACGATGCTTTGGTTATTTCTTTTTTGTTTTTACTGGAGATCATTTGCTTGCACGGTATACCAAGGAGCATAATCTCTAATTAGGATCCAAAATTTTTTAGCCGTTTTTAGAGAACTCTCTGGTATCGGTTAAGCCCTTTAGCACATCCTGTTACCCTTAAATTGATGGCTAAATAGAGGTCATAAACTATACATTGGGGTTACTACTCTAAGCTATAGTGGGAAGAACTTAATTGATTAGGATGTTTACTTACCCATGGTAGAATTTGCTTACAACCGAATAGTATACGACACCACTGGACATACTCCCTTTGAGGTTATCTACAACTTCAATCACAAACTACCCCTTTACCATACCTCAACACCCATATTCGACCAAGAAGACCTCGAAATTAAAACTAAAGCTTAGTCCTTTTAGAAGATATATTAGAAAGCTGCCCAATAGATTGATCGTTTACTAGAAAGTTAGAGGGAAGAGCCCAAGGAAGGAGAACTAAGCAGTTTTAGTCTAGTAACCTAGTCTGGTTTGACCTAAGTAAAGAGAGATTCCCCAATAGGAAGAAGAGCAAGATATCTACCTGAAATGAAGGACCCTTCAAGATACTCTAAACGATCAATGACAATTCTTATCAATTAAAGTTGCTTAAAGACTTTGAAGTTTCTAATATATTCAATTTCGCTAACTTCAATCCCTACCAAGCAAAAGAAGATTAACAGGAGAACCATCTAGATTTGATCCCAAATCCCAACTAACTCGGATGAGATGATAGGAATTAGCCCACTAAACCCCTAACCTGTTCACAGACTTAAAGGCCGTGCTAAGCATATCCTTTCTTACTGACCAACAGTTGAAGAGTCCAAGCTCCTATTTATTGTCGACCTCACACAACTACTATGCCAATCCCTACCATGTTCATTGTCAATAGTTACCGAGCTTTAACTTGAAGGGATTCTAAACTATCCCACCTTTAGCTCAGCAAGCCTACTCTCTAGCTTAGCTGTCTTTGCTCTAAGTTGCGAACGTCCTATCCAAATTGACCTAATTAAGATGTACCATAGTCCAGTTTAGTATCTACTTAATCTGACCGTATTACTTTGTTCACTTTCTCAAGGGTTCTCTAATAGTTGCTAGCTGTGTGTCCTAATCCCCAAGTAACAAAATCTAACACCTAAAGCTCCTATTTATACATTTTCTTTTATGCCCTTATCTATTTCTTGTATATAGCTTATTTTGGGTATTAACCTTTTTTATCCTTTTTATGTATAGAAAGTAGCCCTAATATTTCAAGTATAAATACACTTTTTACATGTAGTCACAAGAATCATCTTTATTGAATATACTAAGTCTTCTTCCATGAGCTATTTACTTGCTTTTCATAACTCTTATCCTTATCCTTGAGTAAGGTTATGTAGCGAGTGATCTCACCATGTTACTCATGTGTCATATCAAGTTAGCTTATGAGTCTACAGAAATCCCTTGGTGCATCATATCCTTAAGATTGTTTATGGTTTGCTTAATCTCTCATTTGTCTTCTCATGCACTCTTACCTTATCTTCAAGCTCTCTATGAGCTTAGACCTACCCCTAACATTGTTTCCCTTATTAGTTCTTAGTGTAGCGTATTAGATTGTATCTATGGCATAAGCTACATGTGTTTTGGGAAACTAAGCCATGAGATCTACTAGATCTTGAGACTTAGTAGCCTTAAGTAGCATGACTTTGATGTCAAACTGTAATGAAAGGAGCAATCATTTTACAATCCTTCTTGAAAGGGCCGCTATGACAATAAGTACTTTAATGGATTTGAATGAGTAACAAGACTAACCTTATACACTAGGAAATAATGGTACAACTTTTGCATGGCGAATACTAGCGAAAGGTAATGGTCCTAGCAAGTTAAGTATTTCACCTTACTTCCTTGGAGAGACCTACTTTGGTAGTAGACTAGTTACTCATTGCTATCGAATTCTTGTGCTTGTAAAGCCCCAATGGACTTATCAGTGGTTGTTAGATAAAGGATCATTAGTAGTCCCTTAACTAGCTTTGTCATTATTTGTGAGGAGATGAGTATCTCCTTGATTTTCTACATAACTTCCTCCCATGGTTGTCCCTACTCAAATGGGGTTACCTTCTTCATGAGATGTTGTAAAGGATGAGAAGTTTCTACCAATGTAGGGATAAATTGTCTAATATAGGAGACTTTCCTAATGAAGGTCCTTAATTCCTTTAGATTGGTAGATGAGGCATAGACCATATGGCCTGTACCTTTCTTAGATCCACATTGATTCCTTTTTTGTGAACAATAAATCAAAATAATTTTTCTAAAGCCATCCTAAAGATACACTTCAAGCAATTCATGCATAACTTATATCATGATATTGTTCAAGGACCTTTTGCAAATGAGTTAAGTGATCAAGTGCTCATCTTGACTTGATGAATAGATCATCAACATAGTCTTCCATGAAGTCATACATCATATCATAGAATATGGAAATCATTGCCCTTTGTTAGGTAGCTCTTGCATTCTCAAGCCCAAATAGCATGACAATATAATGGAAGTTTCCCACTAATGTCTTGAAAGCAATGCATTTAACATCTCCTATAATAATCTTGATCTAATTATAGTCATTGAAGCCATACATGAGTGAGAATTGTTCAAGTCTAGTGGTGACATCTTCTAATGTGTCAATATTTGTTAATGGGAAACCATCCTTTGAAAAAGCCCTGTTGAGATTACAAAAGTCTATGCAAACGTGTATCTATCCATTCTTCTTTTTCACTAGCACAACATTAGCTAACTATTGTGGATGTTCTTTTTTATGTGTGAAAGAATTAAATAGGTGAATTTGGTCTCCTGGCTTAGTGGCACTAAAGCACTACTAGCTTAACAATGAAATAACCTAGATGAGAAGATGAAATGGCTTCTAATCAAGGTACTAGCATGCTGGTGGACTTGCCAGTGTTCATGCCAGTCGTTATGCTACTTACCATATCGTCATAACAATAAGAAGGTGAAACCGTCATGACGATAAGAAGGTGATACCATCATGACGGTAAGCTTGTTTCAACTAGTCATTAGAGCATTTAATACACAATAACGAGAAGAATTGAATAAGATGATATAAATACTTAACAACCTGACCAAGGACATGGGAGAACTGATCTTTTGTTGCAATATTTGAGCATTGTTTTGTACTCATATTGTCTATTATTCCCATTATCTATTGTACCCTAATTTTCTAATATTTAGAGAGATTTGATGTGTAGTACTTGTGAGCTATTAGTTACAAAGTATCAAGAGTTAAAAGCACTACAACAATAATCCTTGAGATTGAATTTTATGTTATGAGTTGAGATTGTGATTTGTGTTAAGAGTTGTAAATATAAAACTTATGTAATCAAGTTTGTGTTTGTGTTTGTGTTTGTGTAGCTTTTGTAACTTGGATTGAGAAATCAATAAAGTGGTGTGAAGTCATCAGTTGGAGGTATTATGTATCTGTGGAGACTAGAGAGCTACTTGAACTCCACAATATATCTAAACTTGATCTTCTCTATTCCTTTCTCTTTTAATTTCCACATTTATTATTGTATTGATCATCCTTGTTATTGTATTTGATACATAATTTTGAAAAAGAATTGCAATTTGTCCTAGGGACTTATCACCCCCACCCCTCAAAATTATGAATCAAATACAATAACAAGGATGATCAATACAATGAAAAAAGTGGAAA